>BSBM01000769.1:2875000-3080000 GCA_027924585.1 Larix kaempferi | reverse complement strand
GGTGTCACCTTGTAGGTCCATTTTGGAAACTAGGGTTTTGCTTAGTAAGGGAGTGTGCAATTTTTGCACACGGGGGTCAACTTTGAAAAACCATCCACCCTGAACTTATGGCTAGCATTCCCAGCTGAAGCTTTCCTAGACACACTTGTAGGACTCCCCAGAACCTAGTTTTGTTGCACGGTCGTCATTCTATGCCCCCGATAGGTATCCAGTAGGTGTCCCTGATGGCCTTTTGTATGCGAGGCAGAATGAGCCATAGAATGACGACCGTGGCTCGGATCGACAAACCGTTGAATCCATTGGATTGAAGACATCAGGATAGTGCTAGGGGTGCTCCTCTTGGCTGGTCCCATGGCCCTGGTGTCATCAAGTAGGTCCATTTTTCAAACTAGGGTTTTCTTCAGTAAGGGAGTGTGCAATTTTTTCACACGGGGGTCAATTTTGAATTTTTTTTATTTTGATTCTAGAACTAGACATTCAAAGAGTGGCAATCAAACCTACCACACTGCACCCTTGGTATATTTCTATGTCCTTAGTGTGCCACATCATTTAACAACTCCTTAGTGTTACACTATATTTGGATTTTGAGTAATTAATGTCATTTTTAAGAATTCAAAGTTTCAAATAAAAAATGGAGGAAATGTTTCATCGATGATATCCCTCTAATCATTGCTAGCTTTGTTAGATCAAATTCACCATGAAACGTTTCCATCAAGCTATGGGGGAATACTTTCCAAATCACAATGAACAACCATTACATCATCGTTTGTATCAATCAAGAACATTCAATTTTAAATACATTTTCATATGAGGATAATCCATCCTTTTTACAAACATAGGACCATGAACATCTTATTTTCCTTCATCAAAACAACATTATCAAGGAATATCATTAAACTAGCTAGGTATTTCATTTTCCATGGATTCTGTATGATTACTTTTGCATTATGACTAGTGGAAAATGGATGCACACATGAGGATGCACAAGATGAGTAATCCAATAACATGAGGATGCACACACACATAGGTTGATGGTATCAAGATGAATAATCCAAAGATGAACCGTTGGAGTTCACAAAAAATACAATTTTAAATTAGATATCAAATTAGCATGCATGTGCTAAGTTCATTAAACTGTTGAAAGATATTATTAGTTTTTTCCATTAAGATAATGTTTTCATAACACAATGGTGAGATGTTACTTGATCAATGCAATAAATGTAAGAGAATAAATATTTCTTAAAATGTAATTATATAAATTTCAATAGCATAATTTATCAATTTGTGGAAGAGATAAATCATCACTCACACAAGTGGAAACTCAAGAGAAAATATGGAATATATTGTATCATGCATTGATAGTCGAATGTTTGTAATACAAAATATGGCAAAGTGGTCGGCCCTCAAATGGCCTGTCAATGTACATATATCCCTAAGTACAACAATGTGTACATGTACATGTCAAAATACATATATACAAGACTATGCAACATCAAAAATCAATCTTTCGCTTGTTTTTCCTTGACTTTCCTCTATCAACCATCTCCCTGGGATCGCTCTGCATCTCAGGAGTCTGCAAAAAAAAATCATTATTTTTATCAAATAACTGTACTAATACCCTACCACTAACAAACTTAAAAAATTAACTTATGGCCAAATTATTTGTGACAAACACTCAGCAAATCCTCATGGGGTATAGATGTGAGTAGTGTGCTCATGGAAGGCCTCTCTATAGTTGTGCACTGCAAATAAAAGATCATATCTCAATTAATTCAACAATTCAACATTGATCAACATGTTTGGGTAAATTGAATAAAAAAACTTGGTCATTAATGAACATCTCACCACAAGAGGAGACCCGGTCAGAACCATGGATTGAGCAGAGGGGCCAGGCACTTCTGTTGCTAAAGGCTGCAATCACCAAATGGGGAAATAGTTAGACATGCATGAATAAACAATATAGTAACATGGTTAAATACTATGCATTGTGATTGTCGAAATAGTTACCTCTGTATGACTTGTGCCTATTATAGATGCGGCACTAACTGCAGCGACAATGACCCTTGTTAGGTGAGGGGTAGATGGATCTCTCGCGTGTCTGCTATAGAGGACATCCACACCCTTTCTAGGAGTGGAGCCTCTCTTATACACTTGTGCCTTTTGCACATTTGGAATACGAGGAGATCCAACTACTGAAAGTCTATGAAATAGCATTACCAATACTGACGTAGTTATAAATGCATTGGTCAATAAAATAGCATGTATTAACAAACTGGAAATGATGAAATACATACCGATGTACTGTACAATTCAACCAATTCTAAGAAACTGTCTGGCACCCGTTGTGCCTCCATGGGCACGCTATCGCTTGTATTCCCACCAGGGCGGAGCTCACTAGATGAAATCATTTTCCTCTGATGGGGATCTACAACCTGTAATTTAGAAAATTGTAAATGTTAGATCCTGTAGCATTAATTAAGTAACATGTGATAACAATCTAACATGTATTAAAATAATGTCATGTTGAAATAGTTACCTCAGCGTGAGGTATGACAACATCTTGTAACTTACATGGTTCTGCTACATGAGCTTCTTGCCCCTCATGCCCATTTAGTAGCAACTACAAGTTTTAAAATCATTAAAAATATTAGCAATCTATATATGTGTACATAGTAAGGAAAAATAATTTACAGATGACTATAAATTGTCAATTGGATTTACTCATGTATTAAAATAATGTCATGTTGAAATAGTTACCTTGGTGTGAGATGTTGTCGCTGAAAGTATGACAACATCATCATCATCAAGCGGTGCTGCTGCATGAGCCTCTTGCCCCTCTTGCCCCTCGGGCGCTTCTGGTGCTGGTGCATGAGTTTTTGGACTATGCTCTGCATCATCGATGCAAAGGTATTCAACCCCGTGCCCTTCTTGTAGCAACTACAAGTTTTAAAATCATCAAAAATATCAGCAATCTATATATATGTGTATAGCAAGGAAAAATAATTTACAAATGACACTAAATTGTTAACCACTTACTTACCTGTGTCAAGTATCCAGTAAAGGTATCATCTATTTGGACATGACCAAAGCAAGGATGGCCGCATACTGTGCATGGGTACGACTCTCGGCTGTGCTCATGATGTAACTTGGCCTAGGGCCACTACTAGATGCTCCTCCACCATTGGAAGGTGGTGGCTCTACCCCATCGGGAGGTGGTGGATCTACCCCACCGATAGGTGGCGGCTCTACTCCACCCATAGATGGTGGCTCTGATGGCCCCACCTGGTACGTACCTTGAAGATACGTGCTATGGAGAACAATCGCCTGTTCCAATAGTAGGAAGGACTCCCGTGTCTCTAGGACCAACTGATGTGCAGGTGGCACATCTGGCCTGGGTGGCTTCCTATGAGGTGGAGCTACTGGGCGATTTGGATCTATGTGCCTCGCATTGGGACGTTGCTGAGGCATCCCCATCCCAACGCCCTGGTACTCCAAGATATCAAAATAGTGAACATGCTTCCCCATCACAAATTCTACGTACATCTTTCTCAAAAAATATAGGGGCATTTACCTGTTGTTCTGTGGTGGTGCATCAAACACCATGTACCATCAGTCGTTCTAGTTATCTATGAATCGTTGATATGTACACCACTCGATAGAAATGTTCCTTTTGTTTGCATTCGGGATTTCACCCGACCATGGATCTCTAAAGAGGGAAAATATATGTTGTTATGAAATTTTCAACTTCTTGACTTCTTTGTAGCTAAGTCCACCCTGATATTGTTCCCTCTTTCTTTCTCTGAATGTGGCAATATCTTGTAGTGCACCATCAGACCTTCTAAAGGTCTCTATCATTGCATCCAAATTGGATGCAAGCATAAGATGTCTATCATCAACAATAGTAATTGAGGCTCGAATTTCTCTGAGCCTATGAATTTCTCTTTGGATGTCTGAGTGTGCATCCATGGTTGTCACTGCATTCAAAAAATAAAAAAAAAACAAATCATTAGAAACGTATACATGTGCTATAATGACATCTCTAAAAAATGAAAAATGTACAAACTTTGTGCAAGAACGAATACTTTGCAAACATAAATATCATCTCAGGCATACATTTCAAACATAAATATCATTTCATATGACCATTGCAGGCATACATTATGGGTCCTTGTGGGCATAAGGGTGGAGACCATGCGGGCATAAAGACCATGATGATGTGGCAAAGATATGTATTTTTATTGGTTAAGGATGGGCAAGACAAGACAAAAGACAAGGTGATGGGCATTGGCACACCTAATGAGCCAAATGACCCATACTGTGGTCATTTGGAGTTGGTCCTAATACCCTAGACAAGGATGACTTGGAGATAACAAGTGACATGATCACAAAAGAATGAAGTGAACAAAGAAGCTTGAAGTTGACACTTGGCAAGGAGATTGGGGGCATCCCTTATGGCATCTGTGGGCATCCAGGAATGAAGCTAATGGACATGTTGGCATGTGGACAAGGTGACATGTGGGCATGTTTGTGGAAGCTGCGGGCATCCTGGAGGCATGCCAAAGACCCCCATGCGGGCAACTGAAGAAGGTCTAGCTGCATGCATGTTCAAAGGCATAAATATGGCCCTTGCGGGCATGAGTTACAAGCTAGTGTGGGCATGCTGGAAGCAAAAGAAAATGGTGATGATGTGGGTATGAAGACCACGTTTAGGTGGAGAAAGGAAAGTCTAAATAAATATACACACATATATATATATTTATAATTTATGAGGTGTTTATGGAAATCAAATTAAAATTTGATTTAATATTGACAAGTCGACTTCCTATTTGATGAGGAAATTATGGAGACAAAATTAAAAAATTAAAAAATTAAAAAATTACAAAGATTATATCTTGTGTCTCTTGTGCAATGTGTTGATGTGTTTACTTGATGAATGGCATGTGATTGATACATAGTTCATGGATGAAAATGATATTGAAGTGAGCCATTGTGTCTAACAGGGTGGATGTAAAATTCATTAAGGGATTGATAGTAGGGAGGAATTAAGATATGTTAAATAACAAATTTTATAATTTTTAGTTTTGGTATTTCATTTACAAAGATTTCTAGTTTATGACAACATCAAATTTTTTATTTTTAATGATGAAATGAGGCAAGGATTTGGATGCTTACCTTTCCAATCCTCCATGCAAGATGAAATATCCCTCGTTGAGCTTCCAAATATCCCATGTTGAGCTTCTCCAATGCGTTTTGCAAGACGAAATCGCTCAAGCGTTCACATTTTGAGAAAACAGTGGGTAAAACAGTGCCGCGGTGCGCAGACTGTTTATTTTTTTTCTTTATATTAACCAAAATACGCACGCATTATAGTGATACATAACGCGTGGGCATTATGTATCAGTATGACGCGGGCGCGTTTTGGACTCCTATCCTACTTGTCAATTGACATGGCAGGGTCGGAGTCCGCCCATGCCCAATTTTAAGTAACGCTCGCGTGTTTCTGATTTACACAATTCTCGCGCGATTTGTGAATGCACGATTGCGCCTAAAGGGTCCCAGGGTGTGGTGGATTCGCATTATTGGAAAAATGCATACATGTGACTGATGAGCATGAACTTGGGAGGCAGGAGGTTAACTTGCAGTCATTCAAATATGTCACGTATGATATTGATGGAGGGAACGAAAGAAAAAAAATACAATTGGTCACTTCTTAGGTTGGTAATGAGATATTGGATACTATTTTTTCTTCATATTGCAATTTCATATGTAACAATCTATTGATATATGTCTTTATTGTTGATCTACCAGGTACGGGTTTGCGACTTCATGGAGAAATTCTTTGAAAAGACACAACAGTATGTAAAGCATGTGCATGTGTCTCATTGGAAAGATGAGAAGTTTAGGAAGTGCAGAGATACATTTCCTATTGGGACTATCCTGTCATTGGTCGATTTTTTGGAAAAATACACTCTTCAACCACAAAATGAGATTCAGAGTCAATACTATCACTCAGACTAGGTCAGCCTAATGGTCCATATCACCTATAGACATGGGGCAGATTGTACTGACAACAACAAGGTTACATTGAAGGAGTATCACTTCTACTTAAGTGATGACAGGTGTCACAACTTTGCTTTTGTACAACACAACTTTCAAATGTTCTACAATCACTTGAAGGATAACAGTAAACGGATGGAACAACATTGGATTTGGTTTGACGTTTGTGCAGGGGAAATTAAAAAATGCCCGTTTCTTCCAATGGTTGTGTATGCTCCACAAAGGAACAAGGTGCCACATATTTGGAACTATTTTGAGACCGGACATGGAAAAGGTGAACACGATGGAGCAGGTGCGTGCACAAAGACTGCATTACGCAGGAAAGAAATGAAGTTCACTAATGGACCTATCATCCGAGATGCAAAAACCATCGTTGAATGGTGTGCTTCAGTCATGGGGGAGGAAGCAAGAAGGAAGGAAGATCACTCAACCAGGAAAGCACATGTGGTTAGATATTTTTGGGAGGTGGTGGATGTAGATTGATCACAATTATATGAGTGAAAGACCATCCAAGGAACTTGTGCATTTCATTCAGTTAGAACGTTAGACAATGCTATACTTGAAATGTGGGCAAGGAAACTGTCATGTTTTTGTTCTCCCTGTAGTAGTGGTGAATGGGACGAATGTGAATCCATGGATTGGGTTGATAGCTAGGACCGTGTATCACTCCCCATTGGTCGACGAATAGCTACAGAATTATCCCAGTTGGAGGAGGACCAATCAAGTATTTCACCAGACAATGACCACATATCAGATCTTGTACAACCAGGTTCGATTAATATTTTTATATTTTTGACAACTAGTTATGTCTAATTTGCTGTGTATATTTTTGATATTTTTGACAACTAGTTGTGTCTAATTAGTTGACTGAAACATTGGAACTATATTTTCTGCAGGGCACATATACGTAGTAGTTTCCCTGGACGCAATGCATGGCACACTGACTATTGGCTGGCACATTTCTTTGAGGGGAATCAAACCCTAAATGTCCCATTACGAGACTCTGATGCCAATGATTTTCCGATTGGGTTGATGGTTATAAAGGGAGAATATTTGAACCAGGTTTCCCACTTAGAAAATAGAAATGGTATACATATCAAGATTATAGACCAGGTGAGATTGTATACCATTATACAAAACTTAGTTATTGGCACAAAACTCCAGCTGCAAACAATTCCAAGGAAGAATTCATCAAAGGCATGATACTTATTGCCTTATTCCGAGTCCGAGAGGTTAAAGGAAATCATTTGTATTCGAGGTGATCCCGATGGTCTATTTGACTGACCATAGGTAGGTAATCTGGTATGTGGTTTTCATGTTTTATTATGTACTATGTTATAGGTATGTGGTGTACATGTATGCTATGATTTTGTTTCGTGGTCTCATTGAGTATTGAAATTAATATTTTGACTATTGCAACCATACATTGATAACTTGAAAGATTGATAAATTGCATAGACATCACCATCCCCATGGTCATTGTCGCCATCACCATGCCACCATGAACATCACCACCGTGCTCTTCCTACCCATGTTGTCACCACCACCATCCCATTTTTCACCATAAGATTCCCATCCATCATCCACACAAATATAACTGCTAGATACCTAATTTCATCACCCAAAAACCTAGAAACCTAGACGCCCAATACTTGATCATGGTGTCCATATTTAACTTGAATTCCAAATACTCCCATGAGAGGGATTCTGTCATGGTTTTTGATCTCAAGAATGCTAAGTTTGGAATTAAATCCATTGTCCCCCCAACCATGTTTATTCCTCAACACTTATTTATAGTGCACAAAACCTAAAAGGGATGCTTACCCTGCATTTAACGACGGCATTAATTAGTTAATGGCTTCCTTGTTTGGAGCGTAGAGAAAAACCTTGTCACATTACAAAATCCTTGCAACATCATATAAATTAATAGGAAAGACTGCCAATATGATCTCAATTTACGAGAAGCTTCCACGTAGCAATTATTTATACTCTATATAAAGTGAATAGTATTACTTGTTTTAAAATTTGTTTCCCTCCCTTAACCCCGTTTTGTAGATCTATGTTGGCTATTTTTTGGAGGGAGTTATCCTGCCCAATCCCGTGGCCATTTTACGTTAGATTGTCTGAAAAAATACAACATTTATTGCCCTCAACCTAGCTCATTTTACCTCTTCCTAGTTCAAAGGCGCACATGCTCCTCTGTTTAAAATCACATAAATTTTGGAACGAGATATTGATGATGTGCAAGCAGGCTCGACCAATTGGTTGGTCCGGGTCCTAAAATGACCGAAATACTCCACTCAACCCACTTAAATGAATTTGAGAAATATTAACACCCCCGTGACTCTATCGGGCTAGTTTCGACAACATTTTCATGCGACTTGGAACTCGACATAACTCGAAAACCGGAGGTCGGATCAACGAACCGTTGACTCCATTGGTCTCCTGGCGTGCGATTACCTCTAGGGGGCCCTCTCCCTCGTGTTCTCATGGCCCAGTGACTTCATTATGCATTCATTTCGTAAAATAGGGTTTTGCTCAGTTTCCTTCAATGCAATCTCGCATTGGTGGATCAACTATGCAAAACCCTCCACCGAGATAGTGTTGGTAGTGTTCCCACTTCGGCGTTTCCCATACACACTTGCAAGAGCCAACAACATGCAATCTTGCTGCTCCATTTGCTTTTTCGCTCCCGGACCGAAAGTTACCAAGTGTCCCTGAACGACATTTTCATGCGACTTGTAACTCGACATAACTCGGAAACCGGAGGTCGGATCGACGAACCGTCGACTCTGTTGGTCTCCTGGCGTGCGTGCGATTACCTCTAGGGGGCCCTCTGCCTCATGTTCTCATGGCCCAGTGACTTCATTGTGCATTCATTTCGTACACTAGGGTTTTGCTCAGTTTCCTTCAATGCAACTCTCGCATTGGTGGGGTCAACTCTGCAAAACCCTCCACCGAGCCAGTGTTGGAAGTGTTCGCACGTCGGCATTTCCCATACACACTTGCAGGAACCAATGACACACAATCTTGCTGCTCTGTTTGCTTTTTCTCTCCTGGACCGAAAGTCACAAAGTGTCGCTGAACGAAATTTTCATGTGACTTGCAACTCGACATAACTCGGAAACTAGAGGTCGGATCGACGAATCATCGACTCCGTTGGTCTCTTGGCGTGCGATTACCTCTAGGGGCCCTCTCCCTCGTGTTCTCATGGCCCAGTGACTTCATTGTGCATTGATTTAGTAAACTAGCGTTTTGCTCAGTTTCCTGCAATGCAATCTCGCATTGGTGGGTCAACTCTGCAAAACCCTCCACTGAGCTAGTGTTGGTAGTGTTCCCACGTCGAAATTTCCTATACACACTTACAGGAGCCAATGACACGCAATCTTGCTGCTCCGTTTGCTTTTTCGCTCCCAGACCGAAAGTCACCAAGTGTCCCTGAATGACATTTTCATGCGACTTGCAACTCGACATAACTCAGAAACCGGAGGTCGGATCGATGAACCGTCGAATCCGTTGGTCTCCTAGTGTGCGATTACCTCTAGGGGGCCCTCTCCCTCATGTTCGCATGGCCCAATGACTTCATTGTGCATTCGTTTCGTAAACTAGGGTTTTGCTCAGTCTTCTTCAATGCAATATCGCATTGGTGGGTCAATTTTGCAAAACCCTCCACCAAGCCAGTGTTGGTAGTGTTCCCATGTTGGCACTACCCATACACACTTGCAGGAGCCAACGACACACAATCTTGCTGCTCTGTTTGCTTTTTCGCTCCCGAATCGAAAGTCACCAAGTGTCCCTGAACAACATTTTCATGCGACTTGCAACTCGACATAACTTGGAAACTGGAAGTCAGATCGATGAACTATCGACTCCGTTGGTCTCCAGGTGTACAATTACCTCTAGGGGTCCCTCTCCCTCATGTTCTCATGGCCCAGTGACTTCATTGTGCATTCATTTCGTAAACTACGGTTTTGCTTAGTTTCCTTCAATGCAACTCTCGCATTGGTGGTTCAACTCTGCAAAAACATCCACCGATCCAGTGTTGGTAGTGATCCCATGTCAGAATTTCCCATACACACTTGCAGGAGCCAATGACACACAATCTTGCTGCTCCGTTTTCTTTTTCGCTCCCGGATCGAAAGTCACCAAGTGTCCCTGAACGACATTTTCATGCGACTTGAAACTCTACATAACTCGGCAAACGGAGGTCGGATCGTCGAACCGTCGACTCTGTTGGTCTCCCGGCATGCGATTACCTCTAGGGGGCCCTCTCCCTCATGTTTTCATGGCCCAGTGACTTCTTTGTGCATTCATTTCGTAAACTAGGGTTTTGCTCAGTTTCCTTCAATGCAACTATTGCATTGGTTGTTTCAACAACTGCACATGGGTCTACTTCAAGTAACTTAATCATTCGTTGTATATCAAACTCTACATATGCTACATTTGAACATGTTGCAGCATTAAGAAAACAACATGTGTTTAGAGATCACGAGCTATATTATTCTTGTACTAAAGTATAAGCCAACAATCATATGCCTAAGCTACACTTACAAATTACAAACCAACTAGGGTTTCATGAACTACACACCGCATAATAAAACTAGGATAGGCATGGAAAGGATATTTTTTAGGGAGAATACTCTTAATGGGGGGGAGATTTTCACATTAAGAAGGCACAACGGGGATAAAATTTTAATTGAATTCCATACCTAAGGATTGTATCATACTATGTTTCAATTCCTAAAGAGCCTGATATGGCCATGCCTTCTCATACTTGAGACAAAGATGGTAGACACAACTTCCACATCCATGCATCTATTTGGAACCACTTTGTTGAAGTACGTAGCCAATAGAAATGCAATGTAAAACGAAAAACCTCAGTAAATGACCCACAAAGCAAGAGACTCTGAGTCATATTTGAATTCGTTGAAACGTAAAATGCATACTTATCACACTGCAAGATACTCTTGGTCATTCCAAGATGCAAGAGCCTCTAAACCACTTTTGAAAAATGAATGCTTACCATATCCTTTTCGGCCTCAAATGCCTCGACAATGAATAGAATAGCTCGGCCTGGAATGAAATGCTCGCTAAATCCTTCCGAGCATGGTCTCCTATCTTCTCTTCCCCAACAGTATGGATAAAATTTTAATTGAATTCCATACCTAAGGATTGTATCATACTATGTTTCAACTCCTAAAGAGACTGATATGGCCATGCCTTCTTATACTTGAGACAAATATGGCAAACACAACTTCCACATCCATGCATCTATTTGTAACCACTTTGTTGAAGTACGTAGCCAATAGAAATGCAACGTAAAACAAAAAATCTCAGTAAATGACCCACAAAGCAAGAGACTCTGAGTCATATTTGAATTCACTGAAACCTAAAATGCATACTTATCACACTGCAAGATACTCTTGGTCACTTCCAAGATGCAAGAGCCTCTGAACCACTTTTGAAAAATGAATGCTTACCAGATCCTTTTCGGCCTCAAACGCCTCGACAATGAATGGAATAGCTCGGCCTGGAATGGAATGCTCGCCAAATCCTTCTGAGCATGGTCTCCTATCTTCTTTTATCCTTTCTTCTCCTATCTTTTCCTATCTTCTCCTATCTTCTCGCGGTCTGTTGTTGTGAGCGTCTTGTACGTTGGCCATTTATAGTTTGTACTTTGGCCTTGTTTTTAATAGATTTTGGGTCTTTTAAATATCAGGTTGAGTTGACATTTAGAATCGAATTATATTTTACTATTTTAAGGAAAGTATCATTCATTAAATATTGTTTTTGTTTTCTCCTTTTAAAAGTTTCCCATGGCCCAAGTGTCACCTTGTGGGTCCATTTTCAAAACTAGGGTTTTGTTCAGTAAGGGAGTGTGCAATTTTTGCACACAGGGTTCAACTTTGCTAAATCATCCACTGAGAACTTATGGCTAGCATTCCCAGTTGGAAACTTCCTAGACACACTTGCAGGACTCCCTGAAACTTGATTTTGTTGCACGGTTGGAATTCTATGCCCCCGGTAGGTATCCAGTAGGTGTCTCCGAAGGCCTTTTGGATGCGAGACGGAACAAGCCATAGAATGACGACCGTGGCTCGGATTGACAAACAGTCGAATCCGTTGGATTCAGGATGTCGGGATAGTGCTAGGGGTGCCCCTCTCCTCCGGTCCCATGGAACAGGTGTCATCTTGTAGGTCCATCTTGGAAACTAGGGTTTTGCTCAGTAAGGGAGTGTGCAATTTTTGTACACAGGGTCAAATTTGAAAAATCATCCACCAGGAACTTATGTCTAGCGTTCCTGACTCGAATCTTCCTAGACACATTTGCAGGACTCCCCAGAACCCAGTTTTGTTGCACAGTTGGAATTCTATGCCCTCGGTAGGTATCCAACAGGTGTCCCTGAAGGCCTTTTGGATGCGAGACAGAACGAGCCATAGAATGACGACCGTGGTTCAGATCGAAAAATTGTTAACTGCGTTGGATTCAGGACATCAGGATAGTGCTAGAGGTGCTCCTCTCCTCCGGTCCCATGGCTTAGGTGTCACCTTGTAGGTCCATTTTGGAAACTAGGGTTTTGCTCAGTAAGGGAGTGTGCAATTTTTGCACACGGGGGTCAACTTTGAAAAATCATCCACCGGGAACTTATGGCTAGAGTTCCCAAGTGGAACCTTCCTAGGCACACTTGCAGGGCTCCCCGGAACCCGGTTTTGTTGCACAGTTGGAATTCTATGCCCCCGGTAGTTATCCAATAGGTGTCCCCGAAGGCCTTTTGGATGCGAGACAGAATGAGCCATAGAATGAAGACCGTGGCTTGGAACGAAAAACTATTGACTCCATTGGATTCAAGACATCAGGATAGTGCTAGGGGTGCCCCTCTCCTCCGGTCCCATGGCCCAGGTTTCATCTTGTAGGTCCATCTTGGAAACTAGGGTTTTGCTCAGTAAGGGAGTGTGTAATTTTTGCACACGGGGTTCAAATTTGCAAAAGCATCCACCGAGAACTTATGGCTAGTGTTCCCGGATGGAACCTTCCTAGATGCACTTGCAGGACTCCCTGGAACCTGGTTTTGTTGCACGGTCGTCATTCTATGCCCTCGGTAGGTATCCAACATGTGTCCCTAAGGCCTTTTGGATACGAGACAGAATGAGCCATAGAATGACAACTGTGGATCGGATCGAAAAACCATCGAATCCGTTTGATTCAGGACATCGAGATAGTTCTTGGGGTTCCCCTCTCCTCTGGTCCCATGGCCTGGGTTTCACCTTGTAGGTCCATTTTGGAAACTAGGGTTTTGCTCAGTAAGGGAGTGTGCAATTTTTGCACACTGGGGTCAACTTTGCAAAACCATCCACCGGTAACTTATGGCTAGCGTTCCTAGCTGAATCTTTTCTAGATACACTTGCAGGACTCCCCGGAACCCATTTTTGTTCCACGGTTGTCATTCTATGCCCTCGGTAGGTATCCAGCAGGTGTCCCTGAAGACCTTTTGTATGTGAGGCAGAACGAGCCATAGAATGACGACCATATCCTTACCATATCCTTTTCGGCCTCAAACGCCTTGACAATGAATGGAATAGCTCGGCCTAGAATGAAATGCTCGCTAAATTCTTATGAGCATGGTCTCCTATCTTCTCTTCCCCAGTAGTATGAATAAAATTTTAATTAAATTCCATACCTAAGGATTGTATCATACTATGTTTCAACTCCTAAGAAGCTTGATATGGCCATGCCTTCTCATACTTGAGACAAATATGGCAAACACAGCTTCCACATCCATGCATCTATTTGGAACCACTTTGTTGAAGTACGTAGCCAATAGAAATGCAACGTAAAACGAAAAACCTCAATAAATGACCCACAAAGTGAGAGAATATGAGTCATATTTGAATTAGCTGAAACCTAAAATGCATACTTATCACATTGCAAGATACTCTTGGTAACTTCTAAGATGCAAGAGCCTGTGAACCACTTTTGAAAAATGAATGCTTACGAGATCCTTTTCGACCTCAAATGCCTTAGAAATGAATGGAATAGCTCGGCTTGGAATGAAATGCTCGCCAAATCCTTCTGAGCATGGTATCCTATCTTCTCTTATCATATATTATCCTATCTTCTCTTCTCCTATCTTCTTGCGGTCTGTTGTTGTGAGCGTCTTGTACCTTGGCCATTTATAGTTTGTACTTTGGCCTTGTTTTTAATAGATTTTTGGTCTTTTAAATATCAGGTTGAGTTGACATTTAGAATCAACTTATATTTTACTATTTTAAAAGTTTCCCATGGCCCAGGTGTCATCTTGTAGGTCCATTTTCGAAACTAGGGTTTTGCTCAGTAAGGGAGTGTCCAATTTTTGCACACAGGGGTCAACATTGCTAAACCATCCAGCGGGAACTTATGGATAGCATTCCCAGCTAGAAACTTCCTAGAGACACTTGTAGGACTCCCCGGAACTCAGTTTTGTTGCACGGTTGGAATTCTATGCCCCCGGTAGGTATCTAGGAGGTGTCCCCGAAGGCCTTTTGAATGTGAGACAGAACAAGCCATAGAATGACGACCATGGCTCGGATCGACAAACAGTCGACTCCATTGGATTCAGGACATCGGGATAGTGCTAGGGTTGCCCCTCTGCTCTGATCCCATGGAACAGGTGTCATCTTGTAGGTCCATCTTGGAAACTAGGGTTTTGCTCAGTAAGGGAGAGTGCAATTTTTGCACACGGGGGTCAAATTTGCAAAATGATCCACCAGGATTTTATGTCTAGCATTCCCGACTGGAACCTTCCTAGACACATTTGCAAGACTCCCCGGAACCCAGTTTTGTTGCACAGTTGGAATTCTATGCCCCCGGTAGGTATCCAGCAGGTGTCCCTGAAGGCCTTTTGGATGCGAGACAGAATGAGACATAGAATGATGACCATGGCTCAGATCGACAAACAATCGACTCCATTGGATTCAGGACATCGGGATAGTGCTAGGGGTGCCCCTCTCCTCCGGTCCCATGGCTCAGGTGTGACCTTGTAGGTCCATTTTGGAAACTAGGGTTTTGCTCAGTAAGTGAGTGTGCAATTTTTGCACACGGGGGTCAACTTTGCAAAATCATCCATCGGGCACTTATGGATAGATTTCCCAAGTGGAACCTTCCTAGGAACACCTGCAGGGCTCCCTGGAACTTGGTTTTGTTGCACGGTTGGAATTTTATGCCCCGATAGGTATCCAGCAGGTGTCCTCGAAGGTCTTTTGGATGCGAGACAAAATGAGCCATAGAATGACGACCGTGGCTCGGATCGACAAATTGTCGACTCCATTGGATTCAGGATGTAAGGATAGTGCTAGGGGTGTCCCTCTCCTCTGGTCCCATGGCCCAAGTTTCATCTTGTAGGTCCATCTTGGAAAATAGGGTTTTGCTCAGTAAGGGAGTGTGCAATTTTTGCACACGGGGATCAAATTTGCAAAAGCATCCACCAGGAACTTATGGCTAGCGTTCCAGGATGGAACCTTAGTAGACGCAGTTGCAGGACTCGTCGAAACTTGTTTTTGTTGCACGATCATCATTCTATGCCCCTGGTAGGTATCCAACAGGTGTCCCTGAAGGCCTTTTGGATGCGAGACGGAATGAGGCATAGAATGACAACTGCGGCTCGGATCGAAAAATCGTCGAATCCGTTGGATTCAGGACATCGACATAGTTCTTGGGGTTCCCCTCTCCTCCGGTCCCATGGCCTGGGTGTCACCTTGTAGGTCCATTTTGGAAACTAGGGTTTTGCTTAGTAAGGGAGTGTGCAATTTTTGCACACGGGGGTCAACTTTGCAAAACCATCCATCGGGAACTTATGGTTAATGTTCCCAGCTTAAGATTTCCTAGACACACTTGCAGGAATCCTTGAAACCCATTTTTGTTGCACGGTCGTCATTCTATGCCCCCGGTAGGTATCCATCAGGTGTCCCTGAAGGCCTTTTGTATGCGAGGCAGAATGAGCCATAGAATGATGACCGTGGCTCGGATCGACAAACCGTTGACTCCGTTGGATTTAGGACATCGGGATAGTACTAGGGGTGCCCCTCTCCGCTGGTCCCATGGCCCTGGTGTCATCAGGTAGGTCCATTTTTCAAACTAGGGTTTTCTTCAGTAAGGGAGTGTGCAATTTTTGCACATGGGGGTCAACTTTGAATTTTTTTTATTTTGATTCTAGAACTAGACATTCAAAGAGTGGCAATCAAACCTACCACACTGCACCCTTGGTATATTTATATGTCCTTAGTGTGCCACATCATTTAACAACTCCTTAGTGTTCCACTATATTTGGATTTTGAGTAATTAATGTCATTTTTAAGAATTCAAAGTTTCAAATAAAAAATGGAGGCAATGTTTCATCAATGATATCCCTCTAATCCTTGCTAGCTTTGTTAGATCAAATTCACCATGAAACGTTTCCATCAAGCTATGGGGGAATACTTTCCAAATCACAATGAACAACCATTACATCATTGTTTGTATCAATCAAGAACATTCAATTTTAAATACATTTTCATATGAGGATAATCCATCCTTTTTACAAACATAGGACCATGAACATCTTATTTTCCTTCATCAAAACAACATTATCAAGGAATATCATTAAACTAGATAGGTATTTCATTTTCCATGGAATCTGTATGATTACTTTTGCATTATGACTAGTGGAAAATGGATGCACACATGAGGATGCACAAGATGAGTAATCCAATAACACGAGGATGCACACACACATAGGTTGATGGTTGTAGGTGTTGATTGTATCAAGATGAATAATCCAAAGATGAACCCTTGGAGTTCACAAAAAACACAATTTTAAATTAGATATCAAATTAGCATGCAAGTGCTAAGTTCATTGAACTGTTGAAAGATATTATTAGTTTTTTCCATTAAGATAATGTTTTCATAACACAATGGTGAGATGTTACTTGATCAATGCAATAAATGTAAGAGAATAAATATTTCTTAAAGTGTAATTATATAAATTTCAATAGCATAATGTATCAATTTGTCTAAGAGATAAATCATCACTCGCACAAGTGGAAACTCAAGAGAAAATATGGAATATATTGTATCATGCATTGATAGTCGAATGTTTGTAATACAAAATATGGCAAAGTAGTCGGCGCTCAAATGGCTTGTCAATGTACATGTATCCCTAACTACAACAATGTGTACATGTACATGTCAAAATACATATATACAAGACTGTGCAACATCAAAAATCAATCTTTCGCTTGTTTTTCCCCGACTTTCCTCTATCGACCATCTCCCTGGGATTGCTCTGCATCTCAGGAGTCTGCAAAAAAAAAAAAACATTATTTCTATCAAACAATTGTACTAATACCCTACCATTAACAAACTTAAAAAATTAACTTATGGCCAAATTATTTATGACAAACACTCACCAAATCCTCATGGGGTATAGATGTGAGCAATGTGCTCATGGAAGGCCTCTCTATAGTTATGCTCTGCAAATAAAAGATCATATCTCAATTAATTCAACAGTTCAACATTGATCAACATGTTTGGGTAAATTGAATAAAAAAACTTGGTCATTAATGAACATCTCACCACAAGAGGAGACTCGGTCAGAACCATGGATTGAGCAGAGGGGTCGGGTACTTCTGTCACTAATGGCTGCAATCACCAAATGGGGAAATAGTTAGACATGAATGAATAAACAATATAGTAACATGGTTAAATACTATACATTGTGATTGTTGAAATAGTTACCTCTGTATGACTTGTGCCTATTATAGATGCGGCACTAACTGCAGCGACAATGACCCTTGTTAGGTGAGGGGTGGATGGATCTCTCGTGTGTTTTCTATAGAGGACATCCACACCCTTTCTAGGAGTGGAGCCTCTCTTATACACTTTTTCCTTTTGCACATTTGGACTACCAGGAGATCCAACTGCTGACAGTCTATGAAGTATAGAGGATGGTGGCTACAATCACCAATACTGACATAGTTATAAATGCATTGGTCAATGAAATAGCATGTATTAACAAACTGGCAATGATGAAATACATACCGATGTACAATATAATTCAACCAATTCTAAGAAACTGTCTGCCACTCGTTGTGCCTCCATGGGTACGCTATCGCTTGTATTCCCACCAGGGCGGAGCTCACTAGATGAAATCATTTTCCTCTGATGGGCATCTACAACCTGCAATTTAGAAAATTGTAAATATTAGATCGTATAACATTAATTAAGTAGCATGTGATAACAAACTAACATGTATTAAAATAATGTCATGTTGAAATAGTTACCTCAGCGTGAGATGTTGTCTCTAAAGGTATGACAACATCTTGTAACTCAGATGGTTCTGCTGCATGATGCTCTTGCCCCTCATGCCCTTCTAGTAGCAACTACAAGTTTTAAAATATTAAAAATATTAGCAATCTATTTATGTGTACATAGTAAGGAAAAATAATTGACATATGACACTAAATTGTTAATTGGATTTACTCATGTATTAAAATAATGTCATGTTGAAATAGTTACCTCGGCATGAGATGTTGTCGCTGAAAGTATGACAACATCATCGTCATTGGGCGGTGCTGCTGCATGAGCCTCTTTCCCCTCTTTCCCCTCAGGCCCTTCTTTTGCTGGTGCATGAGTTTGTGGACTATGCTCTGCATCATCGGTGCAAAGGTATTCAACCCCGTGCCCTTCTTGTAGCAACTATAAGTTTTAAAATGATAAAAAATATCAGCAATCTATATATATGTGTATAGTAAGGAAAAATAATTTACAAATGACACTAAATTGTTAACCACTTACTTACTTGTGTAAAGTATCTAGTAAAGGTATCATCCGTTTGGACAGGACCAAAGCAAGGATGGCCGCATACTGTGCATGGGTGTGACTCTCGGTTGTGCTCATGATGTAACTTGGTCTAAAGCCACTACTAGAAGCTCCTCCACCACTGGAAGGTGGTGGCTCTACCCCATCGGGAGGTGGTGGATCTACCCCACCGACAAGTGGCGGCTCTACTGCACCCATAGATGGTGGCTCTGATGGCCCCGCCTGGTACGTACCTTGAAGCTACCTGCTATGACGAACAACTGCCTGTGCCAATATTAGGAAGGACTCCCGTGTCTCTGGGACCAACTGATGTGTAGGCAGCACATCTGGACTGGGTAGCTGTCTACGAGGTGGAGCTACTAGGTGATTGAGATCTATGTGCCTCGCATTGGGACGTTGCTGAGGCATCCCCATCCCAATGCCTTGGTACTCCAAGATATCAAAATAGTGAACATGCTTCCCCATCACAAATTCTGCGTACATCTTTCTCAAAAAATATAGGGGCATTTACCTGTTGTTGTGTGGTGGTGCATCAAACACCTTGTACCATCAGTCGTTCCAGTTATCTATGAATGGTTCATATGTACACCACTCGATAGAAATGTTCCTTTTGTTTGCATTCGGGATTTCACCTGACCGTGGATCTCTAAAGAGGGAAAATATATGTTGTTTTGAAATTTTCAACTTCTTGACTTCTTTGTAGCTAAATCCATCCTGATATTGTTGCCTCTTTCTTTCTCTGAATGTGGCAATATCTTGCAGTGCACCATCATACCTACTAAAGGTCTCTATCATTGCATCCAAATTGGATGCAAGCATAAGATGTCTATCATCAACAATAGTAATTGAGGCTCAAATTTCTTTGAGCCTCTGAATTTCTCTTTGGATGTCTGAGTGTGCATCCATGGTTGTCACTGCAATCAAAAAATTAAAAAAAAAAATCATTAGAAACGTATGCATGTGCTATAATGACATCTCTAAAAAATGAAAAATGTACAAACTTTGTGCAAGAACAAATACATTGCAAACATACATATCATCTCAGGCATACATTACAAACATAAATATCATTTCATATGACCATTGCAAGCATACATTATGGGTCCTTGTGGGCATAAAGGTGGAGATCATGTGGGCATAAAGCTCATGATGATGTGGCAAAGATATGTATTTTTATTGGTTAAGGATGGGCAAGACAAGACAAAAGACAAGGTGATGGGCATTAGCACACCTAATGAGCCAAATGACCCATACTGTGGTCATTTGGAGTTGGTCCTAATACCCTAGACAAGGATGACTTGGAGATAACAAGTGACATGAACACAGAAGAATGAAGTGAACAAAGAAGCTTGAAGTTGACACTTGGCAAGGAGATTGGGGGCATCCCTTACGACATCTGCGGGCATCCAGGAATGAAGCTGATGGACATGCCGGCATGTGGACAAGGTGACATGCGGGCATCTTGAAGATGCATATGCGGGCATGTTTGTGGAAGCTGCGGGCATCCTGGAGGCATGCTAAAGACCCCCATGCAGGCAATTGAAGAAGGTCTAGTTGCATGCATGTTCAAAGGCATAAATATGGCCCTTGCGGGCATGAGTTACAAGCTAGTGTGGGCATGCTGGAAGCAAAAGAAAATGGTGATGATGTGGGTCTGAAGACCACGTTTAGGTGGAAAAAGGAAATTCTAAATAAATATACATATATATATTTATAATTTATGAGGTGTTTATGGAAATCAAATTAAAATTTGATTTAATATTGACAAGTCGACTTCCTATTTGATGAGGAAATTATGGAGACAAAATTAAAAAATTACAAAGATTATATCTTGTGTCTCTTGTGCAATGTGTTGATGTGTTTACTTGATGAATGGAATGTGATTGGTACATAGTTCATGGATGAAAATGATATTGAAGTGAGCCATTCTGTCTAACAGGGTGGATGTAAAATTCATTAAGGGATTGATAGTAGGGAAGAATTAAGATATGTTAAATAACAAATTTTATAATTTTTAGTTTTGGTATTTCATTTACAAAGATTTATAGTTTACGACAACATCAAAATTTTTATTTTTAATGATGAAATGAGGCAAGGATTTGGATGCTTACCTTTCCTATCCTCCGTGCAAGATGAAATATCCCTCGTTGAGCTTCCAAATATCCCATGTTGAGCTTCTCCAATGCGTTTTGGCAAGACAAAATCGCTCAAGCGTTCACATTTTGAGAAAACAGTGGGTAAAACAGTGCCGCGGTGCGTAGATTGTTTATTTTTTTCTTTATATTAACCAAAATACGCATGCGTTATAGTGATACATAATGCCCATGCGTTATAGTGATACATAACGCGTGGGGGTTATGTATCGCTATGACGCGCGCGTGTTTTGGACTCCTATACGACATGTCAATTGACATGGCAGGGTCGAAGTCCACCCATGCCCAGTTTTAAGTAACGCTCGCGCGTTTCTGATTTACACAATTCTCGCGCGATTTGCGAATGCACGATTGCACCTAAAGGGTCCCTCAACTTCGTGCGAGGGCCCAAGATCGTTTTCATTTTTTATGATACCACCTTCACATCAAGACACATCCTTCCAAATAATAGATACAATGCCATATAATATATTCAAGATATATAAGCTTGTACTTTACTATATATGAGTATATTAACCACATTTGATCTTTCATTGATACATTGTACAAGAGGGGATAAATAATAGATACAATGTTATGTAATATATTCAATATACATAAGTTTGTACTATACTATATATTAGTATATTAACCATATTTGATCTTTCATTGATACATTGTACAAGAGGGGATAGAGTAGAACATTGATATTTTTGATCTTTTACAATTAGTTATTATTAGAGAAGAGGCTTAATATATTGTTTTTGTCACAATATTTATTATTTATTTAGTTTTTAATATACAATGGTTATAATTAATTTTACAATCCTTTATATTTGTGATATTGCCCAACATTTTTGTGATCTTTCTATTTTACTTGGTCTTAAGTATTTTGCCTCTATGTTTGGAGTTCATTGTGAATGATATCTATGGTATAGAAGATCCCAAACACCCAATAAACACCATGGTATAGAAGATCCCAAACACCCAATAAATACAATCTTGTTTAACATTTGTCTAAAAACAAAAAACAAAAAAGCTTACATAAATCTAAACTTACACACTTAATAAAAAATTAATTCAAAATACCAAAAGTAGAGTCTTTAATAGTTGAAGGAACACCCAAGTTCAGATTTTAAGTGAAAATTACATCCACACGAGGAAAAATATCTATTCATTCCAATATTCAAATAAATTGTAACTATGTAGTACTCCCCTTTCAAATTCTACTTTCCTTTTGTTGATTGCATTTGCACATGATTCCAAACGACATGTAAGTTATAAAAGACTTTTGACTTGTCTTCTACTTGACCCAGTACAACTATTCTTCTTCAAGAAATTGAACATGAGTAAGAAGATGAGTGCACCTAATTTAACACTCCAAAATCAATGTACCAAAGAAGTGTAGATGGATTTCCACCCAATCATAGAACCCCATCAAGAGGTTCACCCACGCGCCAAAACTTTCTTCAAAGTGCTTTCCCGGTGTAGTGAGCCACAAATTATGCATTGACCCACCACATTTAGAATGAAACACTAATATCTAGACCACAATTAACCTATTCATAAGTCCATTGTTGCATGGGATTTTACATAGTGATTAAGTTTGACTTGGTTTTGTTGATGTAATATTGTAAAAGTTGTTTGGTTTTGTTGATGTAATATTGTAAAAGTTGTTTGAGTAGTATACGGGCTAAAAGTGGACACGTTGCTAAGTGATTTAAGAGATACTTGTGTAAGTGGATCTTGATTGTCATGCTAGGGTTTTTATTATGTTGATTCCTATTTGTAGTAGCGTGTTTGAATGAAAAAAGGTTTTCAAGTTATGATGTTGGACACACGTTGCAATTATGTCTTGTTGCACTATTCTAGGGTTTCCTAAGTGAAATATGTGATAACCTTGAGTGATATTGTTACATAAATATAAATATAAAAAATAATAATAATAATATATAATTCATAAATAATATATAAATTAATAATCAACTGAAGCGGCATATTTAAAGGTAAGTTTTCCATTGTAAAACATAGCATCCGTTAAATTATTCATATATATATTTCCTATCAAATATGGAATATGAAAGTCAAATTAGCTACTTTAATCTAAACAACCGGATTTGGTTGTGATATTGGTATAGCTCGGATTCAGCTCTTGGACTCCCAAATCCCCCCGCTGCTTCATTTCCTTTCCCTTTCCTTCGCAACCCCACTTTCCATTCTCCTCCACCTGCCTTCACTCACTCTCCCATCACCATCATCGCTCCCTCACACTTCACTCTTCATTTCCTCACTCCACCTACTCTCTTTTTCCCACCCATCGCATCCTCACTCCCGCCCCCCTCTCTGCTCACCTCATTCTCCATCTCTTCCATCTTCTCTCGCGCCAACCCTTCTCTTCATTTCCCCTGCGCCAACCGTTCCACCCATTCTTCCCCGTGCCAGCCTCCTCATCTCCACCGACCACCTGCACACACCAACCCTTCCTCCCATTCTCCTCGCGTGCCATCACAATCCTCCCCCTCCCGCTGCCATACCCCCTACACCCTCCTCTTCCTATCCCCTGTCCTCTTGCACTCCACTCATCCACTGGCAGACCTAGACTTCCTCCTCTGCGTGCCCAGCCTTCGCCACCCTCCCTCCCATTCACGCTCTCTGCATTCCTCACCCCCGAGCTCTCCCCCATCCACTCGTCCTGCTCGCACCATCCTATAACTTCGACTCCCTCTTGTGCTCACACCCAACTCACCCCACGCTCGCCTGCCCTCTCCACCATTGTGTGGCTTTGCTAGTGACCACTGTGTCCTCACTCCCCCAGCTCACCACACCGCTTCCCCTTCCCGCTTCTGTTCGTCCCACGCTGCCCTCCTATTCCAACGCTTGCACTCATCCTTTGCCGCGACCTCTGCATACAACAACGCTCGTAGTCATTCCCACTTTCGATCCTTCTTCCACGTCTCCAGTGAGCTCTCTCGTGCATACATCTCTCCCACATAACTCCTACCTCTCAACTTCACGCTGCATTTCACCAAAGCATTTTCCTCGTACACGCTTTTTAAACCCTAATCCACCATCTAACAAAAAAAATATTACAAATAGTAGTATTATTACCAATAATAATAATAATAATTTTTTCCGAACTATATATAGTTTAATATTATTAATAATACTAATTATTATTATATTTCAATATTTTTAATTCTCTCAACCTTTAATCCATGAAGTCACGCAATGAAGAAATAATAATGCAATTCAGGAGAGAGAAAAATGAAATGATCACTTAAATAAAAAATTCCATGATGATGATGTTGAGAGTTTTGAGCATAAGAGATTTAAAGCCATCATCTCTCACAAAATTGAAACAAGTAAGGATGGCATTGTTCATAATACCGAGGAGAGTCAAGCTGCTGTTGTTAATAAGTATCCAAAAGATTGGGCTGCTTGGGCCACTCTCAGTGACGATGACAATTTTGAACAAAAAATATTTAAAACCTCTGTCTCCCATGGAATTGGCATGTGTAGAGATGAAATTGATGAGTGTCAATCCATTGTTGATAAATATCCAAAAGAAGACATATACACAGAAGACGAGGAAGATAAAATAAGGGAGCGTATTGCAGAAACTGAAGAAAAAGATGACAACAAAGCGACAGAGCATGTGTGTCCATTAGATCAACATCCACTAGTTGTGGATCATGAAGTTGTAGATTATGGGTCTAGAGTAGCGAGTGACATGTCAGATGCAATTGTTCTTGCTGAGCATCATGATGAAAAAAATGTTAATACCATGCTTGGAGAGAACAAGGAGCATGAAAAGACACTTGCACATTGTTCTCAATTAGTTTTGTCGGATAACTCTATTGATCTGATTGATGAAGTTGGAAGCCATGGAAGTAGTCAATGTCTACTTAAACAGGTTGGAAGAACTGATGATGGTTCTACAAACACAAGTGTAGATAGTTATGCAGAAGTTGTGTCTTTTCCCACTGTCGCTTACATTCCAAATGATGGTGAATATGATAATGGGCCTAATGTTGGTAGTCTTAATGACATAAAAGCTATTACATCCACGTCGTTAGGAAGTCCTATTGAGAAAGTTACTACAGATGAACAACATTTATGTTGCTCCAGAATTGAAGCTTTGGATACAGTCATATGGAAATCAAGAATGAAGGTCCTTAAAGTTCCTTCCAATAAAGAAGCCATGATGGCTAAGGTTCAGAGGAAAACAATACAAGACTTAAAGACTTCTAATCAGATTGATGTTGGTTTAGATGTGCGTCTTTTCTGTGACAACCATCACATATCTTTGAAGTTGTTAGAATTTAAGTGCACACTCACTAAGGCTGTAAAATGGAGGCCATTTACAATAATATTGTGAGATGAAATTGAGAGAGCTTACCCTCATATTTTCAAAGTCCAAGCACTTAATAATGGCCATCACTTTGATTTCCAAGATTGAAGAGTATCTCTTAAAAATACCTCCACTATTATGACATCCAATGTGGGGTCCACCAACAGTACAAAAAGAGGAAGTAATATAATTGAATTCACTTTTGGAAAATGAGATCGTGAACATAGACTTTTAGCCTTAAAAACAGTTGTCATGTAAGAATTGATACAACAAAAATGTGTTGGTAATGAAGATCAACAATTGCTCATAAATGGAATCCAAAGGACGAAATGGAAGACAAATAATTACAATTTGTATTGTTTCAAAAAATCACCACTTAAGCAAAGAGGATTAAAACACAAAAGTACAGGCTCACATCCAGAGAAAAGAACAAATTCATAATACACATCTCAAGTCAGCGCTTCAACGCAAATCCAGGATAAAGTTGATATCAGTAAAATCAGCTTTGATGACAAAGTTTCCCTTAAAGGGGGTGGCAATGTTACATAAATAATAATAATAATAATAATAATGATAATACATAATACATAATACATAATACATAAATAACATATAAATTAATAATCAACTAATAATTACTATTATTGTAAAGAGGATACGACTGCTCCCAATAGGTGCCTAAGCCACATATTTAAAGGCATGATTTCAATTGTAAAACATATCATCTATTCAATATTCATATATATATTTCCTATCGAATATGGAAGTCGGATTTGCTTCTTTAGTCTAAACACCTGGATTCGGTTGTGACAAATATTGAGTTGAGACATGTTGGGTATAATGTACGTCACTGGGGACAAGGGAATATGTTCAGGGGACACACTAAAGACATGGTCCTCATTAACATGTGGGATAATAAGGACATGTTTTTCGAGTGTTTTTTTTGTTCTCACCATTCCTACTATATGTTAGTGTGTTCATGTGATGTTTATGATTTTATTATTTCTATTTTTGTTTGCTTAATGCTTCATTTCTATATTATATTTATTGTGATTATATTAAATGAGTTGTTTAATATGAAACACCTAAGCTGGGAATTTAGTATCCGATATGTTTGGGGACATTCTAGACATACTGAGAGACACTAATTTACTGGTGATTGATTTTGAGTTCAAAAGTGATCTAGGGTAGGTCCAAAGTGGTAATGGTTGGGATACATCCATACTTGATCTCACCTACCTCACTCTAGGTGTAAGCACTCATACCTGCTTGTCTATACCCTATATATATACTTTACGATTGTTGGCTTGGGGTGTGGGCATGGGATGCTTGAACTCTCCTACATAGCTACAAGCTAGGCACTATTGCTCATCTACTAGGATAAGTGGGTATAAACCTAAACTTAGCTCGAAAATCTCAATTGACCCCTAAGGAGGTAAGTGCATAAAGGGAAAACATAGATGCATAGATCACTTGGCAATGAAGTGTTTTTATAACATAGGTAATTGAAAGCAAGTGTTTGTTTAATGTTACTTGACTATTCCATTTCGGTAACTAGGGATGCAAAAGGGTCTTTAAACACTCAACTAGTAGGAGCATAACTCAATACCCCAAAAGTCACAACCTATTCTTGTTTTATTAGCTTTGGTATACACTATATAATTTTAAGAGATTGATACAAGAAAGAAAGGATAATATATGTTTTTTATAAATTCGATAACTAGGGGTAGAATAAGACTTTATAGACTATAGGTGTTTTTTAGCAATTCCGTTCCTTGTCTCCCTATTGATGATCAGTTCCTTTTTTCTCCAATTGGTTGATCGAGCAACTAAAATTCCTCAAAGTATTCCTAAGGACAATGAGACAAATAAATACAAGACATGAGGATCTATTTTTGTTTTTTTCCTATTTTGTTGTGTATGCATTTATGGTAGCATAATAGTGGTTAGGTTGGGATAGGTGTTTCCATCTAGGAAAACACCTTGCTTCATAATAGGGGTTGGATACATTGTAAAAAGATAATGCGTAAGAGCTAAAAGTAGGAAAGTGTTACTCAAATTAGGTATTTTGTTGAGCCTTTGTTATGGTTTAGTCAATTAATGTATGAGGCCATCTTTTTTAATTAAGGCCCATTAGGTAGTTGGTGTGTTGTTACTCATTGTAAAAGGTCCATCTTTGTTAAGTAAGGTATACTAGGTAGTGAGTACTCATTAATGATAGGGCCACAAATAGTTAGGGTTTTATAGGGAGAACCTATTTATATAGGTGTAAGACTATGCACAATGTTTTGCCAAGTATTTTCATTGTATTGGAGCTCTGTTGATCAATTGAATGCTCCCCCTTTGAAGAGACCCATGAACATTTATCTCATCTTGTATTATCAATATAAGGGTTTATATTTTGTAGGTTCAATACTCCCGTTTACCCTATTTTACTTTATGTAGTTTACATTTCTTTTGATATTTCTTATAGTTTGATATTTATGCTGATCAATTTCAATACAAGTGGTATAAGAACTCTATCTTGTTCTAGTGCATGCCCAACTTTTAGATTATTTTTTTGGGCTAGAGACATCTTTTGTTGTCATTAAACACAACGATACGAAATTAAGTCGATAAAACTATAGTTTGTAAACATACATGCAGGGAATACAAGTGGACTACCTGGTTGGATGCCCTTGTATATATTTACGGTACCTAGCAAGTAGTGCCACAAGTGGTACCTAGAAATTAGTACTTGAGTAGATCACTCTTGCATGTACTAGTGAATTATGTAGTATAAATAAGGGTATGGTTTATCCTCCTTAGTTAGTGTTGTGGAATACCAATGTAGTACTAGTGTTGGAAACCCTTAGGTATATCAGCGAGCTATAACAATTTATACTCCTTTCTTCTTAGTACCTTGGAAACCCTATCCTCTGTAGCACCAAAAATGAAATTCCAATCTCCTAGAATATTACGAACTTCCAAATTTCATTAGTATAGTAACATTCAAATAAGAGTAATACTTTGATATGAGTAAGAAGGAAAGAGGAATCCTTGCGCAACGTTGATTGTGTTGGGATAACTATTAAGTAAACCTTCTAGTGGAACTAGGGTTCCCATGACAACCACTAGAAACATAACCATGGTACCAGGATCACCTAATTTGAAATCCAAGTCTCTAAGATCAAATACTAAGTCTCTAAGATCTACAACATGTAAGAACATGTTTCTAAGACCAATGGTATGCAAGAACAAGTCTTTAAGATTGACAACCTTTAAGATTTTTTTTCTAAAACCAATGAAAAACTAAAGTCTATCCTTTCAATCATATCAAGAAAGAGGCATTAGTAGGAGTTGTTGGTGCAATAAGCCAATGGTGTATCATTTGCAGGGTCAGGCACTGTGTCTAAAGTAGAATTGAAAAAGTTCGATGGTTTTGACACATTAGGATGGGTTACCCAGACATAACATTAATTTTTATTCTAAGATATTAATGATGTTTTGTTGAAGCTCCAAGTGGTTGTGTTATACTTGGATCGGTAGCATTGGTTTGGAGCCAATTTTTGAAGGTAATATATGCTTTCTTTGAAAGATATACTAATTTTTTGACGTGGTTGTCTAAGTTATGCCAAATGGGCATAGTCAAAGACTTTATTGCTTCCTTTAAGAAAATGGAAATCCATATAGAAGGCATGAGTGATACCTTTTTCAAATAGTGTTTTATCAAACATTTAAAAGATGATATTTGAGCACAATTCTATATGTATAGCCCTGCTACTTGGTTTGTGGCTTCTCAATGAGATACATAAGCATAGGTGGTGGTAACTACCTAAGACAAACATTTTATTTCCCAATCATGTCCCCCTGTTGTTCCCAACCACCCCACCTACTTCTCAATGCTTGAGGTTTTACAAGTTGAACTCGATAGAAGTAGCCAAACACCAATGTCTCAACCTTTACTCTAATCACGATGAAATTTTTTTCAAAGTGCATACATGTAAGGAACATAAATTATTTTCCATGGATATGGCCCCTTTCAACACAACCAAGGAAATTTAAGAGGAAGCTAGTACATAGTTGGATCTAGTAGAGACTACACCTCTTAAATGAACCAACCATAAGCCTCCTTGTGAGGAGTCACAAATTTCCTTCCATGTTTTATTAGGAACTTCAGTGCATCATGTGTTGAAGTTGGTTTTCTATACCAAGGACAAAAAGGTGATTGTATTAATTAACATTGACAACACCCACACTTTTATTCATCATTGAGTCATAGAATAAACCCATTGTTATGTCCATGCGCTACATAATTTTCAAATAACGATAGCCCATGGAGATATGATGAGATGCGGTGTTAAGTTTGAGAGTGTGAAACTTCTAATGGGGGACCATTTTCTCAAATGAAACATTCTTCTCTATTGAAATGGGAGAATGTTATGTCATTCTTGGAGCATAATGTTTGTGAACATTGGGTCCGATCATAATGGATTTCAAGGATTTGTACATGAGCTTCATTAATGAGGGATGTAAACACACCATAATAGAGTCTTTAGCTTGGTTCGCTAAAAATTATAATCTCTCGCTAAATGGAGAATATCTTGAAGAAATGCCAATTGTGAATTATTTCCCAATTCCTTGCAATCCAAGTTATGGATAACTCTCCATAGGAAATTCACACTGTTTTGTATTTGGGTTCGAATAAACATCATTATGTATTTGAAACATACCATGGCTTACCTCCTTCATGTGGTCAGCATGATTATGGTATACCACTGATTCCGGGTAGTCATCCAGCAAATGTACATCATCGTTGACATCATTTTGCAAAAAATATGGATTTGAAAATATTACACAAGAACTGTTGGAGGCAAACATGATATGCCCCAATACTAGCCCCTACTCTTCCCTGGTTGTCATGGTATTGGATAAATAAGGAAACTGACATGCATGTTCCTAGAGTTATATTCGCTTAATAATTTGGTGATTAAAGACAGTTTCTTCTCCTAGCCATGATGACCTTTTGGATGAGATTCATGGTTCCTGTTCCTTCACTAAATTCAAGCTTAACTCTAGGTATCTCCAAATACAAATGAAGGAGGTAGACACACCTAATACTACCTTCTGCACACATGAAGGACATTATGTGTTTTTGGTGTGCCTTTTGGCCTTTGGAATGCCCTATTCAATTTTAAGAGCTTAATGAACACTCTTGTTTGACGCTTTCTATACAACTTTGTGCTTCTCTTCTTTGACGATATTTTTATTTATATAAATACTTAGGAGGAACATGTTGATAAATACCTACAACTACTATGTGACAACCATTTTTCCTCAAACATTTTTAATGTGCTTTTGGAACTTTTGAAGTGGAATACTTGGGTCACATAGTCAGTAGAATGGGGTGTGAGTGGATCCCAAACAAATCAAGGGTATGAAAGATTGGAAGTGCCCAATATTATGAAAAGATTACATGGTTTCTTAGGACTTACTCCATACTACTAAAATTTTGTTAAGAATTAAGGGCAAATTGTAGTCCCATTAACGACCTTGCCCAAGAAAATGCCTTTGTGTGGAATAATTAAAAAAATTAGGCCTTTCATGCCTTAAAGGAAGCCATGTGTACTTCTCTCGTCTTAACAGTTCCCAGTTTCACTAGTACTTTCATCCAAGGTGTATTTTTTTGGTACAAGACTTTTCTTTAGAATAATATGTGTTAGTGAAATAACATCATTCTCCTATCATGGGTCACTCAAAATCTCAAAAAATATACAATTGAGCTAAGCTCCTTGTTTTGGGAAGGTATCAAAAAGGACATCCATACCTTTGTAGTTGAATCTGATACATTTCAAAGGAACAAGGAGAACGAATGACGATTCCTAGGGCATTGTAGCCACTACCAATCCTTGCCACTTCTAGGATGAAAATCCATGGATTTTATTGTTTCCCTTTATGATATGATAACAAATCAATAATCACAGTGGTAGTTGACTACCTATCTAAATGTTCTCACTTTTTTTTCTTACAACACTTATTTTTACCATCCAAAATAGTTACTCAAGTTCAAGGACTATATTTTTAAATTACATCGCATGCCTAATTCCATTGTAATTTGTGATGGATCATGATCCCACCTTAACTATAAAATTCTAGTAGGATTTGTTTAAACTATAGATAACACACTTGAAAATGAGAATGATAGATAATCACCAAATATATGGTTAAATAATGGTGGTCAATAGGTGCTTGGAAACTTATTTGATATGTTTTTCATTAGAATGGCACATACAATTCATTCAGTGGTTACCACTTTCCAAATGGTGGTAAAATACCACCTATCGTGGTGCTACCGAAATGTCACCATATGAAGCTATCTATGACCATAATCCTTCCTTAGTCACTTTTTACTTACCAGGTCAAAGGTTCATGAAGTGGATCACACGCTTAACACTAGAGCTATCATTCTTAATACTCTTAAGGACAATATGGTTTTGGCACAAAATATAATGAAGAAACATGGAGACTAACATTTCTTTGAGCACTCTTTTGAAGAAGGGGATAAGGACGTGTTTCTTCATCTCAATCCCTAAAAAAATACATCTCTAAAAGACAAGGGCCACTAGAATCTAGTGCCAAAGTTCTATGGACCCTATTAGATCCTCCAATGCATTGTAAAAGTTATCCACATATTGGATATATTAGTCCACTCAAAGATCCACCTAGTATTTCATGTGTCTTATTTGAAGAAGGTAGTGTGGAATTCTTTTGAGTTCAAACTAATCTTTTCGAACTTGATGAACAAGTATCCATTTGGTTACAACAAGAAGCAATACAAGCCATAAGAGATCATTAACTATGCTAGCGCACTATTCAAGATGTCTTCATGCAATGGAATGATATGTACCCTAAAGATGCCTCATGGGAACCAATAATTATTTTCCACTAGTTTCCACACCTTAAGAATTCAAGACGACAATTATTTTGAAGGGGGAGGGCATGTGAGGTCCCTACCCTAACCTCCCTACTTTTGGGTTGTCAATTACTATATGAGGCCATCTTCTTTGATTAAGGTCCACTAAGTAGTTGGTGTGTAGTTACTCAATGTAAAAGGGTTGCATTTATTAAACAAGGCCCACTAGGTGGTTGGTACTCATTAATGATGGGACCACAAGTAGTTAGTATTTTGGTAATGAGAAAATATTTTTAAAGGTAGAAGGCTTTGTAATTTTTTCATGTCAAGTATTTTTATTGTATTGGAGCTCTATTTAAATTATTAGAGGTTGGCCCCTTGAAGAGGCTCGTGAACATTGCTCTATTTATGGATTATCAATCTAAGAGTTTATATTCTATAGGATCATTACTCTTTTTTATCCTATTTTACTTTTCATAGTTGCATTTCTTCCAATTTTGTCATAATTTACTATTTTTCTTGATTAAGTACACTACAACCTATAGTGATTAAATGTTGACCTAATGACTAATCCAAGTATTTAATAATGGTTGGGAGGAAATTTGAGTTGTTTATTGAGGAATCAAAACCTTGCATTGATAACTGTGACATTATGGATTGAGTTGGAATTACTTGAGGGAAACTTGCCAGTATAAATCAAAATTAATTTGGTGAAAGTTGAGGACTAGGGTATCTGCAATTATAGGAAATCGAAAACCACTAGAAAGGACTCCAGTGAATAAATATTTTGTTTGCAAAGTAAACCATACACAAGTTGGGGGAGTAGGGGTGATGAACCCAAAATAAATGATAAAGGCCTTGAAGGGACAAATACATTCTAAGGTGATGAATGGGTTAGTAGAAACAAACTCATTGAATTATTCATATATAGGTTGAATACATTGGAGGAAGTGACGGTAAAACAAATTGAGAATTGATTTTAGGGGTCCTAATTTGCCCAGATTGATCCCAATATTGATTAATATGGTCACGAGTAGGTAGGGTCATTTTTGGATTGAGTTTGACAAAGACATTGGTGGAAGTAGGGTTGACAAAATTGAAAATATATGAGTAAGGGTATCTAATAAAGAAATTAGGACATTGAGGAAAATAGGGTTATGGACTTGAAAAGTATACATATACACGAGTATCATTGTATGAGACATGTTGGATGAATTCTATTGTAGAAAGCATGGCTCGTGGAGTGATTCCTTCCATAAGGAGTGATTAATGGTGTTACCCTACCTTAAGGGCCTTCCTCTATATCTTGGTGGTATTCTTATGGTGAATGTCTTTTGGTTATTTATGACATATAAGGGTTCTATCTATTTAAATTGCGATTCAATTTTTGGGTTAAGGATAACTACACATGGCATTAGAGAATTTTCTTGGGCCAAAAAATTGGAAGATTTATTTTATTATTTTATTATTTTTTTGCATATTTTTGAAGGAAAACAAGGATGATAGAATTCATCTTGATTTATGAAATTTTTGTGTAGAATATGAAGACACCAATTTAATACTTGAGTTTCTCTCATAGAGACACTCAATTTCCCAAAAACAATTGTTCAAAAAGGAGTATGGGAAGTGATGTTATCTTTGAATTAAAATAAGCTATTTTAGTTTGTTTCAGTTTTTTTCTTTTCTTTTTGGTGATAGCTATGTAGATAACATAATTTATATATTTTGATAGAGTGGCCAAATTTCAATTAAACCAACACTATTTGATGCAAAAGGATCGTGAAATTTTATAATTGTGATCATAATAGAGTTTTCGAGAAATATTGAGGGAGTTATGCTTATTTTAAATTTGCCACATCAAAAGTAAGTAATTTTGTTCAAAACCCTAGCTCTATTTTTGGACTTATAGCATGCAAGATGCATTTTATAGTAAAAATGATGATATTCGTATTAAAGAGTACATAATGCATGCAAAACTAATAGGAAAAGGGAATTGGAGGTATTGGTTATCCTGTGGTTTGAAAGAAGATGACGCTAGATGGTGGGAGTTGCTTAACTATGATAGGATGAATTTTTTTTCACATGAAAAATTTGAAAAGGTAACTTTAGATAGGTGTTCTCATGAGGTGAATATTGATAAAAGCACTAAGGTTTTATTTTCATGTGACAACTTCCTATTACATGTTCATGGATGCATTCAACAAGAAAATGTCATTGTTTCTAGAAACCCTAGTAGTAAACATAATTTCATAAATGTCAATGTAGCTAAAAGATTGAAATTTTTGGAAAATAATATTCAAAACACACATGTTGAGGTGAAAATGTTCAATTTTTTAAAGATTTGAATGTTGCTATGGATAAGTATGTGTTTTATTCGGAATTTTATGCTATGGGTCTGGATACTGTGGATATTGCTTTGGGATATCCTCGGATGGACTCAGTTGGTACCATTAATATTATTGTGCAAAAGAATTTCTTGAAGCTTTGGTATAAGAAGAAGAATATTACATTGTAGGATATTTCTCTAACTAAACAAGAAGGGCACAAGGGGGCACATGAAGAAGGAATTGCAAGTAAAATAGTTGAAGTTTCTACCAACATGGTAGATGAAGAGTTCAAGGTTGAATTAGAAGAAGAGACAACTACATAAACACATGAAGAAAATCCCTAGGAAGGAGATAAAAAAGAAAAATAATATAAGGAGCTACATGAACCCCAAGAACCAAAGGTTGTAGAATCAAAGAAACAAGAACCAATATCTAAGGTTGTGGTATTTTGACATTCACACCACCATGAGAAACACTAATTATCGAGGCAAGTTGAGAGCATAAAAAAGCATGGAACCAAAGAGACAATCATTTTGGAGGAATATGGAAGACTAAAAGTAATGTAGGGAGATATCAGACTAGCACAACAACACCATGTAACTATAGGAGCAACCATAATTAAGATTGAGGTGAAAAGGAAGTAGTTGGATCCCATGTCCATATTTCACTAGGATGGATGTATTCTTGTGCTTGGTACCATATGGCTACATTACTTATTAGATCATTTTATATGATTTCCTTCCACGTTTTGAGGATGAAACATGTGAAGGGGGGTGGAATGTTATGTACCTAGAGAGGATAATTCGGGGTACCTAGGGGGATAATGTATGTAATCTGGCCATAATTATGGAATAGGCCCACTTGGTAGTTGGTGGGTAATAAATAGCCCTACTAGGTAGTTAAAGAAAATAATATTTTTATAAGGGATAGTTGGCATAGGGACCTTAGGGGAATACTCATGAGAAAGTATAAATATACACGAGTATTTTTTATGAGAGATGTTGGATGAATTGTATTGTAGAAAGCATGGCTTGTGGAGTGATTCCTTCCATAAGGAGTAATTGATGTTGTTACCCTATCTTAATGTTCTTTCTGTATATCTTGGTGTTATTCTTGTGGAAAATGTCTTTTGGTTATTTATGAAGTATGAAGGTTCTATATATTTGTTGTGATTCAATTTCTAGGTTAAGGATCACTAGAGATAAGACAAGATAAATAAATAAAAAACATGTTATAAGTAGAGAGATGTGAATAAAGTATCAACTAATAAATTAAGGAAATGTACATACAACACCAACACCATTAAGGAAGGTTATAGGAGTGGAGTATGAAATAAAAATACACTACACAAATGGAGGGGGTGATGGGGAATACGGCATCAAGAAAATAGAGAAGTTAAAATTAAGTATGGATAAGAATATTTAAAGAAAGTGTATGAGTAGTGAGGAAGGAAAACAAGAAAGGTGAAAGCAATCTTGATTGAGAGCCAAAAAAAAAAAGGAAAAAAAATAAGAAGATACAAAAAGTAAGGATATAGAAGAGGACAATAAAGGGGCACAATGAGAGAAAAGAAAAATAGAGATCATGGAAGTACATTATATGACTAAGAAAATAAAATGATAAAAGATAATTTTAGATTTAACTAAGGTGAAGTAGATATGAAAAAAGGAAGAAAGGGACATGACTAGAGGGGACACCATAGGAAAATAGTACAAAGGCATGAAAAGGGAGGTAGAGAGACCAAATGGACAACATTAGATATAGAATTAGAGCACAAGAAAGTAGAAGGTAACAATCGAGGAAAAATAAATGCAAGAAGACAATAGAGTGGGGACATAAAGGAGAAAATAAAAATAAAAAGAAAGAAAGAGAACAAGCAATGAACAAATAAAGATAGATAGGATAAACAAAAAAGGACACTACATATATAAACACTTGAGAATAAAGAAAAACACAAAGAATGAGGAGACACATGCATAAAAAAGAAGGCACACAAATAATATGATGCCATCAAAATAAACCAGAGTTAATTTATTGAGGAATATCCAAAATAAGAGGGATAATAGATTTAAATCCACATATGGTCAATAATCTATATTTAGTAATGAATAAGATAGGAAACGATGGCTACAATGTGATGACATAATTATACACATTGGATAGTCAGGATGGTTGATGGGTTAAGTCCCTTGGTCATGTCCTTTAGTTAAGATGTGTCACTTCATTTAGTATTATATATCTATGTCTATAACTATGTTCATCAGATTACCGATCCCTTCAAGGATGTTTTATCCTCATATCATTTTATGGAAAAAATTTACGTATTTGTTTTGGGTTGTAATGCATTCTCATAATTCTTTGTTCATAAAAATATAAAGGTTAAGAACATGAGACAATATGAATTACCAAACATTGAGCATAATTGCCATTTTGTAAAAGGGTTAGATCACCCAAATTCATTTTTTTGCAAAATTGTGTGGCGATGACTTATGTGATTTGAGAAATGATCAGATTCCACACTTGAACTTCTCTCCAATATAGTAGGATCTTCACTTAATTTTATGTATTGATTTCATCTTTGGTTAGTTCGTTGAATAATACAATGACTTTTATAATTAGGATGATGATAATGCATCCTTGTATCTTGTGTCTTGTTTTTGGAACCTCTTGTTAGATTACGACAATTGAGGAAGGTCTTCTTGCATGCAGAAGACGAAAATTGAGGAAGCCAATAAAATGTATTTAATTAACTTTTCCTAAGTTTACTTGGGAAAATTAATTAAAGTGATCTATTTAATTATTGACTTAATGAAACTACTTTTTATAAAGTATGAGTGAAAAATTAAAGTGAATGGCAAGATCTAATCTTGGCCATTGATCTCACCGGAGGATCTCATCCATTGATCCATAGTGAGATTAGGTTATTCGCTTAGCATTGAGTTATAAAGGAAAGGTAAATTGGTTGAGAGGACACACATTCATTCCGACAGAGATTGAGAGAGCAGATTTGGGAGAGAGAGAGTTTTACGAAGAAGACGGAGGAGTAAGATTCGAAAAGACACTCGAATCAGCAGAGAGAGAGAAATGGCAAAAAGAGGCGGAGGTGTTCAGTGCAGCAACAACAGCAGGTTCGTACAACAGCCATACAACGTATGGATCCGTACAGTAGGCCATACAGATTTCGTATAGGCTGTACATCAGCAGGTCGTACAACAGCTACAACTGCCTCGGTTACCATGCCCATCCCACAGGTTTTTCTCAGTTGATTTATGTGTTTTGATTTTGCCATTGTTGGCTGAGAATCGAATTTTTGTTTTGTAAAAGAGCTCCATATTTTCTAATAAAATATTTCTCCTACTGCTGCACTGTTTTTCCCATCTTGGGTTTTTCCGGGGGTTTATACCCAAAAATATTGTGATTTTTATATTGGTGTGAATGATTGGTATATCTCTGAGTGTTTTATTTCCACTGCAAATTTATGAGTGAATAAACCCTTGGGTGATTGAAAGTAATTAATTGCATGCTTTTAGTCCTAGCTGGATTTTAAGGAAAATTTACATGGTATCGGAGCTCTTTTGAGCAGACTGAGAGATAGCACCAGAGTACTTGGATAGATCACTGCATATCTATCCAAGGGTTTATTGGAACTATTCACTATGGCTGTATAGTTGAGAGTTGAGGATAGACTCCAGGGGACACATAACTTTCCTACTTGGAAAGAGAGGATCACCGGGATCCTGAATGTTAGTGATGTTGAAGATCACATTGACAGTACCAAGGCTGCTCCCACAGATCCAGCAGATTTAGCTTCTTGGAAGAAGATTGACTCCAGGGAAATGTTGATCATCTTAGATGGAGTGAAGGACCACATAGTCCCTCATTTATTTGGGAAGAAAACCACATCAGAGATGTGGAAGGCTTTGGAGAGTCTCTACCAGAGTAAGAATGAAAACCAAAAGATGGTGCTGCAGGAGAGATTGCGCAGTACCAAGATGGCCAAGGGTGAAGGAGTGGTTCCTTATCTTACAAGGATCACACAAATTAGGGATGAGCTTGGAGCAGTGGGATCTAAGACTGAGGATGAGGAGCTTGTTCGTATAGCTCTCAATGGATTCTCTAAGCCATGGGACGTATTTGTTAAAGGCGTTGTGGCTTGAGAGAATCTCCCTGATTGGAAGAGATTGTGGGATGAATTTGCATAGGAAGAGACCCGTATGGGTTAAGGTACAACTTCATCCAGCGGTACTACACAGATCGTGGATGAAGAGGCTCTAGCCCTAACAAGCAAAGGTAAGGGGAAGGCAAAGAAGAGAAATGGTGGCAAGAAGAACTTGGACATGGAAAAAGTTAGGTGCTTCATTTGCCACAAGCATGGACACTTTGCTTCCCAGTGCCCAGAGAAGAAAAAGAAGAACAAAAACACACAAATGGCAGGATCTGCATAGGCGGATGATTTCAGCACTAGTTTTGAGGAAGACTATTGTTTGGTAGATTGCATGGAAAGTTCCGTCAGCAACAGTGTCTGGTATGTTGATAGTGGTGGATCTTGTCACATGACAGGGCACAGAGGGTTCTTCAATATCTTGTAGGAGGGTGGAGTGAATCTCCATATTGAGTTAGGAGATGATGCGCACTATCAGGTGCAAGGTGTTGGCACTGTATCATTTCAGAGGGAGCCTGGAAAGCCTATCAGTTTTGTTGATGTGCTATATGTCCCAGGGATGACCAAGAATCTCATATCAATATCCACACTAGAAGACAAGAGTTTTCTAGTGAATTTCTGTGACAGGAAAGTATATATAAGACCTAATGGGTCAGATCAGAGATTGTACATAGTGATTGGGGTTCAAAGCGGGAAGGTTTACAGACTACAGTTTGATCCTGCAAAGGCTTTGGTCAGCAGCAGCAGTAGTGATTGTGAGTTCTGGCATAGGAGGATGGCACACTTAAACCATGGTGCATTGAGGCATCTGATACATGTGGTCAGTGGAGTTCCTTCAGTTCAGGAGGATAAGCACAAACAATGTAAGGGTTGTGCGTTGGGGTAGAACATCAGGAAGCCTTTCCCACATAGTGAGCACAAGTCTGAGAGAGTCTTAGACTTGGTGCATTTGTATGTATGCGGATCCATGAGTGTTAGTTATTTCAGTGGTTACAGTTACTACGTCACATTCATTGATGACTATTCCAAGAAAACCTAGATCTATTTTCTGAAGGCCAAGTCAGAGGTCTTTGATCGGTTTCGAGAGTTCAAAACTCTCGTGGAGAACCAAACAGGGAAGAAGATCCAAATATTGTGGACAGACAATAGTGGTGAGTATACCGGTAGAGAGTTCATGGAGTACTGTTCATTAGAGGGGATCAATAAGGAACACACTATTCCTCATACCCACAACAGAATGGGGTGGCGGAGAGGAAGAACAAGACACTGGTGAGTGCAGCCAAGGCCATGTTATTTGATCAGGGATTACCACTATTCCTATGGGTCGAGGCATTTCAGACTACAGTATATGTCCAGAACAGGTGTCCCCACACTGCAATGGGGAGGAAGAAACCTGAGGAGGTATTTATAGGTACTAGACCAGACGCGAGTCATTTGGGTATATTTGGGAGTATCTGCTATTGTCACATTCATGATGACACTAGGAAGAAGCTGGATCCTTCTGGAGAGAAGGGGATTCTAGTTGGGTATAGTGAGACTTCCAAGGCTTATAGAGTATATATCCCAGCTTGCAAGAGGATCATTGTGAACAGGGATGTCTAGTTTGACGAGGACAAAGCCTTGAGAATATCTATGGACTTACCAGCATAGGACTCAGGAGGAGTCAAGTTGGAGGAGTCACAAGCACAGGTTCAAACACAGAGCACAGGCTCTGATATTCAGAGGGAGTCGAGTGGATATGATCCTCCTATCTTTGATAGGGAGGATGAGCAGCAACAGGAGGAGGACATCTAGCATCCGCAACAGGAAGACACTAGGCCACGGCCTAAGTGGTATAGGTCCACAGTTCAGAATTCCATACAAGTGAGTCTTCCTCAAAGATCTTTCAGATGTAGCGTGCCACCAGATAGTCTGAGTTATATGGCACTGATAACAGAGTTAATTGACTCTGAACCTTCTAGTTTCGAGGAGGTTTCACAACATGATGTGTGGCAAGAGGCCATGGTTGAGGAGTATGACTCAATCATGAAGAATCAGTTATGGGAGGTTTTTCAGAGACCACAGGATAAGAAGGTGGTGGGTTCTAGATGGATCTACAAGTTAAAGCATGCAGCAGATGGAAGTGTGGAGAAGTACAAGGAACGCTTCATGGTGAAGGGGTATTCGCAGAAGGAAGGTATTGACTATGAGAAAACCTTCGCCCCTGTTGCTAGATATTCTTCTATTCAGACTATCCTATCATTGGCAGTAGAGATGGGTTGGTGCGTTCATCATATGGATATGAAGACAACCTTCCTCAATGGAGTGATTGAGGAAGAGGTTTATATTGAGAATCCAGAGGGGTTTGAGGTGGAGAGTAGAGAGTCTCATGTATGCAGACTACAGAGAGCTCTTTATGGGCTCAAGCAGGCACCTCGAGCATGGTACTCGAGGATTGACAGCTATCTATGAGAGATGGGGTTCCAGTGGAGTGAGGTAGACCATAACCTGTACTTCTTGGCAGGTGAGGTACCTCTCATACTGGTTCTATATGTGGATGATCTCTTTCTTACAGGAGATGAGGATCTGATCAGGGACTGCAAGTCTAATCTTGCAGTAGAGTTTGAGATGAAAGACCTTGGGTTGATGCATTAATTTTTGGGTCTGGAGGTTTGGCAGAGAGATGTGTGCTTCTTCATTGAAAAGGGGAAGTATGCAGTTGATATCTTGAAGAGATTCAGGATGGAGGAATGCAAGTCTATGGCTATACCTCTAGTTTCCAATTGGAGGAAGATTGATGCATGAAGATCAAAGGAGTTTGATCCTACTCTGTATGGGCAGCTTATCAGTTCGCTTATGTATCTGGTCAACACTTGACTAGACATCAACTTTGCAGTCAACTGTTTGAGTTAGTTCATGGTGAACCCTCAAAGAGTACATTGGACAGCTGCGAAGCACATACTTCACTACATTAGAGGTACAATGGAATATGGATTGGTTTATGAGCACAATGGGAGTTTTCAGTTGGCAGGGTTTACAGATGCTGACTGGGCAGGATGTGTAGAGGATTGGAAGAGCACTTTAGGTTGTTGCTTCAACATTGGATCAGGGGTTGTCTCTTGGTTCAGTAGGAAGCAGAAGTCGATTGCATCGAGCTCAGCTAAGGCTAAGTACATGGAATCCAGCATGGTTGCATGTGAGGGGATGTGGCTGAGGAAGTTGTTCTCAGGATTGTTCGAGAGTGATATAGAGACTACTCTAGTTCACTATGATAATCAGAGTGGTATCAACCTTTCTGAGAATCCAGTGTTGCATGACAAGAGTAAACACATTGACATCCGGTATCACTTCTTCAGAGATTGTGTTCAGAGAAGAACCATTCGGTTGGAGTACATTCAGATAGATGAGCAGGTGGCAGACATATTCACCAAGGTACTTTGCAAACTCAAGTTTGTGAAGTTCAGAGACAAGTTGGGGTTGTTACCGAATCCCTTCCTCATTGAGAGGGAGTGTTAGATTATGACAACTGAGGAAGGTATTCCTACATGCATGTGCCCTTGCATGCAGAAGACGAAAATTGAGGAAGCCAATAAAATGTATTTAATTAAATTTTCTTAAGTTTACTTGGGAAAAATAATTAAAGTGATCTATTTAATTATTGACTTAATGAAATTACTTTTTATAAAGTATGAGCGAAAAATTAAAGTGAATGGAAAGATCTAATCTTGGCCATTGATCTCACTAGAGGATCTCATCCATTGATCCATAGTGAGATTAGGTTATTCGCTTAGCATTGAGTTATAAAGGAAAGGCCAATTGGTTGAGAGGACACACATTCATTCCGACAGAGATTGAGAGAGCAGATTTGGGAGAGAGAGAGAGAGTTTTATGAAGAAGACGGAGGAGTAAGATTCGAAAAGATACTCGAATCAGCAGAGAGAGAGAGAGGGCAGAAAGAGGCAGAGGTGTTCAGCGTAGCAGCAACAGCAGGGTCGTACAGCAGGCCGTACGGATTCCGTATAGGCCGTACAATAGCTACAGTTGCCTCGATTATCGTGCCCATCCCACAGGTTTTTCTCAGTTGATTTATGTTTTTCTATTTTTCCATTGTTGGCTGAAAATTGAATTTCTGTTTTGTAAAAGAGCTCCATATTTTCTAATAAATTATTTCTCCTACTGCTGCACCGGTTTTCCCATCTTGGGTTTTTCCGGGGGTTTATACCCGAAAATATTGTGTTGTTTCTATTGGTGTGAATGATTGGTATATCTCTCAGCGTTTTATTTCCACTGCAAATTTATGAGTGAAGAAACCCTTGGGTGATTGAAAGTAATTAATTGCATGCTTTTAGTCCTAGCTGGGTTTTAAGAAAAATTTACACCTCTGTCTTTTGATACTTCTGATGATATATTGGTTGATAAGATTTCATTTGGTTCCCTTCTCCAAGGTCTGGCTTTTACATCTGATGACTTCTTTATATCAACAAGATTGGTAATTGTTTCTTTATTGATCAATATTTATTTGTTGGTAAGTTGATCCTTATTGATCAATAGTTCTTTGTTGGTAAGTTGCTCCAATGTTTCTTGTTGTGACTTCTTTTCTCTTTTTAACTTCTTAATATGTGCGATTGCGTTTTGACTATAATTCTTAAGGCGGGAAATTTCATCATCTTTATTAGCGATAACCTTTTCAACTTCTATATGCATTTTGTATTGAATTTTGATTCTCCTGAAGGATAACCTTTGAGACCTCTTTAGAATATTATGACAAGGGTTCTATTGAACCTGACTTCATTGTAATGCCTTTCTATGTTATCTTTTCCTTCTAATAAGAGAACATCAATTTTTTTTTCTCCATGTTTAAGATGAAGGTACATTATGTTTCTAGCCAGGTTGAACTAATAATTATGTCAACCTCTTTTTTTATACATAGTCATAACATTGAATTGGGTATGTATTTATAATCATCCATTGTTACTTATAAGTCCTTAATTTTTTTTTTGTAACTAGGAGAATCAACAACTGAAGTTAGGTTCGTACTCATGTTACATGGGATCGATTCCGATCCACTACCACTATACCCCTAGGTATACTAACACTTCCCCACGTGCAACACACAGGGCTCTATTGAAATTTGAACTTACGACATCACAAGGGATGCCTTAATAATGCATCCTATCATCAATTGATCTACACTTCGGAGTCTATAAACCTTTAGTTTCATTTTGCTCATCATAAATAATTTTCTTTTTTATTATACTTGACTTTGAAATTAATAATTGATTTCTCCAAATTTGAAATTAATAATTGATTTCTCCAAATTAAAAACTATAGAAGTAATACCTCTCCATGGCTTCCACTTTTAATATTAAATGGACATGTGTGAATTATTATTTCCATGACACCATGGATCCATTTTGGACATATTAGTCCAGTTGCACCAAATTCAAAACGTGGCAACATCTGTCATCCTGTGGATTGTACATTGTGCATTAAAGGTTCAGTACCAACAATCGATTAAACCGAAGTCAATGGAGTCCAAAGGAAATAACATTCGATAGCAGCAGGCGGTGAGCAAGAGATTCTCAGACCACTCCTCGTAATTTTGCATTTTTCCCTTACTAATAAATGTGAATAAATGAAGCGGAAGCCAATTCAATGCCAACGGAGCTTACTGAAACAAATAAATTCCAGATGATGAAGGGGCGCAATGCATGTCTCAGCTTGACTTCGTGGCCACGCCCTGCAATCGAGTTTGCTGGGTTGACGATTAAAGGCCCTTGTTGCAAGAGATTGGATAGTTTGTGTTGTTTTTTTGCGAGAATTCGTAGGCCTTAGAACATAACATAAATGCAATAAAATAAAACGCATCCATGTCTACGATTTAAGTAAGTATGTCCAGTAGCCATCATTTTCAACTTCCAAGTTACTTAAATTTTGTTTTCATTTATCGTTAAAAATCCTTTTAAGGATATATTTATATTGAATTATTGCATGGGTGTTGAATTTGCTCAATGATTAATTAATAGGTTCACGAAGACACAATCTATCTATATTCCAAGAAGAGAGCTTTGGACATGGTGAGTTGGCATCGTAATCAAGATGATGGCTCAGTTGTATCGGATGAAATTTGGATAACCAATCTGGGCACTTTAATAAACTCATGTTAGAAATTAATGTTCTATTTCATATGATTTATTCAATGGACAAAATAGTGAAGAAACTAGTATTTGAGTGGGCTTAATGGTTAAGAATATGTGTTATCTTTAAGGAGGTTACAGGTTCAAAATCAGTGGAGGTAAGTAGGATTGCTCATTAACCCCTTGTGACAAGGCTTGAAGGGTAAACGACCCTCACAAGTTTCTAGTATATCTAACTTACGGGCTGTTATTAAACTTATTATTAAATAAAGAACGTTTGTATGCATCTTTATAAACCTCCATATCCTTCTTTGCATGACTTTATATTCTATTTTCACGTCATTTTGATCTTCTAAATCTGCATAGAGGATTTGATCTTGTGCATGCCTTTTATCTTCTAAATCTGCATTTCTTTGCAATAAATTCTTGATGCACTGAAAGTATAATAAAATAGCCTTTGGCTTTTTCTATGTACTAGAATTTTGTTTGATCGTTCTCCTTGAGTCACGGACATTGGCACTATATAGCTTTTCTTTTAATTTTCTTTTATAGTCACAATAGCGAGTGCGATAGATTTCTTTGATAGTCGTGACCCTTATTCCATAACCATCACAATATTTCACTCTAAATTCATGATACCCATTGTTTTCATTTTTTGTATTGATTATCATCGATGGATGGTTTAATAATTATGGTTATGTTTGGCACCAAAAACACCACACAATATTACTCTATTCTTTGAGGGTGAGGGATAAATGGCACTCATTCTTCACCTTTTCCCGATGCCCATTCAAGCATGAAATTGATCAAAATTTGTCTGTGGAAAAATGCTCAATGTCAAATCATGATTTTAACTATATGAAATTGTAATCACATATTATGATGTGTGCCTTGAATCCACCTAGATGAACATAATTACAATTCCAAAACCATAAATAAGAAATTTCAACAATTATGCACTTACTAGACTTTGGGAGAGCTCATCGATATGATACTATATGAGTGTCCCATATCATAAGTCTCCTTTGAGCACATAGAGAGGTATAATATCAACCTATGTTGTTTATGTTTTAGTGGCCATGCTCATAATTTTAGAAAGCATTAATGCCAACCACCAAGGTGGACTTATTCTTATTGATTTTCCAATGCAACTTGTTTGGCACGAGGCGTATGGGTTTTATTTGGCGACATTTTTGTTTGTTGATTGACTGTCACGTTCCCCGACCTCCTTGATGGTCCTTAGAGGCCATGGGAGTCCCTCTGGTACATTTTTTTTCTTCAATTTCTTCCATTTTCACACATAGTTGCAATGGCCTTCCATCCGCAATCCACAATGCCATCCAATCCTCAATCCGCAGTCGGATTCAGAAATCAGATTGTCAATTATCCTTCCGCACAAATCCCTTTTCCGACTTCCACAATCCACAATTCCACAATCTACATTGCGAAATTCAAAAAGGCGGAAACTCAATTCATAGTTTCGAAAATATCTCACTACCGCAATCTGCATTCCGCATTGTGGATGTCGAAATGCGGAAATCCAAATCTCCATCCCGGGAAAAGTTACCTCCCGCAATCCACATTTTGCATTCCACATTATGGATGTAGAAATGTAGAAGTCCAAATCTCCATTTCGGGAAAAGTTACCCCTGTAATACGCAATCCGCATTCCGCATTGCGGATTTGGAAATGTAGAAATCTAATATGCCAGACTTATGGAAGTCGGCCTTCTGACATCCACAATCCGCATTGTGTATACGGAAGGGTACTTGTGGATGCAGAAAAGCTAGGACCACATATCCTTGCTCCAACAAGCTTTTAGGGTGAACTTATGAGGGTCATAACTCCCTCATCCTTGGTCCAAATTGGACAAGGCCGGTACCGTTGGAAAGCTCTTGGATATCTCTATCCAATGGTGCAATCCCCACCCCATATGATCACTCCAAACTTTCCATTTTTCCAACTTAAACTCTGTCCATAATATCCCCTATGTGCCTTTGCCCTTCTATCATATGCTCTACTCCACTTCTGCTAAGTCTTCCCTCCATCTGATCCACAAGGGGTGCTTGTTATTCTCCAATTCTAGGCTGGAATGTCCTGCACATTTACCAAAATTAGCCCAATTCCTCAAAGGACAGTTCAAAAGTAATAGCAAGGGGTTTGCTAATAGGCATAAGCATGCTGCATGAACACAAGGAATGAAACATGTTTCACACAAATAGGATGGAATACATGCACATATCCTATCTTAGGAAGAGTGAGGAAAGCATGTAGGGTTTAGTTCTATTCTTCAAACATAATAACATCAAAGTACCAATCTAAGGATATCATGTACGGTGAAAGACACATGTAATTAGCACACATGACATCAGAAGTTAGCCCTATTACACACACACATCTACCAACCATGATAGTCATTACTAGTTAGATCAGTGCATAAGTGAGATAACAACATACACACAGACTTAACACAATGCATAGGCATACAGTCCTCTTCATCCATGGACCATCCCTGTAAGAAAATAGATGCATGTATAACTAAACAAATGCTATGAAACCAAAGCTATTCAACACCTCTATAACTTGCAAGATTAGTCCTACATTACACTCAAGCAATGATGAAGCATTCAAACATGCATTCAACTTCCTATTCATGCTCATACATAGCTTCATATTGATCCATTTCCAAGTAATCATTCAATTATTAACATGAACATAATAAGCATACATAACACATGAAATATTGTCATTTAAATACCATAATGAACACTTATCTGTGGAATGAAGCTGCCCCAAGCAACTGGCTAAGTGAGGACAAATTTCCACCCAACCTTAGGTCTCTATCCAGCCTATACTCTTTCAGCTGTGAGACCACCCCCGAGATGGCTTGTGTATCCACTAAGGAGGGCCAATGGGATTTTTCACAATCAAGGTTCCATCCCAATGGTAAGCCAATGTATGGTTGGGTTTACCCAACACATAAGGAAACAAGGAGGACATTGTTAAGATAGTGAGCTCACCCATAGAGCTACATGAATCTCAACAACTCAACCAACATGGAACCCTCATTACCTACCTCACCTAACACCAGGAAGGCCCTTTTCTCTACTTCACAGTTCCTCAAGGCCCCTTCCATCCAGTGTTCCTCAGGGTGGCATAGAAGGGTCCCAACTGCTGGTTTCATGAGACTTTTAACCTCACTGAGCTTATCAAGCAAATCCAACCCTAGGTTAGCCTTCTTGTCTGTTATCCAAGCTAATTCTTTATAGTGCTGCGGCCTAAGTTCTTCTTTGCAAATTCGCTCTTATGCAGTCGATCTAAGGGCTTACAAGTTCTCTAGGTCTTTCAGGCTCTGCAATTCATCCCAAGAACATATCTATGGCCGTCCCTAACCGGTTTCATTCTTACACAAGGTTTTCTTTACACATTCGGCTTTGTACACTCGGCTCACCCAGAAATCATGATTTTCTCTTTTTTTTTTCACGGCTCGGCTCTGCATATGCGTGAATGAATTGGGTTGTTGGTCAACAATGGTTAGCGATTAGGATCCGCGAGTTTCCAGCCGTGGAGTGGCTTAAGGGACAAGGCAAAACATAGGGCCATACCCTGCCATACAGATTCACACGTTGCCCCATACTCCTCGAATTCGTGGGTATCCCCCCCTTTTCCACCACCCTCTTACCGTTGCATTAATGTCAGTATGGGGAATCAAATCGGTTCCTCTTGTACAAGTGGCAACATGGGTTCCCATCCCATAACCCCCTCACCTCTCCTTAGTGGATACACATGGCCCCCTTCTCATTGGTTGCCTCCTTAGCTAGCTTCTTGGGTATTTTATTGCAATAATTAGCAATTACATCATTTACAATTATCTCACATGGCTTAACAACACATGGATTATGGAATTGTCCAATATTTTCCTATGCAAATGAACCTGAAAATCCACTAGTGGGGCCTTGGCCTTGAGCTCCACACTAGGGAAAACACACACATTGAAATTATACATTATTTATATTGAATCCAATAAAACCTAAGGGTCTAAATAGGGGTATCTAGTCAAACAATGATAGAAACGACAATATCTACTAGCAATGTAATGTAATATGGCTTAAAGCTTAACATGCCTCACCCTCTCAAATAAATGTTTCCATCAACACTTGATTAGCTATGGATGCTTATGTATGAAGAACTTATCTTCCCATACCATATCTTCTACCACTTGATTAGCTACGAATGCTTATGTATGAATAACTTATCTTCACATGTCATATCTTCTACCAGTGGGTTCTTCCACTTGACACTAAATATTATGAACCAAAAATCCCAAATAACATCAAAAATAGAAAAAATGAGTAATTCTCCAAGTTAGAAATATAAATAATGTTGTTATGCCTTTAAGCATAAAAACAACCGAGATCCCAATTAAAATACTTACATCCTTAAGAGATCACAAATCTAAGTTGAAGTGGAGGAGACTAGATAGAAAAATGATTTACCAAAGAAAAGTAATCTAAAAAATATTATAGCATCATTGGGTTGATCACATAAAAATACAACACAATTATACTTTATATCATAGCTCAATATATAGAGATGTATGTGAATTTGAAGTACAGATCTGATATAGTACAAAATATACCTACCATTCATTCATTCATTTATTTATTTATATAATTAATTTTAAACCTCCGCCAGCTTCTAGTAAATAGCTCCATGACTATAGTACAAAATATAACTTCTATATATTCAATTCAATTTTAAAGATGCTCCTTCTAGTAAATAACTCCATGACTTTAAAAGGTATGGTAAAGGTGCCATAGTTTCTTCTATATTAAAGTTTAATATTGTTGTGTAATGTGGTTAGTATTTTCATTGATTGCTTAATTTATGTATTTGCATTATTGTGTTTATTTCATTTCAACTTTATATTTTAACTTATACTTTAGAAAAAAATGAAAAATAATAAATAAATAATTATAAAATTTTTAGTCGCTGAGTAGAACTTATTATATTATAGAATATTATCTTATAAATTAAATAAAAATAAAAATTTAATAATTAAATAACTCTACATTTTTTGGTCATTGAGTAGATTGTTACTCATAAATTATTATTTGGATGGCATATAATTTGATGTTGTTCAAAAATTTAATACAAAATATGAAAAATAAATAAAATTTAATAATAAATACTATTTACATAATGCTTTTCAATAACAATTTTTTTAAAATATTATTAAAAAAATAAAAAAATAAATAATTATAATTTTTTTAGTTATTAATAGAGTATTATTGTTAGAATATTATTACATCTAGGATCATAGTTTTATCATGATTTTATTAATGAGTGCTGGTTTAAGCAAAGATAATGATGTTGCTTAAGGTTGTTATGCTCATTATGACTAATTCCACACACATTAACGTCTACATTTGGTCAACCAGAGGATAAGGCGCTTCATTTATGGCTACTAAGCCACTAGGGTACGCCCTTATCCTTTAATTTGTGGATCTGGGTTTGACTATGAGGCATGCATGCATTGTACACGGTCATTTTGTCTCTTTTTGGCAGTTTTGGCCAATCCTAGGCCACCTCCTCTCCACCACTCATGGGAAGCCATCATTATGGACCACTCATGCCATCCCAACACTCATATCTTCCATTCGTGACCGTTTGGGGTGATTTGGGAGCCTATTGGTCAACTTAGGGAGGATTGAGGTCCATTGTAAGCCAACCATTTGTAGCTCATTCGAATGCCTCCAAAGGCTCATGATTTTCTCCAAATGTAATATAATGATGATTCCAACTTGATTTTGGGTTGGACAGTAATAGACACATTAGCTATTTGCACCATTCGTTGTCAGAGAAATTTTTAGGGGCGAAATTTTGCCATTTGGCTATTTTTGGGGTTTTTTTTCAAAAAATAAATTCGCTATTTGGTCATTTTTAGGCTCTAATATTGCCTATATTTACATAAAATGTGTTTTTTTTATCATAATATTCGCCAAAATTTACAAATTTCAGTAGTAAATTGTATGTTTCATATTTAATATTCGCCTTCCTATCTATACATATGATTTTTTCAATCCAAAATAATCACCTAGAATACTACACTTAAGTATACTATTCGAATCCTTAAAAAATACCCTGTTTGTTGTGTCTATTGTGCTTCTTTTACATTGTTTTCGTGTATACTTCGCCAAATTCTTGTCTAGTGAGGAAATGCTTAGCTAGTAGATATTGTCGTGATTAGAATTTCACATGGTATTAGAGCTCTTGGAGCTTCTAGTCGAACCAAGACTGCTTCAAAGGTGCACCAGAAGCAATGGAACAACCACGTAAATCCTTGGGGAAATTGCCTTGAAGCCATTAGAGAAATCCTTTGGAGTCTACCTAGGTGTGGCGTGCTCCTGAATGTGCCCTCTGTCAATATAGAGTTTCAGTTAGCTATATAGTTTTTCTTTTTGAGAGATTGAGTGTTTTCATTTGCAATTTTCAATGTTCTTTGTCACCAAGTGCATAGAAGAAAAATGGAGCAGTCTCGTGTCACCTTGCTCACTCCATTCAATTACTTTGAGTAGAAGGCGGAGATGGTAATCCAGTTGAGATATAAGGGTCTCTTTAGAGTTACTATGGGGATTGAAAATGAGCCGAACACTGTTGTTGAGAAGTCCAAGTTTTTCAACAGGATGGATGAAGTGTATGACATGCTTTGTCTCAGTATCTCAAGAGACCTCTTGTTTCATGTGGACAGTGTCACTACTCCAAATGAAGTGTGGTTCAAGATCGAGTCACTGTTTGGGAATAATGATGAGTTGAGGGGCCACTAGCTTGAGAACGAGTTCATCTCTCTGAGCCCAAATAGTTTCAATACCATTCAATTCTTCTTCACCAAGTTCAAATCCTTGGTTCTTCATCTCAAGCAATGTGGCATTGGCAAAAAGGAAGAGCAGTTGGTTTTGTCCATACTTCGACATTGGGGCCTGAGTACTCTATGTTTGTTTCGAATTTCCATTACACCAAAATCACAGTTTGAAACTGGAAGATGCCATCTTTGGTAGAATTCATGGAGTCTCTTACTCAAGAGCAAGACAAGTTGGTCCAAGTGGGCACCATCAAACCATCAAAGGACCAGTTCTTGCTGTTGGTGATTCAAAGCATGCAAAAGGGAAGAATAAGGCCAAAGATTTGAAGCAACAAGAGAAGGGGAAAGACCAAGAGAAGCCCAAATACTCTGAGTGTGTTTCGAATCCTAGCAAGGAGAAAGGGAAGAAGAAGGAGAAATCAAAATGCATTTACTGTCACAAGGGCTGCCACCATGAGAGTGCATGCATGAAGAAGACCATCGACATGATGGCACATCTCCTTGAGAGGAACAATATCCTCTTCCATATGGAGCAAAGAAGAAGGAGGTTGGTTCAGATTCTAAAGACAAAGAAAGATGCCATGCATTGATTGCTAGTACCTCTGGATTCTCTTCTTTCATCATAGATTTGGGTGCCTCAAGGCACATGGCTTCTGCAAGAGATTCTTTCTCTACTCTCGAACCATATAATGGTCCCTCTATTCTCATGGGAGATGACTCAGAGATCCCAAGAGGCATTGGAAGGATCAATCTTGACAATGGGTATTTCAACAATGTGTTGTATGTGCTAGATCTTGTAGCAAATATCCTCTCTGTTTACCAAATGACCCATACTGGTTCGGCCAAGAGAGTGATATTCAATCAAGAATATGTGGAAATTTATGAATCTTTCCATACTTTCATTGAGATGAGTGTTCAATTCGAAGAAGAGCCCATGCAATCAGTTGACCAATAAGAAGGGGAATGCTCAAATCCCCCAATTGTAGATGATGTAAGTGATGTTTCTCATTCTGGTTTTTTTTATTCTGATATTGAAGATGAATATGATTACATGCATGCATATCATGACCCTCCTACAAGGCCTAAGTGTGTTGAGAAAACCATACAAGTTGTTAGTGAACTTCCAGGAGAACCACAAGACACTAGGAAGAATAGATCTCAATTTCACAATGCATTCTCCATTTGTGATTCGAATCTTCCTGAAAGATGTTTCTTAATGGTTGGATCTGATCCACATTCATATGAAGAAGCATCACATGACCCAAGATGGAAAGTTTCCATGCAAGAAGAGTTGAAGTATCTTCATGACAATGAGACTTGGGAGCTGGTTCCACTTCCTCCCAAGAGGAAGTTGGTGCAATGCAAGTGGGTGTATAGGACCAAAATGGCTGTTGATAGTTCTGAAGTGAAGTATAAGGCCAAATTGGTTTCTAAGGGATTCTCTCAAGTCCATGGAGTGGACTACATAGAGACATTTGCACCTGTGGCAAAGATGGACTCAATCATGCTAGTTAAATGGCCATTGTTGCATCCAAACGATGGGAGGTGCACCACATGGATGTGAAGAGTGTTTTTCTTCATGGTGACCTTCATGAGGAGATCTATATGCAACAACCTGAATGTTTCATACAATATCCTTCACTTGTTTGTAGGTTGAAGAAGCCACTCTATGCCTCAAGCAAGATCCTAGAGTTTGGTATGCCAAGATGGACAACTTCCTTCTATCTCAAGGATTTGAAAGATGCAAATCAAATCCTAATGTATATATGCAGCATTTTGGTGACTTTATTTTAATCATTTTCTTGTATGTTGATGATCTTTTGATTACTGGAAGTTGTGTTGATGACATAGGCTCAGTTAAATCTGGAGGTCGTTGTATCCCACACACTCTCGACCATATTTGGTTTATGCAGTAGATGTTGTTGCTAGATACATGCAAGAGCCTCATGAGATCCATTGGAAGGATGCCAAAAGGAAGTTGCATTATGTGCAAGGAACCAAGCAGTTTGGGATTCATTATATAGTTGGCTCTTCGCTTGAACTAGTTGTTTTTACTGATTCGGATTGGGCAGAAGATAGCACTGACCGGAATTCCACTTCTGGTTGTATTTATGCTTGCACATGGTCCCATTTGTTGATCTAGCAAGAAGAATGACATTATTTCCATATCAGCTGTTGAGGCTAAGTACAGAGGAGCAGTGAATGCAGCTACACATTGTGTATGGCTACAAGGTATTCTTAGGAATTTTAGATTTGTATTTGATTCACCCACAGTCATTTGGTGTGATAATTAAAGTACAATCAAGATCTCCACTGATACAATACAAAGACAAAGGACCAAGCACATAGAGATACACATGCACTACATCAAAAGCTTGGTGCATAACCATATCATATAATTGTAGTATTGTCCATCTTTTGAGCAAACTGCTAACATCTTCACCAAGATTTTAGCATAGAATGCCTTCATCTACCTTAAATCACTCCTTCGCGTGGGTGACACATGGTGAAGACTGATATATGTTTTAGATTTTGCTTCATGTCCATTTTTGAGGGCAGGTTTTGTTCCCATGTGGTTTTCCTCCTTACCTCGATTACATGGATTAATAAAAATTTGTAAGAGGTAACCTGAGCCTTTGCTGCCAAGGCCTCATTTTGTTTTTGGCTACATAAGTCTAGCTTAAGGGGGGTGTTAGAACATTATTCCACCTAAGATCAGTCTCATCATGATTGTTGGTTGGAGCAAGGTTAAAAATGTTGCCTCAGGTTGTTATGCTCATTATGACCAATTCCACACACATTAGCGCTCACATTTGGTCAACTAGAGGATAAGGCGCCTCATTTATGGCCACTAAGCCACCAGGGTGCGCCCTTATCCCTTAATTTATGGATATGGGTTTGATTATGGGGCGCACATGCATTGTACATGGTCATTTTGCCTCTTTTTGGCAGTTTTGGCCACCCCTAGGCCACCTCCACTCCACCACTTTCTCCACCATAGATGGGAAGCCATCATTATTGACCATTCAGGCCATCCCAATGTCCAGATCTTCCATTCTTGATCGTTTGGGGTGATTTGGGAGCCTATTGGTCAACCTAGGGGGGATTGAGGTCCAATGTAAGCTAGCCACTTGTAGCTCATTCGAATGCCTCCCAAGGCTCACGATTTTTTCCAAATGTAATATAATGATAATTCCAACTTGATTTTGGGTTGGACAATAATAGAATCATCAACTATTTGCACCATTCATTGTGTCTAACAGTAATAGAATCATCGACTATTTGCACCATTCATTGTGTCTATTGTGCTTCTTTTACATTGTTTTTGTGCATACTTGGCCAAATTCTTGTCTAGTGAGGAAATTCTTAGCTATTAGATCCTGTTGTGATTAGAATTTCACAATTATATTATAAAGTATTATCCCATAAATCAAATAAAAATTGAAATTTAATAATTAAATAATTCCAAATATTTTGGGTCATGGATAAGAGTATTATCCTATAAATCATTATTGAAAGCATCACTTAACTTTTGACTTTGAGAAGGATGACATATAATTTGTTTTTCTTTAATATTTAATACGAGCATAGATCCATCTTAAATTTAGATTTATTTAGCACCGAAGAAAACATGAATTTTTTTAATTTTTTTTTGTGTTATGTTAGGTGACAACATCTCCCAATCTTAGAATAACAAAATGTGAAAAATAAATACAATTTACCAACTTACATGAGAGATTCCAATAGCAATTCTTAGGTAATAAATATCGATTGGATGTTTTAGAAAGTTTAAGTTAGTGCATAATGCGTGCATAATGCTCTCCAGCACCACATCTTATTTTGGGCTTCAAAATGTCTCTCACTTCTTAGTTTCACACTGAACTTTTTACTTCCCAGTTTCACATCGAGGGTGACATAATAAAACGTGGAAAATTTTACTCCTCCATGTGTTTTCATTGGTTTCTGTCATGCATTTCTTGGATATGTAAGACAGCTTGAAGGTAAAGAAAAAGGTTGTTTAATATATAAAATACTACACTAAACCATTATAACTTTAGAAAGAAACGACATAAAAAATATCATCAACGCCAATCCCAGCTAGCAAAGTAATAAAATGATACAGTTCAGTAAAATTGCTCACGGTACAAAGCTTTTCTTCATAATTAAGGAAATGTCGGCATACATTCTGAAAACCAATCGCTGATAATACAAATATTTTCTTCATACTTAAAGAAAATATGTGGATAGATACTGAAAGCCAGCGAATGTAAACTTAAACCAATAAACCCTGCAAGTAGCTGCAATACTTGGAATGCTGAAAAACAGATAATACTGAAACAGGAAGACAAACCAGAAGCCGAGCCGATAGCGATGATGAAATGAAGATTACCCAATTTTCATACTTTCCTTTTGAAGGCGGACTTGCTCCAAGGATAATTTAGTTTGCCATACAGTGAAACCCAATGCGATAACTGCTATCAAGAAAGATACAACTAATATCGTGGCAGATACAAGTACATATATCTTTGGGATATACAATTCCTTAACAGCACTTCTCATCAACAAGGGTTGAACGTCACCAACAGCGGTGTCGATTGGTTCGTAATTGCCTTTGTCGAGTCCTTTTCCAACACGTTTCCAGGCACTGGCCACTTCGTCTGGCTGCACGATATCGTTGATGATACCATCCTGTATCAGCACCCGAGCGTCGGCGGATGTGTAGTTCAAGTTGTCCATCAGGTCCACATACCTCTTTAGCGGCTTACTACCATCATTCCGAGTCAATGCCTCAAATGCCACCAAATTTTCCATTAAAACAGCTGTTTCGTAGCTTATTTCAATTTTGGGTAAGTGAAACGTCTTGGTTGTGTCATCAAAACGAATTTCGTTTAGAAACTTTACGTCTGCGGCGAACGTCACTCCTTTTCTTCTGAGTTCTACCGCTGATGGCAGAGTGATGGCGTTATTCTTCTTCTTTTTCAATGTTGGGCTGCGATCACCCGATCGGACAATATTTTTATACACAAATTCCAATAGATGTAAAGCCACATGTTCATTGGCTGCATGCATGCTCGGAAAAGGAGACATTTTTTCCCATGCCCGGTCTAGAGTTGAGTTAAGCACGTGACGTGGATTTAAAGCGCAATCATGGATCTTGCGTTTTATGCTCCGTATGACTTTATCAACGTCACCGTCACGTGTTTTGCTCCGTATGACTCGATCTGCACGATCATCCTGCAATGTACTCTCTTCAGGTCCAAGTCCAGCTGGAATTGTAGCTTTCTCCCATTGAAGGATCTTCTCTAGCACAAATATGGGTATTTGATTTTCTAGCTTTACAATATCTTCCTGAACATCGACTGACTGTTTCAATGGTTTAAACACGTCATCTCCAAACCTCGTCACCAACTCCATCAAGTTAGACACATATACCTCGTCAAACTCCCTAGACAGAAAAGAACAATGGTAAATAAAGAGGCCAGTGAAATCCTCTTCGTTCGAATAAAATCAGAAATATAAGCATCTAGTGTGTATCTACAATAATTATAACCATAATTCTTTATATCTTAGAATTTGGGGTGGATTAATACCTATATTTTTTTAGATTGAATAAAGATGAGACAAGTGTATTGTCCAGATTGATTTTATGGAAATAAAAGACTTCGTGACATACAACAAGGAACGAGGAGCAAATAACTTATTACTTATTTGTGACACTTAACTTATAAAATATCATGGGGGAGATGTTGTAACATGTGATGTAACAAAATAATTAAAAAAATTTATGTCGGCTCATAAAATAAAAAATTATGAAAAATATTTTAAAAAAATCCATGTTAGTTCATAAAATAAAATATTATGAAAAGTAATTAAAAAATAAATATTAGTTTATAAAATAAAAACTTAAAACTTAAACTCAAATCTATCAATCAAGAGAGATCAAATTTCTAGAGTTTAAATTTAAAAAAAGAAATACACCTCAAGAAATTGGATCCCTCTCGGTACTTGATAAATACATATTTAAGATGGATCTATACTGATCAACTATAAGTTAAATGACTATACTAATTTTGTAACACTAAATAAATGATTGATAAAATAGATACTTGTTTGACCTTTCGCCTGAAAAAAAATAGATCATACCTCAAGAACTGCAAAAGGAAGAAGCCATCTTTGGCCATCATCCTACCTAATATCTCCTCACTGGGAGAAGAATCAAAGGGTGCATAGTACCAATTCATCCGACCTAATTCCCTTTCACTGGGAGGAGAATCAAAGGGTGCATAGTACGATTCCCGAATTTTCCCAATAAATATTTCATCTTTTCCCATGTCGTCCATCAGCTTCTTGAACTGTTCGTCTCCAAAGCCGAATCTGGCCCTAGGGAGTCGGCTTTTGGAATCTTGATAGTGGTCAAGTTCTGTGTTCGAATGGTGATGAAAAGGACCGAGAGAAACCTTTCGCGGCACATAATCTGTGGGCTTTTTAGCAATCAGAAACTTAGGAATGCGGGGCATGCACTTCACAGAAATATCTATAGTACTGTGGTCGGCCATGATGCAGCAGGGCCGCCGTGTTCGTTATGATTAAAACTCCTCAGCCACGAGGAAATCCAAAATGGATGTGATCGCAAATCTGGCGATCCAATGCGAGGATTGCACAGAGTAAATAGCAAATTTATAGTGATAAAATGTGGCATGAAATGTCAACCGTGGCTTAGAATATGTTCTTCCGTATTAAGCTTTCAAAACAAGTGGCAACTGGTGATGCGCAAGATGTTGCCAGGCTGGAGATTCCAGGAAACGTGTGTAGTAGGACTAAGCGTCAGAAATTACACAGAAGTATGTAAGAGAAAAATACATATTTACTTCCGTGTTTTTTTCGTTATTAAGTCAGCGATTCCGCTACTCTCGTCATCCACAAAGTTCAAAGTTCAGAAAATGTGAACCGCCTAAGCGAGAAAGAATGCATATTTCAAACGGAGCAGTGAGCAGCGTTCAAATTTGAACCCTTCTCGGCCCTTCCAAAGGGTTATAGCCCTTCTTAGAAGTGCAAAGTTAAAATTGTCTTTAAAAAAAATTAAAATCCAAATTTTATCTTTCTAATAGGAAGGACATAATTTATATCAACATTTCAAAAGAAGGGCAACATTTGAAATTACCCATCCATATAAATTTCAATTTATATGTTGAAATTTTTATTCTATAAAATTCGACTTGTCATTCAAAATATTGGAAATATCATAAATCATAATCATTCACTCACTCATGTCATGCACTCACTGCTTAGCTTTGCAAGGTGACGAGAGATCACTCACGACTACGATGTACTAGCCACTGAGATTTGACTCTAAATCCTGACTCAATTCGAGCTGAGATCTAAGGTGTGACAATGTGTCAATGACTATGGCTGTAATAATAGACCCACTACTAGGCCCAAAACAAGGCTGAAACATTGTGCCTACTACCTATGTGAACCTGGATACCAATGTCCACTAGTTTTTCGTCAAAATGAAATTCAAATTTCCCCTTTGATGAGTCCTCCTCTACAAGACTTCATTTCTTGCATGAATGCCACAGACTCACGACAACTCTAAACGACACTCAATGGCATGCAACTAGAACCACAAACCAAGCTGAGGTTGATTTATGCATTGATATAGAGAGGTGGCACTAGGAACACAATATGGAGAAACAATGAGTTAGAAAAAAACATTTGGACCAAAGTACCACAATGGTTATTAATAAAATTAAAAAAAAAAAATTGGCTCAGGAATTGTCTTCAATTTGATGGGTGGCATGATCATGATCATGTAATCTCCCTCCGTCCTTCCAAAAATATGTGGTTTCTCACCACGTTTCTCTTCGACACTCGCCACCAAATGCATATAAAAATTACATGTCTTTACATCCTCTTCCAATTAAATCCTCATCGCATAGTCATGACTAATGATTATTATGCATGCACATCCTCACCTTATAATTTCAATTGGTTCAAGGCGCAGGGACAACCATAAATGATCAAATGTGTCAAGACGCAAAGAGTAAGAGACAACTATAAGTAAGTCTTATATTAAATTTACCATATAAGTCTTTAATTTGCACTATCATCTGAGATTTGACACGTTGGATTGTTGTGATCTTCTTGTAACTCCTTACCAATGTGACTATAAGGCTTCTTTGATGGTGAAGTCCATAATTTTAAGTCTTCTTCCTCATTATCATGCCTTTTGGTAAGACAATAAGGAGGGAAGTGGCCTGCATTAGCATGGAAAACAGTTTCGACATAAAGCTATATACATTAATTCTTTCATTAAATAACTTAAATTTCATGCCAGTGACTGAATTCACCGAATTATGGATTGGTAAAAAACACATCAAATTTTAGAGCCTCGAGCTCTTAATTACTCATGTATCTAGAATTTTTGCAAATCGAGCCATTAACAAACTTCTTTTGTTGTTGTGGTTCAATTTTAAAGGTAGATTGTCGAGACTCAAACATGTAGCAAGTTGCAAGGCTCTAGTTGACTTAGGATTGATTCCATTTCCCCTCCATCCTATACCTGTATGTTGTTGCAACAAGTGTTGAACAACAAAATTTGATGCCTAGGCCCTTATGATGCTATTGTTGCTAACTTGGTTGGTATGGAGGATTATTTTTTAATGTTTTTTTGAGCTATGCGTTGTTTTTTCTTAGGCTCCTAGTGTCCATCATTCTTACATCTCTCAAGCTTGGATGGTTTCCCTCTCTCCAGTTTGAATTAAGGTTTTGGTTGGCTTTATATGTAGATTTTGGTTGTAGGTTTATTATAGCCTCATTTTGCTTAGTGGCTTCTTTTTGTACATAGTTAACAGTAAGTAATTTTCTCAGCAGTATGCATAACATCATGTAGATGTCCCAATATGGTTCTTGCATAGTCTAAGTAGTTTTTCTATATACTGAAGTGTGGTCTAACCCAGAAAAATACAACAAAATAGTTGTTATTTTAATGAACTATAAAATTAATGTTACATATATGTCAAATTAATGTGTTCAATTTTGGTTTTATTGAAAAGATACCATTTTATCATGTAGATATTCAGGAGTGCTCAATTGTTTAAGATTGTAAAGATTTGGATGGGAAATATTTGTGTTTTGCATTTTTTTGGGGAAAGGGTTTAGTTAATTTATACTTGTCAATTGAAGTACAATTATTTAAATTGCCCTTCATCTTTGAAGGACTCCAAGAACAAATGCCCTTCCAATAAAAATTAATACCCACTCTTCAAATTTGATCACTGGCAGTGAGTACTGATATATTCATTTTGCTGCTTTTTATGTCATTTTTGGAATCAATGAAATTTTAAATTATTATATAATTCCGTACATAATTTTAAATCTTAAATTATTATATAATTTTGTGTATAATTTTAGTGGAAGTAATTTTAACTTAGGCAAAGGGAATAATTTATTTTTATTATCATAAATTTAAAAGGGAATAATAAATCATGTAGTTACATTATTTGGATGTCCTTGGAGTTTAATTTTTCGATTTCGCAAAGGATTTTGATATGTGGAAAAAAAATTATTGCATTTTTTAAATTTATGCCTATTTGTTAACCACTATTTGGGTAGTGGGCGGTGATGCGTGTTTAGGGAGTTGCTCCCTAGCCATTGTCAGTGGGCATGCGTCAAGGTGGTTTTAATTGCAATCTCGGTTTAACACATGTCTCGTTGTTCCTTGGTACTTGTCCTGTGGATGGATGGTTTAATTGCTATTCTTGGTTGATTTGGCTCTGGGTTCGCTCGCTGGGCATTGCGGGAAGGCATGTGTTAGGGTGGTTTTAATGATTTGTTGTTTTAATTGTGATCTATGTTTAACACCCGTCTCGTCATTCCCTGCTACTTGTCTTGTAGATGGATGGGATTAATTGTTGTTCTTGGTTGATTTGACTCCAGGTTTGCTTCTCGGACATTGTGAGCGGGCATGCGTCAGGGTGGTTTTAATGTCTTATAGTTTTAATTGTGATCTGTGTTTAACACATGTCTTTGTGTTCCCTTGTACTTGGCATGCGGATGGATGGGTTTAGTTGCGTGATTTTTAGTGATGTTGTTCTTGGTTGATTTTGCTCCAAGTTCTCCAGTTCTTGTTCTTGTCCTACAGATGGATGGGTTTAATTGCTTTAATGCTGGTGATTTCACATTCACGTGAACATTGGCCTTTACATGGAGCTTTGGTTCATCTTCTTGAATTGGTTCAGTGTGTTCAGTTGTAGTTTGGTTTTCGAATTGTGCGTGGATTTAATTGCGCGCATTGAGATGTGGGCAATGGGAAAATTGGGTTTCAATGTTGGAGTTCAAAGATGTTTTTATGCTATGGTGGCCTTCATCGTTTTAGTCGTTTGGTTTTGTGCTCGTGCTGTCCTAGCAGTCTCTGCATCGAGGCTTTTGTTATCTTTGTCTTCTATGGGTGGTTCATTATTCTCTTGTTGTTGAGCATTGTCTAGTTCGGACACCTTGGATATTTGTGTGACACGGCCATTTGGTGTTCATGTTGGTGCACTGGTGCGTGGTCCTGTGTTTCTTTTTTAGGACGGTGTTGATGTGTTGGGGTGGTGTGTTGTTCGTTTGTGCTGGTGGCTTGTGCTTGTGTGTTGGGGCTTCTGCATTCTACGATGTTCGTCATGTGGTTGCAATTATTGGTTCCAGGTATGTAATCTGTGAAAGGGGAAAAAATAGCAGACTGTTGTTTTATTGTTCATTGCTGGAAATAGGTGCTTCAAAATGTTTTTGGGCATGCCTAGCGCTTCATTTGTGTGCATCTTACTTTGGATTTTACAGGCATGGAGATAGGCGTGGGGTTGAGGGATTGCTTTATTGAATTCCGTCTTAGCTATTTGTTTCCTTGAAATTCTTGTCGGTGTTCAGTCACTGCTTCAAGGTATTTTATAATTCTCCCAAGCCCATGGCCTTGGATTCCCTCAATAGGTTAGAGTTCGGGTTTAGGTTTTCTCGTCTTCGCAAATTATTTTGTGTTTGCAGAAGATGATTCTTTTGAACTTGTCTAGATCATAAGGTTGAATTGTGTTATTTGAATGTCATTGTTGTCTCCATGTTCCATATCATTGACTTTTCATATCTTTTTGTTTATGGAGTGGCTGATGGGTTGGAAGATGAGATGTTTGTGTGATGGATTGGATTCCAAGACCAAAGTTAATTTTCATAGAGTTATGATTACGTTGTAGTTTAAAATGGCTAGCTGGGGTTTGAAAGATGATATTTGGCTTGTTAACTAGTTTCTGTTTACATATAGATAGATAGATGTTAATTTTTTTTTTTGGTATATAAAAGTAGTTAGAAAAAATTCTTTGAAAACCTTGTGGAGAATCTGCTTTCCTGCTTTATTTATTATTGCATTCCTCTTGCTAAGAACTGTAAATAAGCAAGGTCACTTTGCACAGCTTTGCACATATTTCCACTATTGCAAATTTGTTCATTGCTCTAACGACAGTCTACACACAATGTGTAGAAATAGGTACATGCATGTAGAAGCAAAAACAAGCAAATAAGAGAAAAAAATAGAGCCTTTTTTTTCACACAAAAAACTAGACAGCATGTTGTAGCTCTTCTCTTTTTGCCTATGTTATGTGGTCATTTGCACGGATGTGCATTGCCTAGGAGGAATTTTAGTAAATGGAGAAAGTTGTTTATAGCATTTTTGTCTATTTGCTTTTCTAACCAAAAAAATAGGGGCGCATAGCTCTAGACACTATACCTTGTCCATATAGAAGTTGATTCCATGCATTAGATGGTTTCCATTGCAATTTTGAAATTGCAACTTCCCTTTGCAAGTGTGACTACAACTCTACAGTTCATGACATTTATAGTGCAAATACACTCTTTTGTCTTTATATCAATGCTCCTATATGTTAGATTTCATACATTCATAGCATAATAATTCAAATGCATAAACAAGATCACTAGAAGAAAGACAAAGCACAAAACAATAACAATAGAGTTTATCCTGGGAAACCCAAACGGGAGAAAACCCAGCAACCTCCGTATAGAGATGATAATTCCGAGATCAAACTATAGTCATAAAAGAGAAAAGATGGAAATGCTTTCCAAAATATAGAAACTCCAAAATAGCCTTCTCTTGCTGCAGTGCGAACTTCTCTCTCTGGATGATGCGAACTTGTCTTGAGTGGATGAGTGAATAATGAGGTGAACTCACCTCTTATTTATACAAGTGCCAAACTGGAAAATTCCCTAATTGGGTCGACTTCTCTTGGGGAGCAATAAATAATTTTATTTTTCTTGCTTTTCAGCCCAAGGTTTACATTGATTCTTTCAAGGGTTTACATAATTAAATTACATTAAGTTCATCTCCCTTAGGAGGTACAATCAAGTACAATAAAATACAATAAATAATATCTTCCGAAGTTGCACAAAATCCAACACTCCCTCTCAACGAGGAAGGTATTCTTCGGTCTTCATCAACATCATGGTCATCTGGGTTTCATCTATACATCTATATTGTCTCATCATCTCTATACGTATTGAAGGTTGTCCACACAATCTCAGTCCTTCGAGAAGTGTCATAATGCATCAACTTCACCAGTCCTTCGGTGAGTCCAGGAGAATCACTCAATCCTAGAATCTGAGATATCAGGTATGCCATCTCTATTATACCATTTGCTACATGTCTGTCTCATCTGCCGATGGGATTTCTCCCATACCTAGATGGGATCCCAGACGAGCAAATGGGCACGACCATCTACTACATTTTCGTCTCATATGTCGATGGGGTCCTCCCATACCTAGATGAGAACCTGAACGAGTAGAGGTACCTGTGCAATCACACAACCATCTACTACATGTTTGTCTAATCTTTCGATGGGATTTTTCCCATACCTGGCTGAGAACCTGCACGAGCAAAGGTACCTTTGTGAACCCAACCATCCACTACCTGTCTGAATCATCTGTAGATGGGATTTCTCCCATACCTGGATGAGCACCTGGACGAGTGAAGGTACCTGGGTGAACCCGACCATCCACTACCTGTCTGACTCATATGCCGATGGGATTTATCCCATACCTGGCTGAGCACCTGGACGAGTGAAGGTACTTCGGTGAAAGTAGGGAAAGCATCTCGATGACATATTTCCCTCTCAAGGAGGGACACGTTCTCTTCTACTCCAAGTCTCCCGCTGAAGTATTCGAAACTTCACCTTGGGAAGAGCCTTGGTGAGAACATCTACAATCTGGTTGTCTATTGACACGTACTATAACTCGACCGCACCTTTCTGCACCATATCATGTATGAAGTGATATCGAATATCTATATGCTTCTGCCTATTGTGAAATACAAGATTCACTGAACTCTGCACACATATCTCGTTATCATAGTGAATCACAATCGGCTTTGGAATCTAGCCAAACAATCCTGCCAAGAGTTTACGAAGCCAAACTGCTTCTCGATTTGTTGTACTAGCAGCCATGTACTCGGCCTCTGCAGTACTGAGTGCTACCGAGTTCTGCTTACTGTTGCACCAGGAAATAACTGCAGAACCCAAACTGAATAACATCCGGAAGTACTCTTCCTATCTGCAACGCATCCGACCCAATATGAGTCTATAAACCCCTGCAATCTCAGGTCACAATATGAAGCATATTTCAAACCATATCCCACAGTTCCACACAAGTATCTGAGCACATGTTTTGCAGCAATCCAGTGAATCTTCCTCGGTTCGCACATGAACCGACTGAGAGCATTCACAACAAAACATATATCTGCTCTGGTGTTTGTCATATACATTAATGACCCAATCAGTTGGCGATACATGGTGCTATCAATCAAATCTGAGTCTAAAGAAGAATCTATCAGCTTCTTCCAATTCACATCCATCGGAATGGCCATGGACTTGCAATCTAACATTATGAATCTCTTCAATATATCTATGGTGTACTTTCCTTGTCCTAGGAAAATCTCTTTCTTCATTTGCCATACTTCTAATCCAAATAAGTAGTGCATCAATCCAAGATCCTTCATTTCAAACTCAGAGGTGAGATTCTTCTTACACCATACGATAAGTTTCTCATTTCCTGTGAGAAACAGGTCATCAACATATAGTACCAAAATCAGTGGCTCATCATTCACAACCTTGTAGTAAAGTTTGGGGTCTGCATCACTCTTGCTAAATCCCAAGCTCACCAGGAATCTGTCTTTCCGTCCATACCAAGCACGAGGTGCTTGCTTGATTCCATACAATGCATTTTTCAATCTGCATACATGAGACTCCTTTCGGTGGACAATAAACCCATCTGGCTGCTTGATTTAAACTTCTTCCTCAATAACACCATTGAGAAAGGTTGTCTTCACATCCATCTGATGCAACTTCCATTCCATAGCTAGAGAAATAGCAATGATTAATCTGATGGAAGTATATCGAGCCACATGAGCAAATGTCTCATCATAATCTACTCCCTCTTTCTAAGAGAATCCTCTGGCAACAAATCTGGCCTTGTATTTTTTTTTCAACACTTCCATCTGCTCCATGCTTGATCTTGTATAACCATTTAGAAGTCACTACTGAATTCTCCTCAGGTATTGGCACAACTCCCCACACATCATTCTTCTTGATGGATTGATGTTCTTCCATCATGGCATCCTTCCAAACTTGATGTTTGGATGCTTCTTCATAAGTGGTTGGTTCTGAATCAATGATGTTACTCATTAGTGCCACATAATTGGAGAACCTCTGAGGTCTTTTGCTTTCTCTGGAAGCACCATGTGGAGCTTCATGTCCCTCTGCATCCTGTAGAGTATGTTGTTCCCATCTAGGTCTTTTCTGACCTACAACATTTCTGGGGATATCAACTGGATCAACGGAATCGATAGGTTCATCCTCTTCTGCTAGCTCCCTCTTGAACTGGAGGGGGAGATGATCTCATCTCCTTTGGTTCTAGCATTTCTTCATCATCGATCTCCATGTCTGGTCCTTTGCATTTCCTGACAGCCATGTCTTCTTCAAATGTCACATCCTGCTGACTTCAATCTGTCTGGATCCTGGGTTATTGTAGATTCTATACGCCTTTGAAGACTTTGTGTATCCCATGAAAGTTCACTTCTTGTTGGAAGGTTCTAACTTCATCCTTTTCTTCTTGGGCACATGTATGTAGATTGGACAGCTAAATATCTGAAGGTGGCCCACTTCTAATTTTAAATCTATGAAAGCTTACTCCGAGGTCATCCTTCTAGGCTGAGAGTCGTATCCCTGGAAGCTTCCCGCTGAACATCAACAGGATTCATGTGTCCATCACTTGTTCATTCGGAACAAGTCTCATCATCCCTCTCTTTTAGGCCATATCACATGGTCTTTTCCCTACAAGTCAAAGACCGAATGATGATCAGTGACATTGCATACTCAATGTAATGACAATAGTTTACACAGGGATCTCTGCTAATACTTTAGCACAACAATTATAAGCATGTCTTCCAAATACATCTGGGAACTATCGAGGTGTCTGCTATATCCACTAGAGCATGCCATATAGAGTGTGCACTACTCTAAGAATGCATGAAGGAGATATCATCTAGACTAGCTCCAACATGTGTTCATGAAATGTTGTGTAGCTCAAATGCATAATAAATATAACAAGGTAAACTATATCAACTACTCAACACATTTCCTGATAGATCTGCATATAATAGTTACGAAGACAAATAAGACAAAACAGATCTATGCAAGCAAGAAAACCAAATACTTATCTCTTATTGTTTTTGTGTGTGGGCTCCCACTGCCTTTTTGTGGGAACCATGAGAGACTTTTTTTCTTGCAGTCTAGATCTTCATATCTCCTCAACATATAGAGAGAGATAAAAGAGGAACTCTGAATGATGATCATCCCTTGAAATCTTGTGATGATGGTCTTCTTCTACATCAGCAGTTGAGGCTTCATGCCTCCTTTTGATTCAGATTTATGTGGGAATGAAACAAAAGATAGTATATACAGAATCATATACAAAGATATATTACAAATAACACAGTGATACAGTAAACACGCATTCTATTAAATAGCAGAAATAGAACATACTGTAAAATACAATAGCTGGAATGGTGGTAGCTATCTATGAGAAGAGATGTGGCCGCTATGCTCATTCGTGCCAAGATGAATAAAAAGAGAGGCCGAAAGGGCCTATTTATCATAAGCATGAGGGAAAGAATCCCAAACATCCAAAAACCTAACCCTCGAAGATGAACTGTCATAAAGTTTGTGGCCCCAAGGTGGTTAGTTGAATAGTCAACTTCTCGGGGTCATAACTTTTGCATACAATCTCCGTTTGGGGCGCTCGGTAGCCCGTTGGAAAGGTCTATCCTAGATTTACAACTTTCGATCTAGGTCCAAATGAATACATAAGGAAACCATTTGGCCTCCCAAATCGCCAAAAAAGGTCGTTTAGGGCCTCAAAACGGCTCCGCAAGTTTAGGACCTGAAAAACTATTAAAAATAGTAATTTGCCAAAATTGCCAGAAGACTGTTTTGAGCCAGTAGGAAGAGGTGGGCCACCACCGATATCCACCTGGATCACCTTTTGTTTGAACTTCGGCAATTATTGGCGTAGTGACCATATGCTTTTCACCTGCAACATTGTATCTGAGACAAATCCTTCTTCTCCTTCTTCCGATCTAGAGGAGGACTAGATCTCCTATATTGGTGCTTGTGTTTGTAAAACTTTATTCCCCTTCCCTTTCCTTTCTTGGCATGGGATACAAATGTTTGATTCTCCTCAGGTTTAATACCATGGATTCTTTGTCGTGCTGCAATCCTTGTCTCGTCTTGAGTGAAATCTGCCCATAGCTTATCAAACTTGGGTAGTTTGGATCTACCACTTATGCTTTGAATGAAAAAATCCCAAGATGGTGGAAGACCATTCCGAGTGTTGATAACAATCTCCTTATCATCAATGGGATCTCCATTGGTACTAAGCTTGTCCCTTAGTTTTGTGAACCTCATGAAGTATGAGGCAGTGGATTCTGACTTGAACATCTTCATATTTGTAAGTTGGTTCCTCAATGTAATGGATACATTGATACTAGTGTGTTCAAACAATTTTTGTATGATCTTGAACATTTTCCTAGCAGTCTTCTTCCCTAAGATTTGTGGAACCAAATGATCTCTTACTGAGTCCACCAAAATCTTTCTTGCTCTAGCATCATTCTTCCTCCAGCGAGATTTGTCTTCTTTGGCTTCTGGTTCTGGGATCTTCTCATTTACATATTGTAAGTGATCATTTTCTTCTAGTAGTATAAGAACCCTAAACTTCCAAGAGATAAAGTTGGAAGCTACTTCCAGACTATCTTCAACCTTCATTCCAATCATCTTGACTACATATCTGGTTCAGAAACCCTAGCAGGAACTAGGTCAAAAATGAAAGTTGGAATTTTGGAAAACTGATTCCATAGGTAGATGCACCCTAGAAAGGCGAGTTGAGATGAGGTAGGGTTGATCCAAATCTGTGGAGAAAAGTAGGTAAAACATGAAACCCTAATTTATGCTGCAATTGTAGAATTAGGTCAAAAATTGAAATTTCTTGGAATTGAGTTCTGCCTTCACCAAAATATGTGCCCTCCTTAGAGAGAAATTCCCAAGGCTCTTTTTCCGCCAAAACATTGAGTGAAGGCTTTGAAAGATGAAACCCTAGTTCCGACAGGGTTCCGACAATGTTCCGGTAATGGCTTCTTCTAGTACCGCTCTGATACCATGTTAGATTTCATACATTCATAGCATAATAATTCAAATGCATAAACAAGATCACTAGCAGAAAGACAAAGCACAAAACAATAACAACAGAGTTTATCCTAGGAAACCCAAACGGGAGAAAACCCAACAAGTATAGAGATGATAATTCTGAGATCAGAGTACAGTCATAAAAGAAAAAAGATGGAAATGATTTCCAAAATATAGAAACCCCAAAATAGTCTTCTCCTGCTGTAGTGTGAACTTCTCTCTCTGGATGATGCGAACTTGTCTTGAGTGGATGAGTGAATAATGAGGTGAACTCACCTCTTATTTATACAAGTGCCAAACTGGAAAATTCCCTAACTAGGCCGACTTCTCTTGTGGAGCAATAAATAATTTTAATTTTAATTTTCTTTTGATTGATTTTCATCCAAAGGTTTACATTGATTCTTTCAAGGGTTTACATAATTAAATTACATTAAGTTCATCTCCCTTAGGAGGTACAATCAAGTACAATAAAATACAATAAATAATATCTTCCGAAGTTGCACAAAATCCAACATTATACACTACTTCCAATAAAATATTGTTCTAGTTTCCTATTTGACTATATATTTTTTGTGTCTTGCTAAGTTTAAGCTAAAGTTACAAAAAAAATTGTTGGCTTCATTAAAAAAAGGGAGTTGGCTTCTTTCTTTACCTTTCATTTCTTAGTAGAAATAAAAATTCCTTGTAGATATATCATCTTCTACTCTTCTCTTCGTTAATGATATTATCCTTGTTGAGAGTTTATTGCAACTGATTCAATTACAATTTCTTGTTGCTTGAGAGTTTGTTACTCGTGTTACTCGTGATTTCATATGCATATGCATTGTTATAATTACAAGTGATTCAATTAATTGATAGTTTGTTGCTCACGATGTGCATATGCATTGTTGTTGGACTCAATAAACCCACAATCCATAGATTTGTTTTCAAGCTCGAATAAAAAGTCTTATCAAGCTATGATATGGATCTACTTTTTTGTTACATTGAATCTTTCTCCTTTTCCTAAATGGCTTATATGAAGAATAGAATAAAAGAAAGGAGATTTGTTTAGTAACTCTAGTTGTAGTATGAGTTTGGAAAATCCATCAAAAGGAAAAGGTTCTAAGTTTGTTGACAAGATTTGATGGCAACAACAATAATATTTATGAAAGAGCATATACATGGTTATGTGTTTGTTTTCTGGATTGAAATTATCGATTTCAACTTCAAATTTATATGCGAGCATTCCTGCATTAATGTTGCATCGCAATAGAACGAATTTGATTTTTTTACATTTTCCTGTATTCAAATCCTTCACAATGCAATAGTTATATTCAAGTTGTATTAGAAAACCTTACATAGAAGAAAGGAGGGTTTATAGATGTTGCATTGTATAAGAAAAGCAATTGGAAGAGAGTTGCTAAGAAGCTATTCTATTTACAAATTAATAATTTGCATCAAAATGAACAATTCTTGCATTCGTTAAAGTCATTAAAACTATGAAGTTAAAATCCAAATTAAGAGGAGTTTGAAACAAAACAGCTTCAACAACCATTCAAGCACACACCATTACAATGCACTATGTTTTTTTATCTAAAGAATTTGGTCATTGTTCTCATATACTTGTGAATTGCTTAATTTTGTACAATATTTGAATAGTAATAAAGCATTGATGATCTTTAACTCTTGAATAGTAATAAAGCATTGATGATCTTTAACTCTTGAGCTCTTTTAGCTCTTTTAAACAAGTGCAGAATACAACAACTAACATCTGTTCCTCAAAGCTACCCGCAACTAGCCCACGTGGCAACTCGGGGAATTGCTACCTCTTGGATCTTATTTAGGATTAAAGTTTACTATTATTAGAAAATATATGAAGAAGAAGTTTTTTCTTTCAATAATAATCATATAAAAATAACTTTCTAACAATTTTTTTTTATTAATTCGAATTGTATTAAAATCAAAAGAAATTGTACAGAGAGCTAACGTATGAAAATATAAAGGCTACATGGGTTGTGAGCTCCCTTCAAACCAAAAATTAGCGGTCCATATAGCTATTAATAGTTTGGGAATAAAAGAGTTTGAATGAAGTATAACTGAAGTACCCCACAAGCGAGGGGTTGTGACCTTCCCATCCAAAAATAAAGCAGAGTAAAACATTTTCTAAAACAGAAACAAAATGCGAGTAGAGAGCTCCATTCATGGAAAATCGTCATCTGAAATATAGACAAGGGGAGAGCTTAAATAGGTAGCACCTGGATACCTAAAAGCGCGCCAGTCAGAATAGCATCAATCTTTTTCCTAGCATCACTCTTCTGCAACACCTAGATGAAAGATTTACCGGTCAGTTCCCGAGCTAAGGCATTGATCTTAACATTTAAACATGCATCTGAACCCGAATGAAATGTCGAAACCAACCCTCCAACCTTTCATGCGAGCCTCCAAACTAATTCCTTGAGGGTTGACTAGAATTCGACCTTCATCATAATAAAAAGGACGTGCATGCATCAGATTGAAGAGAGACAGAGATGGAAACTGACGCAGAAGGCTTCGAATGTGGGTGTTTCAATTCCAGACTGTTTGTTGAGCCAAATGATAAGCTAATCAATACAATTACAATTACATGTTGATGGAGCAGAAGTCATGAAATTCGGAATAATGACCAGAGCATACGGCGGAAGAGTCGTCATGAGGCAAATGTTTTGCGCGAGAGGAGTAGGCGGTCCAGTTCTAACCTCAAGAAGGCTATTGTGTGCTCTGTACCATCAGATCAACCTCAACCTAGGTGGAGGAGTGGAGGGGAAGGCGCGTGCACCCTGCATGAGATTGCCGCAGGTCATGAGACTAATTAACACCTGACGTGGGGGTTCTGATGAATATTACTTAGGATCAAACCACCTTTTAATATTAAAATATGGTTTATAACCAATATTTAGTTATAAATACTAAAAATAAAATAAAATGTTACATAAGTGCATTGAAAGTAGCGAGGTGCTCTACAATCCAGTATGGGGAAGATGTTTTCATGTTACCTCAGAGGGATCACATTTCTTGAGATGTAAATATTTGATGGACATGTAAAAAATTTAAGATTAAAAAAAATTAGACCAAAAGAAATTGGATCCCTATGAGTAATTGATAAATCCAGGTTTAAGATGAATCTATGCTGGTAATTATGGTAATACTTAATGTTCCCATGTCTGCTCATAACTTATCAAAAATAAAAATTAATTAAAAGTTTTATGTTGGCTCATAAAATAAAATAAATTTAAACCATCATAGATCCATCTTAAACCCAAATTTATTAAGCATCGAAAAGGATCTAATTTCTTGAGGTATAAACATTTTCTTAATATATAAAAAATTAAGATAATCAAATTTTACACCTCAAAATATTGGATCCTTCTCAATATTTAATAAATCTAGATTTAAAATAAATCTATACCGATTTATTTAACATTCAATGTATCCACAATATGAATTAATAATTACTATATTAATTTAATTTATATATACCATATCATCCAAACTTATCAATAATTTATTCTCTACTCTCACACTACAATACTCAATGTGTTCATCATCCATATATTAACCATAGACAACCAATATATTAATGAGTTGGTAATCAATATATTGATTTAACTCATATGTACCATGTCGCCCAAACTAATGAACAATTTAGTCTCTACACAAACGACAATATAAAGAATTTACTCTCTACTCGCACAAGACAATATAAAGGTCAATTTATGATCCCTAAATTCATAAGTGATTAATTAATAATTTCATTGGATTATTGCAATATTCAATGTGTTAATCATCCATGTATTAATCATACTATAACCATAGTATAGATAGTCAAAATTTTAATTTAATTTATATGTACCATGTGAATGTGATGAAAATCAAAATACTAATTTACTCTAGCAAAATGCTTTAATAAATACTAATTTATTAGAGTGATATCATTTTGACAACATAACTATTCAAGCAAGATCACATAGTTTATTCATTTAATGCAAAAGAACATGGCACATTCAAGCATGTAAGTAAGTTAATTATGAAAATTATACAAGATGATTTATATATTTTTCTTGCTACAAAATCACGTTAATAACAAAGATTAAATCAAAGTCGTTTCTTTCATCAATTTTTCATCATTTCTAGTAAGCATCAAGACATAAATCATAGGGGCATAGGGACACTATAATATTTCTTTAACTTGGCTAATAAATATAAGTCACTAAAAGATGAGAGAAGAGGATTTAGGTCAAGGAAAAAAATTAAAACCATGAGAACCCAACCTATACCATATATATTTCTCTTTCTTCCTCCCAGTAATGATCAACACTCTAAAGTGTATTAAATATCTTGCACACCAATCTAACTACTATTTAGTACTTCCTTGCCCATTACAACAATGAGAAATCAATTTCTTGGATGATGGAAATGTTGTGGAATGAAAGGGACTCCACATCCTCACTCTAAGGATGAGAATACTTTGCGAATGGGTGAATCAAGCTTTTAAGAAACTACAAATCTATAAGAAGACATGAAAACCTAGGAACACTTCATCAAGAACCCAAACAAACTACATAGGTTTTCAATTCAAAATTTTAAACAAAAACAAATTCCATTAACCTATGAGGCATTGCACATCTCTCTAGGGATGAAGGAAAATCTTTCCTACTCACGAGGATGATTTTAGACAACATTGAACCTACAAATAAATGGAGAATAAGATGGGAACAACCACAAGATAAAGAGGATTTCATTATTCTAAATGCAAGGAAAAAGGAGGAAGAAGAAGGAAATGCATATCCATAAGAAGGAAAATTAATGTCACGTCAAGGTAGACTAGGAGTTATGTTGAAGAAATTTTTATCGAATAATAGAAAAAGGATAAATCTTTTGGTGCATGAGCTAGTGATTAAATCACTTGGTTTGGAGGCTCAACTCATTTTGGTAGGATACATAAAATATGCACAAAAGGCCCTTGTAGGCTAAATTGTGGCTTTCATTTGGAGAGGCTCTTCATTGAAATTGAAGAAAAAATTGTGTGATGTTAATCTATCTTGTATGGTCTTGAGTATGGATTTTGTATGTTAGTGACATTATTATTCCTGAGTAAACTAATACTTACAAGCAAAGGTGGTCTTTGGGTGCCAAGTGTTCTTATGAGAAAAACATGGCTAAAACTTTCACTTTTCCTTGAAACTCAACTAGAATCCTTTAAATGATTAATAATGAGTTTAATAAGCTCATATGGGGTAAGAGAGCATAATTAATCACTACAATCTTATTTTTGCTTTCATATGCTCATATCACCACACTTTTTGTATATCATCCAAATTTGTTATGTAATATTGCATGTTTTCATAGTATGATATTATGCTATTAGATGTAGCACGACGTCACCAAGGTAGGCTCTAAAAAATAACTTGTATTTCCTTTACACCCCATGATTCCACCTTGCATTACCTATGTGTGGAACCCTTTATGTGCCCTTGTTGGAACTAGAATTTGTCAACCTAGGCACATAAACCCATCAATGAATGTATCATTGCATTGCCAAATGCCACTTGATGTCATCGTAATACATTTTCTTTCTCTTACATACATATCCTTTATGGAATACATGATCTTAGTTAGTATACAAGAATGTTTTCCTATAGCCATGTGCAAATTTGCTTTCCTATTCAACACTCTATTGTTGGTGCACATTTTATTTTAACTATCTTGCTTTGATATTAGAAAAATCAAATGACCAATGGACTCAACCTAATGTGCCATTTGTCTAAAAAATCCTAAATATATCCCTTGCTTTGTCATTCTCTATTAATGATTTTCAATAGATCAAAACTATTGAACAATATTGTTCCCAGAGTTAGATCGATGTTGATCATACCTAAGAATTAATTTAAAGGAATGCCAATAGATTACTTGAAATAGATTCCTTAAACACATATGAGTACTTTCTCAAGAAAACATGTGTGTTCAATTGTCTTTATACCTTTTATAATCCTCCTAGCTATTCATTTGCATTAGTATATATTAGTATATAAATTAATTTAATCAAACTGTAGAACTCACTACATTCACCATGATCAATGTAGCATTCATAGTATATAACATCAAATCCACATCATGAATGAAAAAATTGATAAAAACATTGTCATATACATAAGATGAAAGTTATGTATTTGCATTGAAAATAGGTCCAACTATACATTTTTATCCAAAACGGAAAATCATTCCCAATATATATAATGGAAGCTCATGCCAAAAAATGGAATAACGGTAGCTCGTGGCCTAGACACAATTAGACATCTCATGCCCAAAATCCAAAATCGTGGCTAATGTACATAGTGGGTGTCTCAATCACCTTGGCCACCCTTGGCACCCCCAAGCTTGTCTCCAAAATCAATATTCCTCCTCTTTAAGCTAGAGGAAGCTTAGGCCTTCTTGCATTTGGGTGTAGAATGCATCTCTAAGCTTTGAAAGGGAAATGAAAACATATCATATTTTTCCCACAATTCTATCAGTTAATACACTTAAAAAATACAATTAGAATTCAAATCTTAAATACTCACTTAAAATGAGACAGTATATCGCGATGGGGTTTTCCGCCTCCTCAATCTAATCCTCTCAGCAATGCCTCCCTGCAACAAATACAAAAATCAATTAATGCAAAAAAATCAAAATGCATTATTTTATCAATTTCATTAATTATTTATAACATTTTAATCAACGGATAAATTTCATGATGAAGATTTGAGGCAATGCAAGAGATTTCCCTTCCTTGCTAGGAAGTGAAGCACTCGACTGGACAACATGCTCCTAGGTAATGGTGGAGGAGGAGGGCTATGTAGATACATGGGACGGGGTAGATGTAGGTGTAATAGATGGATTTGATGTAGGTGCAGGGGATGTGGTGGAAGTAGGTGTAGCGATCATATATGAAACCACTATAGATGTATCTACACTAGATGGAACACTAGTCACTGCAATAGTGGGTTCCATGGGGGGAGGAATCTGATGGCAAATTGGTGAAGGTTGGATAGGTGTGGGACTAGCAAGAGGGGATGGGTGTCAGTGGAGATATAGCCCCACTAGCTGTACAATCGATGGAATCACTCTAGGGGGGAATGGGTATGCCAATTTCTAGGGTAGGGTGCCTAGTCACTAGACTCGGCATGAACCATAGTAATAGTCGATTGGGTAGACGATGGGAATGGATGGGTGGATATGGCAGTGGCATGGTAAATGACCGCACCTACATAAACATATGTAATATATTTGATTATTACAAAAACATGTAAATTAACCATAGTAAAACAATGGATTTCACATCAAATATATAATTAATTTAACACATGTTACTTGGGTGAGGGATGATCTACTTACTACAGGTGGAGACCCCTACTCAATCTCTTCAGTAAACACCCGGGGAAACAAAACAACATTTCAATTGATTTCTCATATATAACTTTGACATTTGTAAATAAATGAATTTTTAAATCCTATAATCATAAAGTAATTTAAATACATGTGTGTGAGGTGCCGCAATGTATTTTGTTGCTGCCATAGTTGCATCAAGGTTAGGAGAATTAATGTTATCCCACCTCGATGGAGGTGTGTCATCTCAGAATAGTTGTACATGCCAAAAAACACAAGTTAGACAAAACTACTTTAAGCAATGTTTACCCAATAATTATCAATTGTACAATTAAATATAAAATCAATGATTTACCATCATTTAAAAATCATACTAACCTCATCTGAAAAGCTCTCCCATGTAGGATCCTCCATTGGGACATGGAAAGTATGCACGCAGTAAGTGCATGGTTGTAGTAGTGCTTGGACTTGTAAAGGATCCTTTGCCTAACTTCCTGTCATGGAAGGTTCATGATCAATGGGGCTTAAAGGACCTACACTTGAGGGTCCTCCATACTGCTTTGATCGGTCATGTATGGATGATGCCACAAATGATTTGTGCTACAATACACTATGTGTAAGACATGATATGGCAGTGGCAATGTGAGCCAAGTGATCTAATAACTGAGGTTTTTGTAGGGGGGGAGGGTAGTGTACACCTAGGATTAGGTGGCCCTCTCATTGGATTGTGCCAAGTTGTTCGTCGATCCTGGATAGAGCCAAGATGAACCCCCTGAAACTCACCAATGTCAAAATAGTTCACACGGAGACCTAGCACGAACTCATCATATACTTTCCAAAGAAAATATAACGGAACCTCCCTATTGTTGCAAGGAAGTTTGTCACAAACCATGAACCAATGACTAATCCAATTTTGTTTCCATGGATCGTATGTGCAACAATCAATGCAAAGGCACTTCTTGCTCGAATCGAGGGGGGGGTTGCATGGTTATTGAGCCAATGAAAAATTCAGCAATAATTTGTTGTGTTCTTTATTGAGATCAATGGAGTAGAACTATCTCATCTTGGCCGTATATTCATATATGCTCAACAAATGACCATGGGAATGGTTGTTAATATTTGGTTGAGCTTTGATCTTTAATACTTTTAGATGTTGAAACTTGAAACAATGAGACAATTAAATCACTTGAAATTCATACATCCATAACACAAGATATACCCTCAGGAAAATCCTCAAAACTATGAGAACAAAGGCCCCAACAATTCTTCTCAGTATAATATAATGGATAGTAGAGAATGCTTTCTTTTACAACATATCAGATTGCTTTCGAAAGATAAGAGATCACCAAAACACTCTTGGTGAAGATACATAAGCAATAGAGAAGAGAGATCAATTGGAGAAGGGCCTTGCCTTCAATAATAATATCCTGCACACAAAGAGAAGTGCCTTTCCTTCAAAGCAGAAGAAAATTCGCTTCACATTTAATTCATCAATCTCGTATAACCTATTTATACATTCTTCTCATGCATCGACTTCTTCTAACTTCAGGATGAACTCGTCATCCGATTGGATGTATCAATCTTGCATGCAGAAGTGTGCCCCACTTCTCATGCAGTGCTTTATCTCACTACTTAGGATGAACTCGCCTCTTAATTGAAAGCTTGCCCACTTAGTTAGGTGGCTAACTTAAGTTTCGTCACTTAGTTAACTATATATTCTTTGTTGTCACTTAGTTAAGTCTCTTTAATTGATTCTTGATAACATCACTATAGTGATCAATTCGAGTTCTCCTCAATTTATGGAAGTGTTGTCTTTTAGTTTAACTAAAGTGAAAACACTTTAGTTAACTAGTCCTTCTTATTTAACACTTAGTTAACTGAAATCATGTTGATTGATTTACTTGAAGTGACCATTGTGAGTTATTTAGTTAACTGAGGCATACCTTTAACCAATGCTTTAATTGAAGCATTGATTGAGGCATACATTCAATACTTAACTGAAGCTTTATAACTGAGGCTTTAACAATTCGAGTTCTCTTTAATTAGTTGAAGTGTTTGCATGGGAAATTTCAAATTCTCTTGATCTCTATGCTTTATCTTTTATTTCTTTATCTCTTACCGCATGTTCAATATGTGCTAATTTTAATTATCCATCACATTACATTATACTAAGAAGAATTATTGGATGCTATGATCATATTATATTATTCTGGACCAAATGATCATATGCTAAAGTAATTTACTTTAGAGGTGATCAATCTCTAAAGGAGACTTAATAGTAATTGGTGATGATGGTTAATAATACATCACACAACATTAAATGCTTTTAACAAGTAAAGAATGACCTTCATACAGAAGGTATACCTCTATATGGGAGGTCCATCCCATGGATACCTTTATACGGAAGGTTCACATGAGAATCATGACTTGAAGCACAGATCCGGAGTCTTGTCCAACAAGACTTTACAACATCATTACTTTGATAAATTACCTCTATACGCGAGGAATAACCTTTACATGGAAGGCAATCAAAGTGCCTACCTCTATACGGGAGGATCAATCTTGGCTGCACAAGATTGGTTTGGAGAATGTATCTTGATGCTGTACATTTAACACTCCCTCTCAGCGTGGAAGGAATTCTGTGCCATACCAATCTTGTCTCGGAAGTACTTGAACTTCGTTATTGACAGAGGCTTTGTTAACACATCTACAATCTTCTTATCAGTAGCAATGTACTGAAGTTTCACTATACCTTTCTGGACCATGTTTCAGATGAAGTGATACATCATTTCAATGTGCTTCGACTTGTCATGAAACAATGGGTTTTCATAAATCTTGATGCAACTTTGATTGTCACACCTAATAACTGTAGGCTCAAGCTTTTCACCGAACAAACCTGCAAGTAGCTTTCTGAGCCACACTACTTCTCGGCGGGAAGCACTAGCGGCTATGTATTCTGCCTCTTTAGTGCTCTGGGTTACAGAGCCCTGCTTCCTACTGTAGCAAGATATCATAGTTGATCTTAGGCTATAACAGTAGTCGGATGTACTCTTACAGTCCACAATGATTTCTCCCCAGTACGAGTCTGTATAACCAAGTAACATGACTCCTCCACTGGAGGCATATCTGATTCCATATGAAATTGTACCTCAAAGGTACCTAAGCACATGCTTAGTAGCTATCGAGTGTTTGTGTCTCAGATCAGACATAAATTGATTCAGAATTCTCACGACATAACATACATCAGGCCTTGAATGTATCAAGTAAATTATCAATCCTATAAGCTATCTATACAATGTGGGATCTATTGGATTTGATCCAGATACTAACTCATGAATTTTCCTCAAAATGGAAACCATCGGTGTAGTCATAGATTTGCAATCTATCATGCCAAAATTTTGCAATATGTCCACAATTTACTTCCCTTGAGATAGAAAAAATTCATCTTTTCTTTTCCATATCTCAAGGCCAAGAAAGTAGTGTATCAAACCTAAAAGTCTTTCATCTCGAACTTTGAGGTGAGCTCCCTCTTGCACCAAGCAATTAGATGTTCCTCTCCAGTGAGAAACAAATCATCAACATATAGAACCAATATCAATGGTTGGTTCTTCACTACTTTGAAGTACAAATTTGGATCAGCTTCACTCTTACAGAAACCCAATTTCTGAAGGTAGTTATCAATTCTAGAGTACCAAGCCCTGGGCACTTGCTTGATCCCATATAAATATTTCTTTAGCTTGAAAACATGGGACTCCTTCCCATGCACCACAAATCCTTCAGGTTGATGAATATAAACCTCTTTATCAACCTCACCATTTAGGAATGTTGTCTTCACATCCATCTGGTGAATTTTCCATCCTAGAACAGATGCAAGTGCAATCATTGCTCAGATTGTGGTGTACCTTACCACAGGGGCAAAGGTCTCATCATAATCAATGCCTTCTTTATGAGAGAAACCTATGGAAACGAATATGGATTTATACTTCTCAATGCTACCATCCACAACATGGTTTATCTTGTAAAGCCATCTGGAAGTCACAATGGACTTCCCATCAGGTTTGGGAACAACCTCTCAAACATTATTCTTCATTATAGAGTTGTACTCTTCTGTCATTGCATCTTTTCAAACTTGTTACTTTACAATTTCTTCATATGAGGATGGTTCTGAATCATTGATGTGACTCATCAATGCCACATACCTTGATTATATGTCAGGTTGCTTGCACTCTCTAGATGAGCTATTGGTGCTCCATGTTTCTCTGCATTTTTTAAGATGTCTCGTTACCAAGCAAATATTCTTTTAGCGGGAGGTTCATCAGGTGACCTCTCAATCAGTTCTATTGGTTCTTTAGGAGCTAGTGAATGTGAGGCATCTTCTGGTTTCTCCCTCTCAAACTTTGAAGGGGGGGAATTAGACTTGGGATCGTCCATCTCTGAATCACATTGAATCTCTTTCGATCTTTTGAAAGCAAATTCCTCATGGAAGGTAACATCTCAGTTGACTTCAATGTGTCTCTCACTAGGTACATATATTTGGTATGCTTTGGATGACTCACTATAACCCACAAAGGTGCCTTTCTTTCTAGAAGCCTCCATCTTTGTTCTCTTTTCTTCTGGTACATGAATGTATACTGGGCTCCCAAATATCCTTAAGTGTGATATGTATGGCTTCTCACCGGTAAATGCTTCTTATGGTGTCTTATCATCTAGAATGGCATGCGAGCTTCTATTTTGGATGTACACAACTATACGGGTAGCTTCTGCCCATAATGAGGTAGACATATCTTGATCATGCATCATGGATTTTACAGCCTCACATATGGTTCTATTCTTCCTTTCAGCAACCTCATTTTGCTAAGGGTTGTTAGGTAGTGTTAACTATCTTCATATTCCCGCATCACTACATAGCTCATTAAATGCATGTGAATCAAATTCACCTCTATTATCAGAACTTAATGCATGGATGTACTTTTCTTTCTGATTTTCAACTAGGGCTTTAAACTCTTTAAATTTTCTAAGAGTTTCACTTTTATCCTTCATGAAATAAATCCATGACTTCCTAGAAAAATCATCTATCAATAGTACACATAATATAAGAAGCCACTTAGGGAGGGGGATGACATAGGACCACATACACCAGAATGTATTAAATCTAAAATCCCTTTAGATCTAGTAGTACATATGGAAAAAAATTTCTTAACATTCTTCCCAAGTGCATAACCCCGACATACACTATCATGCTCAAAATCAAATACGGGCATACCTTTTACCATGTTCTAAAGTCCTGGTAGTGCTTTGTAGTGTAGGTGTCCAAGCCTTTAGTGTCGTAGCTTACATGGACTGATAATATGGTGAATCATAGCTTGAATGTACTTCCTGGGTACCTTGTAGAGTCCTCCCTCTCGAGCTCCAATCACAACAACAGATTATAGCCTTTGTTCTTCGGCCATAAAAGTACTTTGTTATCCATGAAGATAACTCAGAATCCTTTTTCTTCAAGAACAAAAACTGAAAGGAGGTTCTTCTTCAAGCCTGGAACATACAGAATGTCCTCCACATGAAAAATATCACCGGTGCTCAGTTGGAATGATGTGGATCCAACTTCTTGGATCAAATATGTTGAGTTGTCCCCCAACTCTACCATGGATGTGAACATTTTCTCCTTTAGGTCAGCGATGACACTCTTGTAACCAATCATATGTTTGGATGTGCCAATGTCAATCAACCATGTGTCTGCACTAGTGATGACGGATCCCGAAAGGGATGAGATAAGGTAATACTCCCTTCTTGTTTCCTTTTCTTAGGATGGATTCTTTTGAGTGGTTTCATCTTCTATGGCGGTAGAAGCATGAAACTTTCCTTTTCGCTTTGCTTTGCACTCTCTTAAGAAATGAGCTTTCTTGTTGCAATTGTAGTATCTAGTTTTTGACTTGTCAAAGCCTTTGTTGAACTCCTTCTTCTTTGGATGAGAGAACTTCTTTTGGAAAAAGGGTTTCTTTCCCTTCTTCATTATTGCCCTGAGGGCAAGATTTTCTTCTTTGATGCACACTAAATTGGTCTGGATTTTCCACTCCTCTTGGAGGAAGTCATGCCACAACATTTCAAAGTTACGTTGTACCTCTTGGCCATTTACCGCTGCCAATAATTTCTCCCATGAGGATGGGATACCATCAATAGCGGTTTGAAGAAGATCATCTTCATCCACCACTACTCCAATGCTAGCAAGTTGATCTCTTACCTGAGAGATCTTAGTGAAGAAGGAGGCCACCATTTCGTCCTTCTCCATCAGAAGGTTTCGTAACTTGTTTTGTAATTCCCTCTTTTGAGTTGGGGCCTTCTTCTCATATATATTAGTCAATGTATCATAATATTCTTTTGCAGTCTTCAGTGGTGTGTTCACGGGCATCAAGTTATCTTTTACCGAATCATAGATGATCTATTTGGCCTTAGCTTGTTTCTTCTTGAAGTTGATGTGCTCTGCATTAGATGTAGGCTCTTCCATCATAGTGGATACATAGCTATCCAAGTCATGTTCCTCTAGGATGTTGAGAATCCTAGCATTCCAAGTGTTTAATTTTGAGGTACCCTCAAGACGGTCTTTCGATCGTACAGATATTGATGCCATAGTCTTCAAATCTTGTGCTCAACTTCTCATGATCTACGTAGGCTCTATCTGGCATGCAAAACTGAGCTCCTTCATGCCCTGAGCTCTGATACCATGTTAATATTTGGTTGAGCTTTGATATTTAATTCTTTTAAATGTCGAAACTTGAAACAATGAGACAATTCAATCACATGAAATTCATACATCCATAACACAAGATATACCCTCAGGAAAATCCTCAAAACTATGAGAAAGAAAACCCCAACAATTCTTCTCATTATAATATAATGGATAGTAGAGAATGTTTTCTTTTACAACATAGCAGATTGCTTTCGAAAGATAAGAGATCACCAAAACACTCTTGGTGAAGATACGTAAGCAATAGAGAAGAGATATCAATCAGAGAAGTGCCTTGCCTTCAATAATAATATCCTGCACACAAAGAGAAGTGCCTTGCCTTCAAAGGAGAAGAGTATTCACTTCACATTTAATTCATCAATCCTGTATAACATATTTATACATTCTTCTCATGCATCGGCTTCTTATAAATTTAGGATGAACTCGTTCTCAGACTGGATGTATCAATCTTGCATGCAGAAGTGCGCCCCACTTCTCATGCAATGCTTTATCTCACTGAGCTGCCACTTAGGATGAAATCACTTCTTAACTAAAAGCTTGCCCACTTAGTTAGGTGGCTAACTTAAGTTTCGTCACTTAGTTAACTAGATCTTCTTTGTTGTCACTTAGTTAACTCTCTTTAATTGATTCTTGATAACATCACTGTAGTGATCAATTTGAGTTCTCTTTGATTTACTGAAGTGTCGTCTTTTAGTTTAACTTTAAAGTGTTTTCTAGTCCTTCATATTTAATACTTAGTTAACTGAAATCATGCCGATTGATGTACTTGAAGTGACCATTGTGAGTTCTTTAGTTAACTAAAGCATATATTTAACTAATGCTTTGATTGAAGCATTGATTGAGGCATAAATTGATACTTAACTGAAGCTTTGACAATTTGATTTCTCTTTAATTAGATGAAGTGTTTGCATGGGAAATTTCAAATTCTCTTGATCTCTATGCTTTATTTTTTATTGCTTTATCTCTTACTGCATGGTCAATATGTGCTAAGTTTAATTATCCATCACATTACATTATACTAAGAAGAATTATCAGATGTTGCGATCATAATATATTATTCCGGACCAAATGATCATATGCTAAAGTAATTCACTTTAGAGGTGATCAATCTCTAAAGGAGACTTAATAGCAACAGGTGATCATGGTTAATAATACATCACACAACATTAAATGCTTTTAACAAGTAAAGCATGACCTTTATACGGAAGGTCCACCTCTATACGGGAGGTCCATCCCATGTATACCTTTATATGGAAGGTTCACATGAGAATCATGACTTGAAACACAAGTCTGGAGTCTTGTCAAACAAGGCTTTACTAACATCATTACTTTGATCAATTACCTCTATAAGGGAGGAATAACCTTTACATAGAAGACAATCAAAGTGCTCACCTCTATACTGGAGGATCAATCTTGGAAGCACAAGATTGGTTTGGAGAATGTCTCATGATATTGTGCATTTAACAATGGTCAACAGAGGCAATGGTGCTACCAAGGGATGTGGCTAAGGATAGTCTTGATGGTTCACTTGTGGTTCTAAGATCTTGAAGAAATTTTCTTGGTTGGTTTAAATGTTGGTTAATATGTGTTTATGTGTTTGGGTTCTCCTAAGGGATAATGTTTGTTTATGGATTTGGTTCGGGGTTTCCTACCATTGTAATGAAATACAAACAATCTGCATGTAAAGACAATATTTTTTTTTAAAATTATGATTTTTTCAAAATTGTGTTTTTTTTTAAATTATGATTCTTTAATTTTTTAAATTTTTTTAATATTAAGTCACAGACATATAAAAGGAAAGAAGAAAAAGTTGAAGGAATACCTCGATTGAAGAATGGCAATTTCCCTTGGTAGGGTTGGATTGGTGAAGATGTGCTCGCATTCTCAATGGAATCACCCCATCGCTAGTGGAAATGAGGAGAAATGGGTGTGTGGGCCCTTTTTTTTGCATATGTAGAGGAACACGTGTGTGCATTCTTGTCCACGTGTCTTCTTGCATGGAGGTTCGAAAATTGTCAAAACACGAATGCACATGTGTTGGACATGAATTTTTGTGAAGGTGCATGCATTTATTAAATTTAGCACTAGCATGCTCCTGTTGCAATGAAATTAGGTACCAACTTTATGTGGGAACCCCTTGTTGTGGTGCATTCCATCAATCTATTGTTTTATATTTATTGTGGTGTCTCAAGTCAATTTTGTGGTGAATCTTACCTAGTTCTACTTCAAGGTAGTGTTGAGTTCTTATTTTAAAACCATTCTACAATAAAGTATATAATGGTTGGTGAATAGTGGTTGAGTTTGTTGAATTTTTCTTAGCCATGGAGAAACATGTACATTTAGGAGTTGTTATAATTGTGGGTTCATGAAATTCAAAAAGTTATAAGAAGTATGGCCAATCAATTGGTGGGATGGATTAGCCTCTTCATTGTATGTGCTTGCTTAAACATAAATACCTTATCTCTTTGATTTGGTGCTTATAATATTGAAATGAGATGGATTCGCTTTTTCATTGTATGTGTTTGATTAAACATAAATACCTTATATCTCTCATTTGGTGCTTATAATATTGAAATGAAATGGATTCGTGAAATTCTTGGTTTTTGATTTATCTATCGATCACATTTACAAGGACAACAACGATGCAGCAGATGCACTGTTTAAAGAAGCACTCATGGGGATGGTGGAATTCTTTATTGGGAAGAATGGGTTGAAGATTCGATTACTCAGATAGCTCCATGTGCTGGGACAGATGTCTTCATTTTTTAGTAGTTTATGTAATTATGTCATGAACCATGCATGCAAGCATGATTGATGACCCTGATTTAATCAGGACTGGACTTTAACTACTATGTTTTGTATTTTTGATTTCCTATGAAATAACAGAAGTACGCCTTTTTTCTTTCCTTAAAAAAAAATGGATTCGCTAACAGTTGGTGCTTTTTTCTTTCTTTGAAAAAAAGAAATGGATTCGCTAAGAGTTGGTGCTTAGCTATAAATACCTCGATCTCTCCTTTGGTGATTATAATATTCAAATGGACTCATAAGAAGTTGGTGCTGTCAGAGGTGACACTGTGCCCAACTTGTCTTTGAATTGAGTTGAGGTGTTGACAGATTCAAGAATATCGGGTGTTGATAGATATCTCGATCTCTTCACAAACGCCTAGTACGGAAATACTGTGCAGCATGCGGAAATGATTGCTGGTTGTCACAATGTGCCCAACTTGTCTTCGAATTGAGTGGAGCTGCGCACACATTCCACGATCTGGTTTTGATAGAGACGGAGATTCTTCGGTAATTAATATTCAAATAGACGCGTAGTGCTGAAATAAACCTGCAGAACGTAGAAATGATCTGGCGACAGACTGTGCCCAACTTGTCTTAGATTCTGGTGTTGACAGATACCCCGATCTCTCCTCTGGTGGTGCTGCTGATATATGGCTACGTTGACAATTCTTATATTAATTTACTTAATCTATATCAGCTCTCCCCACTATTCTAGCTTAAATTCGCTAAAATGGTTGCTAGTTAAAGGTGTCTCCACCGTCGTTAGTAGCCCTGAGAGGATCTGGGCCAAATTATCCATCTTTGTGTTAGATTGCTGATATATGGCTACGTTCGATTGGATGCGTTGTCTCCCTGCTTTATTCTGGTTTAAATTGGTTAAAATGGTTGCTATTTAAAGGTGTCTCCACCGTGGTTGTAGCCGTGAGAGGATCTGGGTCAAATTATTTATCATTGTATTCTTCTATCTATTCTACCATGTGATGCTATGAGAGCAAATTTCTCCGAGATCAATTAGTTGTAGACCCAACTTACCTTAATATATTAATATGATATAATTTATCTTTATATTCTTTGAATATAATGAAGGGAGAAATATACAATGGAAATACATACACAAAGATGGTGTAGAGATAGTAGTAGAAATGGAAATGAATGTAAACTCCAAAACAATACAATTATTTAGAATAGTGGTAGTTTATTTATGAAGAGATATGGGACTCAATGAATCTAGTTGTTACATTAACTTCTTAAGTAGCAACTTTCACATATAAAATCAGTTTGTGGAATACAATATCTTATTGGAAAGATATCTAAGAGAAAACAAAATTAGGTAAGGATAGGTAATCATTTCTAAATAAGAAGTCATCTAGGGCTAAAAAGACCCCATTTAAGATCTAAAAACTGCACTAAAAGTTTAGGACCAAAAAAATTGTAAAAAAACTACTAAATATTGTAATGTAATTGCCAATTTCTTCAATTTATTCTCCAACCATATTATTTTAATGTCTATATGCTTATGAATCTTATCTTCAAATGATGCAAATTTATTATCAAGCATTTTCCCTAACTTTGTTTGAAGTTTGGATTCTCTTTCTTACCCATATTTATTTAAATAATCTATATGCAAATACTCTATAGGGTTAGCTTAATAAGTCCCCGTGTAATGTGTTTTTGGAAAATGCCATAAATTGTTCTTATTAAAATAAAAAAAATAGAGACGAAATCAATTATAACTAATATTGGGAAAATGAACTATATTAAAATAATTAATAACTATATTGAAGATAATACTAGTATTACCATGTTAAAATAAATTACTTATTTTCCTGTGTAATGAATTAAATTTTATATCATTATTATTATGAATCTTTAGATATAATCAAAAGTTTAATTAACTTTTTTATTTTTAATATATTAAAAGAAAATTTTAGCCTTACCATACCATGTTGTAATACAAAAGAGGGATCTTTTATTTGCGGATTTCCATATTTGTGATTGTGATTACCTCCTATAGTATGATATTGGTTATTCTTATGATAGCTTACACCAAAATGTTAGGTATACTTCCATACATAAGTACTTACTAATAACATAAATTTATAGAACATAGACAAATAATATTAAAAAGGATATATTCCATATCAAATCAATGTTGACTTACCTATTTTTAAGAGATGAGCCTCCTTTGACTAGGAATTTGTTGCTTGCTAGATAGTTGGGTTTTTAGGTGGCTTTCATTCTTGCACCCATAGATACTTGGTGAGTGGGTTGGGGAGGAGTAATGAGACAACATTTCCTTTGTTGCTCCATTCTCTCTAGGAATTATTTGCATTTATCCTCTGAATAATCAAACCATTTATTAACATTACTTGATGCAATATCAATGCATTGTTGCGTGGTATTCATTGTGTCTAACGTTTCTTTGAGCTCCTTAATATGTAGTTTCCAATAGCATTTGTCTTCTTAATATCCCTGTTGAAGAACCTTCCTCAACTTGTCAAGTTTTTGAACCAATAATCTATGGTGATTTTGGGGTTCTTCCTAGTGCCTTTCTCCTCGCTTGGAAACCTGATGAATGTTAGAAACCTCACAAAGAGTGCATCTATTGAATTTGTCATGATCCATTGAACTATGGCACTTGGTTACCTTGGCATATGTTGCTACTTGCAAATCAAAATATATCCCTAACTCAGTGCTTGTTCCTCCTCTAGGCCTATTTTGAGTTGAGGAAGGACACGACATGGTGGAATAAATCTACCATACTTAGAGGTATACTCCATGTTTAATGTGAGAGATTGCAAATCTCCCACATGATTCTAGGATGATCTTTCTAGAATGTTGATAACGTGCCAACCAGAGTTGATGTATGCAATGGCCTGCTGACAGCATGGTGATATTATGTTGAGGTAATTATTGGTGGATTGTGCCATGTGTGTGGAGGATCTTGCCTTGATTTTGCAGCATGTTCATTTCATATGATATCATATTCATATCATTGTAATTAATTATCCTTTAAATAATCCTTACATCGAAGATTAACTATGACGGCTCCCCCATTTTGTTTTAAATGATCAACATTTAATTAAGAGACTTGATTGGCTAGACTATAGGCTTCAACATTTTTATGCTAGAGGATTTGATAGAAAGAGATTATCTCAAATTCCCTAGATATTAATTGATATCTTTGAGTTAGCCTTAATAACTAAGTGTCTGAGGCTTGGATAGAACTATATGTTATGTATGACAATGGTTGAGTCTCCTATCATAGTTAGTTTATTGATCCCTTGTTCTTGACATTGAACAAGACCTTGGTAGAGTGCCAAGCATTCAACCTTACTATTTGTAGCAATCCAAACTCCCTAGGCATGTGCGATTTCCTAATTTTCTTTTGCAATCCTGAAAAATCCTCCCCACTCTTACCACACCTAGATTTCCCTTCGAGGCTCCATTAAAACATAGAATATGGTATTTTCTCTTGACCTTGCATGTTGTATAGTCTTTATTGCTTAAGCTGAGCTGCTAGTGTTTTGAGTGTTTGGGTTTTCCAAACTTTTGTTCCTTTCTTTCTTCTTCTCTTGTGATTATCTCTATTAGCCATTGGTGTTCCTATATTTCTAATTGAGTGGCATCTTGACCTATTTTTCCTTTCATGAGTATAGTTTTAGTTAGAAGACTCCAAGTTTGAGCTATCATAGCATGAGGGGTCATTTTTTTATTTTTGAAAACGGCTTGATTTCATGCCAACCACACTTTCAAGCAAATGTAGAAGGGGGTTGCTAACTACACTCACTTGGGAAGAATTTTTTTATGAATGGCTTGGGGTATATTTTGTTCCATGTGATGAATGTATCTTTCCACTGGTCAGGGGTTAGGAGCCTTACTTTGTTAGGAACCCATGTATTTACTTTGTTAGTATATTGTTGTTGGACACATATGCTTTGTAAGTTGTCCCGTAGTATTTGTTGATCAACAGTTTGTGTTATTGTTGTTGGCGCATATGCTTTGTAAGTCGCCTGTAGTATTGTTGATCCATAGTTTGTAGTGGCCCATGGTTTTGACCCATAGTATTGGTGCCTAGACTTAGTATATAAGTGTGTGTTGAGACGTATGAAGGCACCGTGAAGTTATTTGTATTGAGCTTTCTCAAAGGAGGTTTCCCCCTCGAAGTGGCGTGTGATCAACATAAAAGTGATTCTGAGTTCTGTCATTTTTGCTATTTCGCATATTCTTATTAATTAATTGTTGCAGGTGCTTCACATCTGGTATCAGAGCACTTTCTTGGGCTCGCTGGGTGAAATTTCTGCCAATTTTTTTTTCACATCTGTTGTAGGTTCGGATTTGGGAATAATCCCTATCCGCTTAACTGTGGGAAGTACTTGGGCATAAGCCCTAAAACTCATTGTGAGGAGTACCACAGGAACCCCGAAGTAGTTGTCCCATTGAGAGGACCTGCCAGTGAAAAGGGAAACGACCCCTACCTGATTGACTAGTTCCCACCCGTGAGGTAAACCAAGAGTTGTCGTTTGTGGCAAAGCGGTTATCAGTTTTACCTGAGCCGCGGAGTGAGGGGTACTGCCCCAATACGCAAGCCGTCAGACAGCATTGGTGGCCGAGTGAAACCCCTGAACTGTTAGGAAGCCGCACATACCTAGGGTCCATATCTATTTTCAGCTGAACTGTCGTCGATCACTGTTGCGCCATTTCAGATCCATTCTGAAAGTCGTGCCAGATCCAGCTGTTTTCAATCCACTTGGCGCCGTTTCAAATCCCTTTGTTTCCGCTCACTTCAGGGCCGTTGCAGATCTATCTGTTTCAGATCCCTTCCGAGCTGTAGCCACTCCAGTCTGAGAAAAAAAAAAAAAGAGTAAATTTTTTTAGTTTTTTCTCCATATCTCCCTTGTTTTCACTATGTTTCCCTTGAAATTTTCGGGTAACCCGTGTCATCCCATTCTGCATATTTCATTCCTGAGGACCCTATCCCCAATTCCACTTCCCAAAGCCCGAAATACCACATTTGTCTATTTTTAGGGTTTGCCATAACTTCCTCAGATTTCACCCAATCACCTCCAAATTTTACCACAGAGTTCCTTTCCGAATTCTGCATCTTTGTCCCCCTCTGCCAAATTTTCCAGAGTAAAAAATTCAGTTTTTTTTCCATATCTCCCTTGTTTTCACTCTATTTCCCTTGAAATTTTCAGGGAACCCCTGTCATCCCATTCTGCATATTTCATTCCTGAGGACCCTATCCCCAATTCCACTTCCCAAAACCCAAAATCTCACATTTGTCTATTTTTAGGGTTTGCCATAACTTCCTCAGATTTCACCCAATCACCTCCAAATTTTACCACAGAGTTCCTTTCCGAATTCTGCTTCTTTGTCCCCCTTTGCCAAATTTTCCCATTCTTTCACCCCGCTTCTAAAATCCTCATTTTTTGCTTCCCTGTCTATTCGACAGTGTCCAAAACCTAGTCAAACCCCAATTACCCTTCAAATTTTTTTCCAAATCCGGATTTTCCTTTACTGAAGCAGTTTCTGTTTTTGTTTTTCTACCCAGTCAACCAAAAAAAAAAAACTCCTGGTTATGGTTGTCACCCGCGCAGGAGCCAAAACCATGGAAGAAGCACTTGCAGCCATCCAAGCCAAACTCTAGGATCTGGATGAAAAATTTCTCGGCCTCCATCTTGAACAACAAATGGCAGTTCGAGTCTTCATTAGACAATGGGTTCTCTTCTTCCAGCAATTTCCATGGTCCGAAGCTTGATTTTCCTCGCTTCAATGGTACTGATCCAACTGGAGGGATCTATCATGCAGAACAGTATTTCAGTTTGCATAATACTTTTGATGTCAACAAAGTTTTTCTTGCATCCTTTCATTTGGAACATGAAGCTCTTCAATGGTATCGTTGGTACATCAAGGCTCATAAAGAGCCAAAAAGGCCAGACTTTTGCCAGCTCCTTTTGCAACGATTTGGTCCTAGTACCTTTGATGACTTCACAGGAGCCCTCACTAAACTTCGCCAAATTGGCACTGTGAGAGTATCAAACCGAATTTGAGAAACTAACCAACCACACTGAAGGATTGTCTGATGACTTTTACCGGAGTTGTTTTATCAGTGGTCTAAAGGATGCCATCTGCTCTGAGGTCAAAATGTTTTGTCCCAACACAATGATGGAAGCCCTAGGGTTGGCTAAGTTGGCAGAAAACAAGATTGCAGCCCAACAACGCTCCAAGCCCACTTTTGTTCCCTTTCGAAATATGGGTTCTCAACAACCACCCATACCGCAGGCTCCTTCACCAAATCCTATCAAGCGTTTGTCTGAAACAAAGATGCAAGCATGCAGAGAAAAGGGGCTTTGCTATAATTGTGATGAGAAATTCACTCGGGGACATAGATGTGTTCAGCAAAAGATCTATCTCTTGGATGTGGATTCTCTGCCTGCCTCTGAAGTTGGTGACGAAGATCCAGAAACAATGGATGCTCAGGTTGACATTCAGGAACAACCTATTGACCCTCCGTCTCAGGATGACCAGCTAGAGATATCTCTCCATGCTTTAGCTGGAATCACCACCCCCCAAACAATGCAGGTCAGGGGTTACTTCAAGAAGCTTCCTCTTACAATACTCATTGATTCTGGTAGCACTCATAATTTCATTGACCCTTGGATCGCCAAACAAGCTGATTGTTTTATCCATCCTTGCTCCAACTTTGAAGTCATGGTTGCCAATGGGGGCACCTTACCTTGCAAAGGGAAGTGTCGAAATGTGCGTATCTCTATGGGAGATTTTACCTTGCGCTTTGACATGTTTGCCTTGACCTTAGGTGGATGTGATGTGGTTTTGGGCGCTCAATGGCTACGCACACTTGGCCCTATCTTATGGGATTTTGCTGAACTTTGGATGCAGTTTTTCCTCAATGGACAAAAACACACATTGACAGGATTACAACCAGGGTCTCTCAGCATCATCAGTTCACATCGCATGGAAAAACTCCTCAAGAAGAATTCACATGGTGTCATCGCTCAGATCCATTCCATTCATATGCAACCATCAACGGTCTCCACTACTCCTTTGGATCTACAACAAATTCTGGATCGATATACAAGTGTATTTGCTGAACCAGTGGGATTGCCACCTTCAAGGCCATAAGACCATCATATTCAACTCCTTCCTGGCAGCGTTCCTCCCAACATCAGGCCCTATCGCTACCCATTTCACCCAAAAACGGAGATTGAAATGCTCATTCAGGACTTATTGAAGCAAGGTATTATTCGCCCAAGCATTAGTTCCTTTTCTTCTCCAGTTCTTCTTGTCCTAAAAAAACATGGGTCATGGCACCTCTGCATTGAATTCCGAGCACTTAATCACCTCACCATCAAGGATAAGTTTCCAATTCCTGTTGTTGATGAGCTTCTTGATGAGCTTCATGGGGCTCAATTTTTCTCCAAGTTGGATCTTCGTTCTGGGTATCATCAAATTCAAGTTCATGAGGATGATATCCCTAAAACAGCTTTCAGCACACATGATGGCCATTATGAGTTTTTGGTCATGCCCTTTGGCCTCACTAATGCTCCTTCCACATTCCAGGCTTTAATGAATAAAATATTTCGTCCCTACTTGCGGAAATTCATTCTGTTATTCTTTGATGATATCCTCATCTACAATAAAACATGGGATGAACATCTCCAGCATCTAGATCTTGTCATGTAACTTTTCTCTGACCATCATATCCATGCCAAGCAGTCTAAATGTGTTTTTGGACAGAAGGAAGTTGGGTATCTTGGGCACATTATCTCAACACAAGGGGTTCGCGTGGATCCTGCCAAAATCGATGCCATGAACAATTGGCCGCATCCTCAGACACTCAAGAGCCTTTGTGGTTTTTTGGGGTTGACTGGCTACTACCGCAAGTTTGTCAAGGATTATGGGAAGATTGCAGCTCCATTAACTGCTCTATTGAAAAATGATGCTTTTACATGGACACATGTTGCTCAGTGTGCATTTGACAGACTAAAACAAGCTATGTGTACTACACCTGTTCTAGCTATGCCCGATTTTTCCAAGCCCTTCACTATTGAGAGTGATGCTTGCGGCAATGGACTTGGTGCTGTTCTCCTTCAAGATGAACATGCCATTGCGTTCACCAGCAAAGCCCTTTCAGGTAAGAATTTAGCTGCCTCTACATATGAGAAGGAAATGATGGCTATTTTGCATGCATTATAGAAGTGGCGACCATACCTATTAGGGAATCATTTCTACATCAAGACTGATCCCCAGAGTCTGAAATATTTCTTGGAACAACGTGTATCCTCCACAGCACAACAGAAATGGGTTAGCAAACTCATGGGTTATGACTATGAGATCACTTACAAGAAGGGTAAATACAATATTGTGGTAGATGCTCTTTCTCGCACAATTGATGCCCAAGGTTCTCTTTCAGCTATTTCTATGCTTGTTCCAAATTGGTTGCAATCTGTTCAACAGGGTTATGTCAATGACTCTTCCTTATCTCAAATCATCCAACGCTTGACCAACAACCCTTCTGTTGTACCACATTACTCTTGGGATGGTGCTTCTCTGAGATACAAGGGTCGTCTATTGCTTCCCCAAAGCACAGATCTTCAATAGGTTTTCTTCTATGAACTCCATGCTTCTCCATCGACAGGGCACTCTAGGTTCCTCAAAACGTATGAATGGGCACGACGTAACTTCTTTTGGCAGGGCATGAAAAGGACAATTCAACAGATGGTGGCTGAATGTGATACTTGCCAGTGCAATAAGGGTGAAACAACACTCCTTCTAGGATTGCTCGAACCCTTGCCCATACCTACACGAATTTGGACAGATATTTCTATGGATTTCATTGAAGGGCTCCCTAAATATGGCGGGAAGACCGTGATTCTCGTTGTGGTTGATCGCCTCTCCAAATATAGTCATTTTTGTGGTCTCAGCCATCCCTATACAACCTCCTCAGTCGCTCAAATTTTACTAGACCAGGTCTTTCGTCTTCATGGCATCCCTTCTTCCATTGTCTCGGATCGTGATGCAACTTTCACTAGTCATTTTTGGACATAACTATTTCGCCACACTGGCACCAAACTGAAGATGAGTTCAGGGTATCACCCACAAACAGATGGTCAAACTGAAATTATCAATAAATGCTTGGAAACTTATCTTCGTTGCTTCACCTCTGAACAACAACATTAGTGGGCAAAGTGGCTCCCTCTCGCTGAATGGTGGTACAATACCTCTTACCACACTGCCTCTAAAATGACCCCATATGAAGCAGTCTATGGTCAGGCACCTCCAGTTCTTCTTCCATACACCTCCAACAGTTCACCAGTTCAGGAATTTGACACGGTCCTTCGAAACTGCGATCAGATTCTTCGCATTTTGCTGGACAATCTTCACATGGCAAGAAATCGCATGAAGCAATAAGCTGATCAACACCATTTTGAGCGCACTTTTCAAGTAGGCGATATGGTTTTTCTTCGTCTCCAGCCGTATAAACAATCCTCCCTGAAACTCAAAGGGCATCATAAGCTCGCTCCAAAGTTCTATGGGCCATATCGGATTCTTCAGAAGATTGGGTCTGTTGCTTATAAATTGGAACTTCCTCCTTCTTCTCGCATTCATCCAGTATTTCATGTCTCTTGTTTGAAGAAAGTTCTTGGCACCAACATCAGTGGACAAACTATTTTACCTGAACTGGATAATGAAGGATCCATCCTTTTGGAGCCGGAGGCCATCCTCAATAGGCGCACTTGTCAGCTTCACTCTCGCTCTATCACAGAGGTCTTAATTCAGTCGCATGGTATGCAACCAGAGGATGCTACATGGGAACCACTCCTTCAGATTCAACAACAATTTCCACATCTAAATATTTGAGGACAAAGCTTTTTTTAAGGGGGAGGGGATGTTAGGAACCCATGTCTTTACTTTGTTAGTATATTGTTGTTGGATGCATATGCTTTGTAAGTCGTCCCGTAGTATTTGTTGATCAATAGTTTGTGTTATTGTTGTTGGCGCATATGCTTTGCAAGTCGCCCATAGTATTTTTGATCCATAGTTTGTAGTGGCCCATGGTTTTGATCCATAGTATTGGCGCCTAGACTTAGTATATAAGTGTGTGTTGAGACCTATGAAGGCACCGTGAAGTTATTTGTATTGATCTTGCTCAAAGGAGGTTGCCCCCTCGAAGTGGCCTGTGATCAACATAAAAGTGATTCTGAGTTCTGTCATTTCTGCTATTTTGCATATTCTTATTAATTAATTGTTGCAGGTGCTTCACATACTTCAACTCTTTGAAACCCTCCCAAATATTTTGGGTGAAGTTGCAAGTTATGAATAGATGATCCATTGCTTCTTCTTCAATGGAGCATAAAAAAAATTTAGAAGGTCATTGGATACCTCATTTCAAAAGTTTTCAACTAATAGAATTTACCCATGGAATAAATCCCAACAAAGCTCCTTGATTTTGGGAAGAATTTCTCCTCTCCATATCATTTTTCATATCACAGATCATTGGAGATTTGCATTTCCTTCTAACCTTGTTTTTTAGCCCTATTTGACTATGTATTCACCAAATTTTGGAGCCCGTGAACACTTGTATTATCCATCCTTGATTAATGGGGCTTCTAATCTAAGTTTCTTCAATAATTCTTTCCATTGTGTTTGTAGTTCATCTAGGATAGGTGGTTTCTTCAATCCTATCCATCTTCCATAATAGATTTTCCATTATATTATGTCATTTAAGAGAACAAATTTGTTCTCCTTCATCCATAATCTGAGATTGTTTATCTCTTGGAAGCTTACTAGAGGTGGATTTCTCATAATTTTATCTTCCTAGACTTTTATCAACCCACCATTGCTCAGGATCTAGGTCTCTTTCCTTGAATGATGATATTGGAATTTTTACACAAATTCCAAATGGGAGAACCTTTTATCTCTAGGAGTGATTTGTCTAGGCACCAAATGATTGTAGTTATTTTATTTTAAAGATGTTCTTCCACCATCCATGTGAGAGATCCTTATATGAGATTCCATAGAATTTTGACTCCCATGGCTTGATCCATAAGATGGGGTTCCTTTATCTCTACTCGCTATTGTTCTATTGGAGTAATAATTGTATTCTAGTTGAGAAAATGATATTTTTGGTGTTACTTTTGCCCCTCTACCATATAAATTTGTGCTTGAGATGGCTGATTTGTTGCATAAATCCTACTAGAACAAGTAGTGTTAAACTGTGATAAATATGTGGCGATGGTAAAACTTCCCTAATTCGAATGATTCTTCCAATAGGTCGAGACAAAAAAAAACCCTCCGAGTACGTCCCCATGATTTATGGATGGTAAACGGGGTAAATCATTGGCCTTGATTATGGATACTAACCATGAAGGGATCACGAGAGTTGAACACATGACCTCCCCAATGTTGAGGGGATAGATCTCACATATGGCTCATGACCGCTTGAGCTAATGACTGCTTGAGATAACTCTTAGGGTTGGCTAGAAGCCACCAATATATTTGCACATTCTATCAATATAACTATTAACATAACTTTCCAAAAAAAACTAGTTTTCAATGTCATACTGACAATGGCAATAAGCATAATTTTGTTTATAATGCATTTTTCATGATTTGATTTTCAATAAATGGGCTCCATATTCTAATGTGACATTTATCCTATATGGTATTATTTTGATTCTTAGACAACCTATAAAATAAATAAATAAATTCCATTTAACAAATATCCAACATCAGAAGGATAGACCATAGAAATCAATATAGGGAAAGTAGTAAATCATTTATAACATAGATGATAGAATGATATATTACGATGCCAAGCGATAGTCTTCTTCTAAAATTGACTAGGAACATTAGCTGATCAAACCTTTGTTTGCAATTGATAGAAGAGGAGGAGGGCATGGTTATCTTTGGCACATTATCAACTTTATTAATGAACCTCGGTGGTAGTTGCTTGGGGGGAGGTTTCTTTGGATAGTCAATTAGGGAACAGAAGGCCTTTGGATCGGGGTGGGGTGGTGCCATCTTGGAGGTAGATCCATGGACGACTATGAAGCCAAATAAAGGTGGATTTAGATAGGACATGGCCAAGAATTCATAGCTTTGCTTAATGACAAGTCAAGCATGGTTTTCCAATGGTTTAACTATATTAATAATTTAATTAATAAATTTGAAATAATTTTTTTCATGTTATTTTAATAACATGTGCACCTTATTATTAAATTAAATAACAATAAAATTACAATCCTTATGTTTATTGAAATTAATGTCACTATTTTCAACTAAAATATACTATTTTTTAATTAAAATACAATACATTTAATTATTCCCATATGTATTAAATTAAATAATAATAAAATTACAATCTTTATGTTTATTGAGATTAATGCCACTATTTTCAAATAGAATATATTGTTTTTTAATTAAAATATAATAAATTAATTATTTCCAGGCGTATTTGAATTAATTAATAGAGATACAATGAATTAATAAATTAAAATTTCCATGAATTAATTATTTCCATGTACATTGGATTTATTAATAGAGATATGATGATTTATTTATGTATATGTGTATCTGGTTGTGTGGAAGATATGGAAGTGGAAGAACATGGTGATTTTCCAGTAGGTTGTTCCATCTGAATGTAGTGTGGTTAACAAGGTTCTATTTTTATCCACTGTTTATAAATCTGATGCAGGAGCTTCCAAAGCATTTAAAAAACATGAATTGGTGGATCTTCCACTTTCCAATATAGCCACAGGTTATTGCGTGGGAGATATGGAAGTCGAGGAATAGGGTGATTTTCCAGTACCACAGGTTATTGCGTGGGAGATATGGAAGTCGAGGAATAGGGTGATTTTCCAGTAGGTTGTTCCATCTGAATGTATTGTGGTTAACAAGGTTCTATTTTTATACAATTTTTATAAATTTGATACAGGAATTTGCAAAGCATTTATAAAATGTGAATTGGTGGATCTTCCACTTTCCAATATAGCCACAGGTTATTTCGATGGTGCATCGATTGATGGTTGTTGTGGGGCAGGTAGTTTTATGATTGTCAACAAGGAGATCTCTTTCAAATTGAAGTTAAGTTGTGGGGATGGCACTAATACTAAAGTTGAGTTGTTGGCTGTCTGGAGTTTAGCCAAGCTAGAAACTCTTTTTGGCTTTGACTCCATCTGCATCTTTGGTAACTCAATGGTGATTGTCCAATGGGCTAAGCAAAAATTTCACCTGAATATGTTACATTTAGCTCATTGGTGCAATAGGATTGAAGTTATATTAGCCTCTTTTTATGATCTGTCTATTGATCATATTTATAGGGAACTAAACGATGTGGCAGGTGCTCTATCTAAGGAGAATTTATATGGTGAAGACGGTTGGATATCACGGGAGGAATGGACTAAAGGTGTGATGACACACTCTGGATCATGCTACTTTTTTGAAGACTAGCTTTGTAGTGAGAGTTTCCTCATTGATCTACTAGTTTATTGATGTTTTCTGGTACTTGTTTTTTACTAGAGTTGAGGGGTCCTCCCTTATTGCATGGAATTGAGTTGGTTTTCTTTTGCAAACACGGAGACAATGGATCGAACAAAGAAGACGCCGAGGAAAACAGTAAACATGCCATGGTGAACCCACATGCTGCGGGCCCTCAAGGATCTTGGTAGGATTTAATGATTTTTCGAGCAGGAAATCCCCGACTCTTCCCACACCCACACCCTCAGGTTGGAGAACAGGTTGAAGAAGAAGCAGGACCATCCGTCTACACAGCAGCTGTCGGAGGATTTTAGTGGACTAGTGGAAGACTCTGGCTCAACACATACTTGGGAGACGAGGCATACAAAAAATCTCGGGGTTCTCTGCACCACCAAGGCTCTCATGTCTCTCGCGATGGAAGACTGTGTCGAAGGCCTTCTCAAGCCAGAGGAGGACACGTTGCCGTTGGTTAATAGGATTACTAATTTGGAGTCCACCATGCATGATTTATTTTGGTTCTAGCACACAAAAATGGAGCGGGTCAATGCAAAGTAGGATGCTCTGGCCAGAGCCATCACGGGAAAAACCTTTATCAGACCGCTTCCAGACCAAGCTGTTGCCACTCAGCTAGTTTTCAGAAGAAGGCCAGTCTCTACCACCAACACTGGGATATGCAAAGTGCCAGGTGCTGGCCCCTCCACTATCCCTCTCTCAGATGAAGATTATTTGGTTATGCATTTGGTCTGTTTATTGCATTCTCTCTCTATTTGCAATTTTGAATTACACTGACCATAACCCTCGGCCTGTGGGGGAACAATGTTACCTTGATACTTCTGCAGTCTTTTGAACTCTTTGGTCTTAGGTAGTCTTGGAGCCTTAACTCTTAATGCTTAGGTTTTCTATGACTTGCATGGAAACTCTTCTAGCTACCACCTGGACAGCCCGGATATGTGTTGTTTCCTCTTTTTGATTTAATAGAGTTATCCAAATTTACACAAAAATAAGTTGATACTAGTATTTTTTGTGTATGGAGGAATCAGTAATTGGGGTGGTGTTCGTACTTGTGTGACATAGTGATAATTCTTGTCCACTAGTGCTATAACCCCATGTGCACCTACAATGCCCCTTCAACGTTTGAATCTGCAATGTCACAAAGAGTACCTTAACGATACATCCTATCGCCAATTAGTATACTCTAGGGACTAAAGTAAATACTACTATTACCATGTGAAAATAAATTACTTATTTCTAAATAATGAATTTAAAATTTATTATAAATCTTTAAATATAACTAACTAAAATTTTAGTTATTTTTTTAAACAAAAAGTTCAATAATATCATGTGCATCATACTATTAAATTGGATCATAGTTTTTAAATATATTTAGTAATTTAATTACCAATATTATTTAGTTAAAAATAGTTTTAATTTATTATAAACTTGACCATGTATTTATTATGATAACATTTTCAATATTTATTAGGGTTGGGAAGTGGATGGGGTGTTTCTTTATCCCAAAGAAAAACCCAAAAAGACATGCTTAAGGATTGGGAAAGAAAATTAATAACAAGGTAGAGATACATACTAACCCAAAAAGACATGCTCAAGGATTGGGAGAAAAAAATAATAACAAGGTAGAGATACATACTTTGTATCTTGAACTTATTTTTCTGAGTACTATAAATATTAATAATGCGATGATATTTGAGGATTCATCATTCACCATTGGGCACGTTAGGAGGGTCAAAGTTAGTTGTGGATAACAATTGTTTTGAATGATATCATAGAAGTTCTTCCATTGTTTAAAGCATTTGATAATTTTTACATACATCATCCATGAATGTTTAGGCATATGGCATATGGATTGGTTAATAGCATTTTTCACTTCAAGAAAAGGTTTATTAATAAAAAAATGAGGGTGACCCCAAAATTTTATTAATCCCCTAAGGATATCATTTGCATGAACCATTAATGCCATATGCATGGCATGTGTTTCCAAAGTCAAGACACTTGTCCATGGTGGAGGCTTGAGGATGGAGTTTTAATATCTCTCCAGTCCTTCATATCCCTCCCACACTTGCAATGATGTATACTTGGGTGGTGTAATAACATGGATACGAAGGGTTTCCATGGCACAAGTGAGACTTTTAATGGTCCTCGTTGAGGTCTTTAGATGTGTATTATGGTTGATTTGGGACTTTCCTGGTTGTGGCGCATTCCATCAAGTTATTGATTTATATCTATGGTGGTTATGTCTTAGGTCAATTTTGTGGTGAATCTTATCTGGGTCTACTTTGGTAATGTCGAGTTCTTGTTTCAAAACTCTTCTATAGTGAATGATATAAGTGTTGTAGTCTTGCATGTAAGTAGTGGTTTGGTAAGTGTTGTAGTCTTGCATGTAAGTAGTGGTTTGGTTTGTAGATTAGCCATCGAGGAACATGTGCATATTAGGATTTGATATAATTTTGGGGTTTATGAGATTCAAAAAGTTTTCAGAAATATGGCCAATCAATTGGTGGTAGGTTTATATAGTATTTTTTATACCAATATCGAAATGGAGAATTAATTGGTAACATAAGCAAACTTGAAAGCAAAAATAAACATTTGACAATATTGTGTGTGAAATAGACATGTATTACAATATCATTCTATCATTCGCTCATAACTCCCAGTCGCTTCCATGACAACCTTCTGCATCATAGGTTCAATAAAGGAGAATATTTTGAAGATATCACTATGTAGTTTCCTGGAAAGGAACTTGTGAACAATGTGCAAGATAAGAATTGAATTTAAAGCCTATGAATTGAAAATACAACAATAGAGGAATAATCCAATGGAAATGTTTTCACCTAATGTTAATAGTTCATATATATTGACAATACCTTTTGATAGGTTTATAGTTTATCACATATTATAGATATAATACTTTCAAAAGAAAAAAAAGAAAATACAAAGCAGACATAAACATAATAGTGAATAGTTAGATAAGCTTTTGATGGTTTTGAGACACTTTTTTAAAATTGATGTGTCATGAACATAATGTAATTTTCTTTATATGCATCCATTATAACATTTTCAAGTGTGTGTGTATGTGCACTATTTTTATTTCGTAACAAAATTGTAATAACCATTTTGATAATGAATTTGAAAATTTTTACTATGATAAAATTCTCTCTTCATTTCTTAACAAACATGTAATAATTGATAACTTGTTCTTAATGTTTTATTAAATTAACATTTTATTTTTTATTTTTTAAAATCACACTCCATCACATCCTTTTTGAAGAAGCAAACCAATTGTCTCTATCTACGATCATTCCTTCCAAGAAGAAGAAAACTTCTATGTTTGGTGTATTCAAAACATGATAAGGCACAAAGTTAATGGTATGCTTGATATGTTGTGGAGTGGAAAAATGGTATACTCAGTAAAAACACTTTGATAGTTAGAAAGGAGGAGTTCTATCAATGTAGGTAGTGAAGAAGTTTGATCAATCCTATATTCTCAAATAATATATACATGTAAACATTTATGAAGGGGGACTTATGTATAACATCATTTCTAGAGAGTGCTTTTGGAGAGGAAGAAACCAAATATTGGAAGTGAATGTGCCAACCATCCTTACGAGGGTTTATGTGTTGGTGTGATAATCATATGTGGTAGACAACTCATGATAGTAAGGTATTCCTAGGAGTAAGTAGACACAAACTAGTAGAGTATCAATACATAGCATAATGTCTAAAAGTCCAATCCAATGACAAAGGTGATATTACATTATTAGGTCACAAACAAGAACTAAGCACCCTCATTCACCCACTCGAGATGGTATGGGTGAGGATGGGAAGTGACTCGTAAAGACAATAATTTGACATGTGTTGTAGATACCAAGTTCTTTTGGCTATCATGGTCCATGATGAGTTTAGTGAGATGATATTTAATCTAGAAATTCCAAGTAAAGAGCATGGGATATGCAGGAGAGGCTAGTCGTTTCATGACTAGAACAAGGTTTGAATAAATTCAGTAGGGTTTTCCACATTGATTAGAACATCTAGAGGGATAGGTTGTGTTAGGGTAAGAGAATAAGGTCTTGGTAGAGTTGAGGCACTATAAAGCATGACACTCTACTATGTTGTGAGAAGATGACTTATGGAATGTGCAATATTGACCAATAGGGGATGGGGATGTGAAAACCATGGGAGATGGAATAGCCATGGAAGAGTTATGTTGCGAAGGAGGTAACTAGGATGGAGAACAAAAGGGTAACGAGTGTTTCCATAGCTTCTTTTTCACAAACATAGCATGATGAAAAGATAATGAAAGAGAAGAGTTATGCACTAAAGCAACTTTGTGATGCAAAGTGGAAGAAAACCATAATTTAATTTTATTATCAATTCTTATTCTAGATCTAAGTCATCCAAATTACCACATGAAATTCTAAGGTTGTAATTTTAAGTGAGTATAAAATATGAAATTTTGACCCCTAAAACTCTACAAGTAATCCAAATTACCACTTGAAATTTTGAGGTTCTAGTTTTAAGTGAGTATACAAATGTTTTAGATGTTAGAACTTAGTTAACAAAATGTATGTAGTGCCCAACTTGTCACATGGAACACATTGTGCCCAACTTGTCTTAGAATTGAATTGCGTACACATTGATATAGATGTTATTACTTAAAAAATCAAATAGGTCCGAATTGGCCATGTCTTGGCTGGATTGGTCAAGAATCTGGTTTTAATAGATACCTCGGCTCCCGTGCTTATAATATATAAACAGACGTGCCGTACTGCTGAAATAACTCTGCAGCACGTAGAAATGATGCAATTACTGGCTGTCACGACTCACGCTGTGCCCAAATTGTCTTATAATTGAGTTGAGTTGTTGACAGTGACACATTCAAGTGATTCAACGATAGATACGTCGATTTGGTGGTGCTTACGGACCAGCTTCGGTACGGACCACGTTGCTGGGCTCAATATTCAAATACACGCGCAGGACCGCGAAAAATTCGATGTTAGATTGGATATGTTGACAATCCTTGTATTAATTTACGTAATATATATCAGCTCATTCTAGCCTTGATATCCGCGCGCACCGTGACAAAAAATCCCAAACTTCCAACACGTGTTGAGAGATTCAAGGATCCGGTGCTTCCAACACGTGTTGAGAGATTCAAGGATCCGGTGCTTCCAACACGTGTTGAGAGATTGCATACGTTGACAATCCTTATATTAATTTACTTAATCTACATCAGCCCTCCCGAGTCCCCACTTTACTCTAGCTTTTATATCCACGCGCACCAGGACATAAATTCGCAATCTTCCCATAAATCAATGAATGAATTAATAATTTTATTGACTTTGATCCATAATTGTCATGCAATATAAGTTATAATATATTAAACGTTCAAGTAAGAGTAGTGATAACGATTCCTATATCGTTCAAGGAAAGCTTCTTTAAACAAGCCCTACACGGAAAAAATTCTATGATTGCATACGTTGACAATCCTTATATTAATTTACTTAATCTATATCAGCCCTCCCCCACTTTGCCCCTCGGTGCAGTGTAATCGCATACGTTGACAATCCTTATATTAATTTACTTAATCTATATCAGCCCTCCTCACTTTGCACCTCGGTGTAGTATAATCGCTAACCAAAACACCCCTAACATGCTTGAATCCAATAGAGTAATTCTAGGTGAAATTGAAATTTGGAGTGTTCAAATCACAATTTTGGCGATTTGGGTAGTAGTTTTAAAATTGGACAATTAGTTCTAGGACAAGCAATTACGATTATTGAAATAGCAATTTCCAGGAACAATTTTGACCGGATTTTATCAAAAAAACAACCCAAAAGTGGGGCGTTTTAGTTGTCTTTTATCCCACTTGACTTTACTCTAGCTTTTATATCCACACGCACCATGACATAAATTTGCAATCTTCCAATAAATCAATGAATGAATTAATAATTTTATTGACTTTGATAAATAATTGTCATGCAATATAAGTTATAATATATTAAACGTCCAAGTAAGAGTAGTGATAACGATTTATGGGAAACAAATAGTAGTGATAACGATATGGTTCAAGGAAAGCTTCTTGAAGCAAGCCCTACATTGATTGTTGTTGTTGTTAAGAGTACAAGTACTTTTATTATAGTTTTCTTTAATTGATTCATAATTTTATGTAACCATGATGTCCTTGACATTTAGTATTAGTCGGGGGGTATTGTGCGGGCATTTGTCTTGTGCGTTGAACGTGTTCCGAAGGTTTGATGATGATGGGCGGTTTTCTGATTTTTTGTAGTTTTCGAGAGGGGTATTTATCTGGGTTTTCATTGGTTCCGACCACCATGATTTCAACCTCAGACTTTGCGTCCCAGGACTTGGTGGCGTGGTGGCGTCATCGCATGTTTAAATGCCTTGCAGGTGGTTGGTGTGTTGCGGTCTGGGGTTTAATTGTTTGGGAATGGGGCTTCGCTACGGTCCTCTGTTATAGTGTTCTCTGGTCAAATTTGTGGGGTCTGCAAATCTTGAAATGGTCTTGTCCAGTTGAATGTATATGTCCTTCGAAATTGATGGCCATGTCGCTGGTCTGTTCTGAGGGCGGGGGTTTGTGGTGAGGCGGCGATGATGTTTCTCGATGGTTTGGGTTCATTAACTTTGGAATGGTCTGCCATATTTGTTGTATGAGTATCTTGTCAGTTATGAGGAGCCCTTTTATTATATGTAAGAATTGGTGGTTTTGCGAGGGGTTTTTTAGAAGAACAACCACAAGGGTTTTCGACCTTCTTTTATTTTTGCTGTTGTTAGCCGGTTTCAGTGTCCCTACTATTGTTCCTTCGCGTCTGCTTGGAGGTTAATTGAAAGAAGAAGAGGAAACTATGGAGCGAGGGTTTTTATGTGCGCCGACTGTTCCTTTTTCACTCTGGCTAGCTTTTTGTTGCAAAGAGGCAGTGTTGGTTTTCTACAACCTGGTGGCCGTGCCGTTTGGAAAGGTATGTGTCATGCTTTTGGCCCTTCCTAGATTCGAATACTTTGCCGTAGTTTAATGTTCATTCAGTTTCCTTTCTGGTGTGGGTTTTCTTAAACTGGACAAAATAAATTCTTTTTTCCTATTTGTTTGGGTTCTGGATTTAAATTGTTTGCTTCCTGATTGTATGTGTCAGAGGTTTCCATTCTTGTTAGAGGGATTCTCAATGTAGAGGGATTTAGAGTTTTCTTCAAGTTAGGGTTTCGATTTGTTGTGTTTGTTTGTAAATTTCTTGTGTTCATCCGTTAATTTTTGCCTTTCTATGTTTATGTGAACCTGGCCCAGTTTGTTGCAACCTTCTCTGTAGCTAATTCGGTTTTCTTGCTTCCATTTTTGACGTTTGGTGGTGCGACCATGCATTTTGTTAGAGGGTTAAGTCTTGGAGTCCAGAATCCTGGTTTTGCAGCATATAGGGATTTTCCCTTTCAAAATCTGTTGCCTCCCAAATCATTTCTGGAGAGTTGTTTTTTCCTCTGTTTTTTAGGTTTCAAATCGAGTTTCTTTATATTGGTTCGACCATATGCCGATTGGAAATGGCTGGCATATATGCCTTTTTTCTTTGGCAGAAATATGCCTGGCTAATTCGCACACATAACATGTTCATAAATATAAAAGCACACATAACATGTAAATAAACCATTGTATAAGCAAACATGCAAACAAAATCACATTAATCATACATAGAACACATAATGTATAAAGCCGCCGAAAATGTCTTTATATATATATATAAATGATGGTGTTGATACAAAAATCTGAAGCATGCTAGCTTTCAGTAGGTCTCTACAAAATCTGAAGCTCATAAGCTTTCAGTACATACATAAGTAGAACATAAGGCTAAGTCTAAGGTCGCTCAGCCCTAGACCCCGAAGCTCCCGGCTGCTGCTCATGATAGAAGACTACGGCCCTCGCCACTTTATCGAGCAGCGTGCCAAAACGGGTAGACACCCCGATGGTTTACTTCTGGTAACTCTGAAGAAGATCACAGACACCCAGCTCTGGGATATCTAGTGTCAGTCTCTGGAGGTTCTCATAGACCTCCTCCACCTCCACGGTGGTATCTCGCACCGCGGGACCCACAACCAACACCTATCCTCTCCTCACAATGAGTGAGACTCCAACTGGTTGCGCTGGATCCACATCTGCACACAACTTCAAGTTATCAGCACTACAAAAAAATCATAATATATATAAAATGAAAAACACAAAGTTGTTGTTCTTACCGATGTCACTCCATTGTGCTCCCTCAGGTAGCACCAGGTCGGGATCACCTCTGAAATCTATCTTGCTGTACGGATAATCCTCTATCATGAGGAGCTGTTCCTCCAGCTAGGTGAAGAACCTTGTACCGTAGCCTATGATGGGACCCCCGCCACCATGGTGGGCCATCACCTCTTCTCATCGGGTCATGTGTGCATCCTTGACATCTCGGTCGTCCAAGTCCACCTGTGGACGTAGATGAGGTACCCGCTCCAATAGAAAAGATATCACCACGGACCCATATCCGAACTGTTTCAGCGCCCCACGCCGAGACTTGGTCAACTGAATCCGGAGGTTGATAAGGAGTCCCTCACACCAGTTGAATACCCTGGGAGCCATGCAGTCCTCCGCGTACATCAACTGTGTCTTGCTCGCAAGGTGATTAGACTGACTCCCCGCCACCCTCACTAGAGTGTAGAGCACAGTACGTAAATGATGGTCTCGAATCTCCTTGATGGGGATCTTCCCACCAATAGACGCAGTGCCTCTGGGGCAGTACTGAGTAATCATGTCGTCCACTGTCTCGATCACCTCCTCGTGATCCAGTGAGAGATATAGGTTCTCCCATCCGGGATAACCCTGTCAGGAAGTAGATGTCCTCGACATCTATACTCAATGTATGCACCCCAGTATGGTCGCCAAACTTGTTACTGGACAATCTACTGAAATCGAGCTTAAGGCGTGATCTCCCTAGTTCAATCTGAATCTAGAACAAGTAGGACATAACACAGAACTGCTTTCCTAGATCTAGTTAAAGATCGAGTGATTAGATGTCTTACCTTTAGATCGTAGATCTTCCTCTGAGATGTACCTGCAATAATTAATTAATGCAAATACACGAGATATCAGAAATAATAGAACAGAATCGCTTTTATATTGATCACGGGCCACTTCGAGGGGGCATCCTCCTTTGAGCAAGCTCAATACAATTAACTTCACGGTGCCTTCAATGACCTCAACACACACTTATATACTAAGTCTATGCCCAATACTATGAGTCAAAACCATGCGACATATAGTACTACGGGACGACTTACAAAGCATATGCGTCCAATACTATGGGTCAATACTATGGGCTAATATAAACTACGGATCAACAAATACTATGGGACGACTTACAAAGCATATGCGTCCAACAACAATATACTAACATAGTAAAGAGAAGGGTTGACATGGGTTCCTAACATCCCCTCTCCCTTAGAAAAAGCTTTGTCCTCAAAGCTTTGGTTGGAGAAATTGCTGCAGAATCGGAAGGAGTGGTTCCCCGGTAGCATCCTCGGTTTGCATTTCAGGCCACTGACGCCTTTGGAGTGTCAAGGAGGATTGCTTGGAAGGCTGTAGATGAAGAAGAACCCTGTCAGCTACGTGGAAAATGCGCTCAAAACGGTGTTGATCAGCTTGTTGTTTCAGGAGAATTCTGGCCATGTGAAGATTGTCCTGCAGAATGAGAAGAATCTGATCGCGGTTTCGAAGAACCGAGTCAATTTCCTGAACTGGAGAGCTGCTAAGGGTGTATGGAAGAAGAACAGGCAGTGTTTTTCCATAGACTGCTTCATATGGTGTCCTTTGAGATGTGGTATGGTACCACCAGAGCGCTGCTAGGAAATCCATAGAAATAGTTAGCCAAAGTTGTGTAGGGATGGGCACGGGTTTGAGCAATCCCGAAAGGAGTGTCGGTTCCCCCTTGTTGACTTGGAAAGTATCATCGTCAGCCACCATCTGTTGAATTGTCATTTTTAGTCCCGACCAGAAGAAGTTACATTGTTCCCGGTCATACATTTTGCAGAACCCAGAGTGCCCTGTTGAGGAAGAAGCATGGAGTTCATAGAAGAGATAGCCCTGTTGAACATATTGCAACCAATTTGGAACAAGCAGAGAAAGAGCTGTAAGAGAAACTGGGTCATCAATTGTGCGAGAAGGAGCATCTTCCACCATATTGTCCTTACCCTTCTTGTAAGTGATCACATAGGGACAACCCATGAGTTGGATAACCCATTGCAGGTGTGTTGGGGAGGAGACCCATTGTTCCAAAAAAATTTCCAGACTTGGGAGATCAGTCTTGATGCAGAAATAATTCCCTAATAGGTATGGCTGCCACTTCTGTACTGCATGCAAAATAGGCATCATTTCCTGCTGAGAGGTAGATGTGGCTACATTCTTACCGGAAAGGTCTCTTGAAGGCAGCAAGCACATTGGTTCAGCAAAGATACCTGCATATCTATCCAATTAAATCCTCATCACATAGTCATGACTAATGATTATTATGCATGCACATCCTCACCTTATAATATCAATTGGTTCAAGCCGCATGGACAATCATAAATGATCAAATGTGTCAAGACGCAAAGAGTAAGAGACAACTATAAGTAAGTCTTTTATATTAAATTTACATATAAGTCTTTAATATTCAGACAGGATTTGGTGGTGCTTACTGCTTATAATATTCAGACAGCTTCGGTACGGACCACGTTGCTGGGCTCAATATTCAAATACACGCGCAGGACCGCGAAAAATTCGATGTTAGATTGGATATGTTGACAATCCTTGTATTAATTTACGTAATATATATCAGCTCATTCTAGCCTTGATATCCGCGCGCACCGTGACAAAAAATCCCAAACTTCCAACACGCGTATATCAATATTCAAATATACGCGTAGGACACGGAAAAAATTCCATGATTGCATACGTTGACAATCCTTATATTAATTTACTTAATCTATATCAGCCCTCCCGAGTCCCCACTTTACTCTAGCTTTTATATCCACGCGCACCAGGACATAAATTCGCAATCTTCCCATAAATCAATGAATGAATTAATAATTTTATTGACTTTGATCCATAATTGTCATGCAATATAAGTTATAATATATTAAACGTTCAAGTAAGAGTAGTGATAACGATTCCTATATCGTTCAAGGAAAGCTTCTTTAAACAAGCCCTACACGGAAAAAATTCTATGATTGCATACGTTGACAATCCTTATATTAATTTACTTAATCTATATCAGCCCTCCCCCACTTTGCCCCTCGGTGCAGTATAATCGCATACGTTGACAATCCTTATATTAATTTACTTAATCTATATCAGCCCTCCTCACTTTAGTCCCCACTTTGCACCTCGGTGTAGTATAATCGCTAACCAAAACACCCCCAACATGCTTGAATCCGGTAGAGTAATTCTAGGTGAAATTGCAATTTGGAGTGTTCAAATCACAATTTTGGCGATTTGGGTAGTAGTTTTAAAATTGGACAATTAGTTCTAGGACAAGCAATTACAATTATTGAAATAGCAATTTCCAGGAACAATTTTGACCGGATTTTATCAAAAAAACAACCCAAAAGTGGGGTGTTTTAGTTGTCTTTTATCCCACTTGACTTTACTCTAGCTTTTATATCCACGCTCACCATGACATAAATTTGCAATCTTCCAATAAATCAATGAATGAATTAATAATTTTATTGACTTTGATAAATAATTGTCATGCAATATAAGTTATAATATATTAAACGTCCAAGTAAGAGTAGTGATAACGATTTATGGGAAACAAATAGTAGTGATAACGATATGGTTCAAGGAAAGCTTCTTGAAGCAAGTCCTACATTGATTGTTGTTGTTGTTAAGAGTACAAGTACTTTTATTATAGTTTTCTTTAATTGATTCATAATTTTATGTAACCATGATGTCCTTGACATTTAGTATTAGTCGGGGGGCATTGTGCGGGCATTTGTCTTGTGCGTTGAACGTGTTCTGAAGGTTTGATGATGATGGGCGATTTTTTGATTTTTTGTAGTTTTCGAGAGGGGTATTTATCTGGGTTTTCATTGGTTCCGACCACCATGATTTCAACCTCAGACTTTGCGTCCCAGGACTTGGCGGCGTGGTGGCGTCATCACATGTTTAAATGCCTTGCAGGTGGTTGGTGTGTTGCGGTTTGGGGTTTAATTGTTTGGGGATGGGGCTTCGCTACGATCCTCTGTTACAGTGTTCTCTGGTCGAATTTGTGGGGTCTGCAAATCTTGAAATGGTCTTGTCCAGTTGAATGTATATGTCCTTCGAAATTGATGGCCATGTCGCTGGTCTGTTCTAAGGGTGGGGGTTTGTGGTGAGGCGGCGATGATGTTTCCCGATGGTTTGGGTTCATTAACTCTGGAATGGTCTGCCATATTTGTTGTATCAGTATCTTGTCAGTTATGAGGAGCCCTTTTCTTATATGTGGGAATTGGTGGTTTTGCGAGGGGTTTTTTAGAAGAAAAACCACAAGGGTTTTCGACCTTCTTTTATTTTTGCTGTTGTTAGCCGGTTTCAGTGTCCCTACTATTGTTCCTTCACGTCTGCTTGGAGGTTAATTGAAAGAAGAAGAGGAAACTATGGAGCGAGGGTTTTTATGTGCACTGACTGTTCCTTTTTCGCTCTGGCTAGCTTTTTGTTGAAAAGAGGCAGTGTTGGTTTTCTACAACCTGGTGGGCCGTGCCGTTTGGAAAGGTATGTGTCATGCTTTTGGCCCTTCCTAGATTCGAATACTTTTCCGTAGTTTAATGTTCATTCAGTTTCCTTTCTGGTGTGGGTTTTCTTAAACTGGACAAAATAAATTCTTTTTTCCTATTTGTTTGGGTTCTAGATTTAAATTGTTTGCTTCCTGATTGTATGTGTCAGAGGTTTCCATTCTTGTTAGAGGGATTCTCTATGTAGAGGGATTTAGGGTTTTCTTCAAGTTAGGATTTCGATTTGTTGTGTTTGTTTGTAAATTGCTTGTGTTCATCCGTTAATTTTCGCCTTTCTGTGTTTATGTGAACCTGGCCCAGTTTGTTGCAAGCTTCTCTGTAGCTAATTCGGTTTTCTTGCTTCCATTTTTGACGTTTGGTGGTGCGGCCATGTGTTTTGTTAGAGGGTTAAGTCTTGGAGTCCAGAATCCTGGTTTTGCAGCCTATAGGGATTTTCCCTTTCAAAAGTTGTTGCCTCCCAAATCATTTCTGGAGAGTTGTTTTTTCCTCTGTTTTTTAGGTTTCAAATTGAGTTTCTTTATATTGGTTCGACCATATGCCGATTGGAAATGGCTGGCATATATGCCTTTTTTCTTTGGCAGAAATTTGCCTGGCTAATTCGCACACATAACATGTTCATAAATATAAAAGCACACATAACATGTAAATAAACCATTGTATAAGCAAACATGAAAACAAGATCACATTAATCATCCATAGAACACATAATGTATAAAGCCGCCGAAAATGTCTATATATATATATAAATGATGGTGCTGATACAAAAATTTGCAGCATGCTAGCTTTCAGTAGGTCTCTACAAAATCTGAAGCTCATAAGCTTTCAGTACATACATAAGTAGAACATGAGCCTAAGTCTAAGGTCGCTCAGCCCTAGACCCCGAAGCTCCCGGCTGCTGCTCATGATAGAAGACTACGGCCCTCGCCACTTTATCGAGCAGCGTGCCAAAACGGGTAGACACCCCGACGGTGTACTTCTGGTAACTCTGAAGAAGATCACAGACACCCAGCTCTGGGATATCCAATGTCAGTCTCTGGAGGTTCTCATAGACCTCCTCCACCTCCACGGTGGTATCTCGCACCGCGGGACCCACAACCGACACCTATCCTCTCCTCACAATGAGTGAGACTCCAACTGGTTGTGCTAGACCCACATCTGCACACAACTTCAAGTTATCAGCACTACTCCAAAAAAATCATAATATATATAAAATGAAAAATGCAAAAGTTGTTGTTCTTACCGATGTCACTCCATTGTGCTCCCTCGAGTAGCACCAGGTCGGGATCACCTCTGAAATCTGTCTTGCTGTACAGATAATCCTCTATCATGAGGAGTTGTTCCTCCAGCCAGGTGAAGAACCTTGTACCGTAGCCTATGATGGGACCCTCGCCACCATGGCGGGCCATCACCTCTTCCCATCGGGTCATGTGTGCATCCCTGACATCACGGTCATCCAATTCCACCTGTGGACGTAGATGAGGTACCCGCTCCAATAGAAAAGATATCACCACGGACCCATATCCGAACTGTTTCAGCACCCCGCGTTGAGACTTGGTCAACTGACTCTAGAGGTTGGTAAGGAGTCCCTCACACCAGTTGAATACCCTAGGAGCCATGCATTCCTCCGCATACATCAACTGTGTCTTGCTCGCAAGGTGATTAGACTGATTCCTCGCCACCGTCACTTGAGTGTAGAGCACAGTACGTAAATGATGGTGTCGAATCTCCTTGATGGGGATCTTCCCACCAATAGATGCAGTGCCTCTGGGGAAGTACTGAGTAATCATGTCATCCACTGTCCGATCACCTCCTTGTGAACCATTGAGAGATATAGGTTCTCCCATCCGGGATAACCCTGTCAGGAAGTAGATGTCCTCGACATCTATACTCAATGTATGCACCCTAGTATGGTCGCCAAACTTGTTACCAGACAATCTACCGAAATTGGACTTAAGGCGTGATCTTCCTAGTTCAATCTGAATCTAGAACAAGTAGGACATAACATAGAACTGCTTTCCTAGATCTAGTTAAAGATCAAGTGATTAGATGTCTTACCTTTAGATTGTAGATCTTCCTCCTTGATGTTGCTCCAAGCTTCACGGTCGTCAGATCTCAGCTGCAAAACTTGTTAAGACATACAGAAACAATACAAGCAGTAAAACATATCTAAACAATAACAGATCTAAGTAAATGGTTAAGCAAGTAAACTGCACAAAACATTATCAACACAACAACATTTGGTGGAAAGAGTTTATATTACTGTAGTAAAAGAGGGAAATACAAGTAGAGAGATGATTACAACCAAGACTTAACGTCGGAATCCTCCTCCAACAAGCCAAGCCAAAGCCTTCAAAGGAAGTATGGGTCTCCCAATCGATGAGTAGGGATCTCCTAAGCTAATTTTACCAGCATGCAAGTGCTATAGACTTCCTCCTTTTGGAATGGGAATGAGCTTCACATATATAGGACTAAGAGGATAGGATAGGTTGAGATATAGTGGGAGAGGACTAAGGGATCCTCCCAATGGGATAGGGAACTGAATGCCAGCTCTCCTATAGGTTAGGGATATAGATCCACATCGCACACCTTCGAGAAATGGCTCGAAGATGCCCTTTATCCATTTTAACTGACATCGTCGCAAGCTGAATTAGGACAACCTGTGCCGTCGCATGCTGCACAAAGGTGACCTACGACGACCCATCTAAACCTTATGGAAATAGGTCAGTTTATCTTCCAGTTTGATTTCTTAGTCATGGGAACTTCAGGGAGGTTTACACTGAGTCTTAAGGTGGCAAGATTTAGGTGTAACAGATGTTGTTGAACTTTGGTTGTCATTGATGTCAACTAATTTAAAGAGGATGTCAACTGATTTAGTTTGAGTCATTGATGTCAATTGAAGTCGAGTGGATTCAATATTCTCATGCCAGCTTGAAGAAGTATAGAAAAGCCACATTGTAGAAGTATATGCTCAAGCAAGATGGTGAAGTATATGGATGTCAATCTGAAGAAGTATATTTAGAAGTTGCATCTAGTCTGAAGAAGTGTGTCTAGGGGTACATTGTGCATATCCAATTTGAAGAAGTACATAAGGCACATGTACTTGAGCAGGTCACAATTCCATCCAGTCATAGTACCTCAAGGTACAATCCAAAGTGTTGATTGGATAAGAAGTTTGAAGAAGTGCGCAAGCAAGCAAAGAATACATGGGACAAAGTCTAGTGTGTGCAAGCAAGTCAAGAGAAGATTCTAGAGTGCACAAGCAAGTCAAGTGGAGTGTGCAAGAAACATGAAACAAGCGATGGTTGAATATTTATGCAAAGTACTAAAAGCGTGCAAGTCTCACCAAAAAGAATAAGCTTTCTGTTGTTGAAGCGCGCACAATTTCCAAGAAGGGTGAAGAGGTTGAAGTTGGCATATGTGCAAATTCCACATTTGATGACACAGAAAGTGCGCAAGACCCACAAGTGATTGCACAGCAAGGGCCAAAGTTGCACCAAGTCGAAGATCATGAATGCGCAAGTTTCGCAAAGCATTGAAACATCAAGTGCGCAAGACCCACAGGTGATGGTATAGAAAGGGTGAAAGACCCACCAAGTCGAGGATCATGTATGTGCAAAACCCACAAAGAAAGGACACATCAGTGGCCCAAAATATGACATGTGGAAGAAGCACAATTCATGAAGCAAGGAAGAAGGAAAGCCACAACCAACTTGTGGACATAAAATCCATGCAGGATATGTATTAATAGGGAAGCAAGTTGGATATTTGAAGTAAGATTGATGGAGAGGATGAAGAGCTTCTAAGTGGAAGATACAAATTTATATTTGGGGCATCAAGGGCTCGAGGTCCATAACAGTATGATCTAGCGAGGATTTGAGTGTGCACACGCAGAGGAATGATTTAACTAATGGTGTGCAGAATGATGTTGTAGATCTGTGACGATTGTGCTAAGACAAAAAGGTAGAATGCAGAGGATGCAAAAGTGCATGAGGACCGAATTGTCATATTGTAGACATCACGCAGACAGTCACAGATGTTCTATGGTGGATCATTGTAGAGACAAATATAAAATATATCAAAACATGCATGACGTGAAGAAGTTTGACTGATGTATGAGGGTTGAGTTGACGTGTGCTAAGTAAAGAAGACCATCAGATGCGTAGAGACGGAGTTGTAGTAGAATCAAGTATGCACGTCATGATGAGGATGATCTGAGGCAAGTGCATTAAACCGAAAGGAAAAATCATATGAGGCACAACATGTCGCAGACTGTCTAAAAATATTGTGGCACTTAAATAGAACAGACACATCTTAGTAAGTTTGCAGTTCCATTTGATACTGGTGCCCGACATCAAAACAACAAGTCATTAGTTGATGCCCAATATCAGTTGAAGAGTGCAATTGCGCAATAGCAGAACGAAACATAGAACAATGACGCAAACTGCAGCAGATAAAGTAGCACACAATATCAAGTGCAACATCAGTTGAAGTAAAGTGTTGAGTGGAATGAGAAGTCAAGTGATGTATGTAGGGAAGTGACCACAATACGACTGCATACAGAAGTGCGCACAACAGAACAAAAATCAGAATATCAGAAGTGTGCATGTGTTGGAAGTTCAGGAAGGAAACATCTTATTTTGTATATCTGGGAAACATGACGGGGAAAGGAGCAGGAGGTCATAGCCTCCTTCCAGTTGGTGCTAGAGAACACAGGGATTCAGTCCTTCCTTCCGGTCGGTCTCTGTAAAACCAGGGGGTTGGTGCCTCCTTCTTGTTGGTGCCGGTAAACACAAGAATTCAGTGCTTCCTTGAATGTAATCTTTTCATTACAAAAGAGCATTCTGTGGTTTTCTCCCGTTTGGGTTTCAACCTCAAAAATTCTGTGTGTTATGTGTCTTTGTGCATATGTTGTTGAATATTTTATTTATGTTGGATGCATAATTAAAGATCAAGATTAATTTCAAACTAATTTGTTAAAGAAGTTAAAAATTGTTTATAATTGTGTTAATACTGATTCATCCCACCTCTCAGTATTAAATAGATTCCAACACCTTTAGGGTCGAATCCCTCTTCTGAGATGATGAACTATCGATTGGATACTTCTCAGCAGCTCACACAACAAATAAATGTACTGGAATCCACAGTCATGGAACCCATCGATAAATCTATTATTGGCCTTATCCAGGTAAGTGTGGACTCATTAAAAATATCTCAAGTGTTTACTCTTCGCTCATTATGTTTCCTTTATTTGCTCTTGGCAATGAGATATATGTCCCTAGGATTATATTTGGTCGTCTTACTTTGGGTAGACAACTCAATCTTTTTAATTCCCATGTACCTTCTTCCTTTATATATGGGAACAATTCCTCTCCTAGAAGCTTCATCCATATGCCTATTGACACTGGGGTACAATATCACCCTTTCGACACTAGACCCCCTCTTTATACACACCCTTATTTTACACCTCCACCTATCATCCCCCATCTATCTTAGTTTTTGGACCCCTCTATTGGAAACTCATTCTATTCCATGTCCTAGTGTGACCCATTCCCAACATTAGAAGATTTTGAAAGGAGGGACGATTATCTGCAACACTTTATCCCTACTTCTACCCCGACTACTCCTATGTTTGAGCCTTCATCTCCATTTGAAATGATAGTCTCTTTATTACAATCATCTGATCATATCTCAATGGATCCACCTTCTCTAGTGAAGTAAGGATCCATTGGTCCAAGTTACCCTACCTGCTCTATGGATCAAATGTACTATATCCCAACACAAGTAATGAAGGCCTCTAGGATTCAACTTAAGGTTCAAACATCTTCAAGGTACCAATTTCGATCCATATCCACAATAAATATTGGTATAGAAACTAGAAGTGTTAAAGGTTTACTAGAGGATGCTTCAGGGAGTTCAGGGAGGCTTAGAGGACATAGATTTGTGATGGCTAAAGCCAGAATACAATCTGCCCTAGATGTGAGAGGTAGAAGACAAAAGATGATTAAGGGGGCCTAGAGATAATGCACCCCCAATGCCAAGGTGACCTAATGTTGTACATCTCCCTAAACATCAGAGGGCTAGGGAAACCCTCCAAAAAATTACTGTAGGAAAATATGGAATTTGGTGACTCTATTGTTCCTGATCTAAAATCCTCTCTACATGGTTGGGATTTCATTGGCCTTGATGCATTGGGTCGTTCGGGTTGCTTGCTTACATGATGGAATACAAGATCTCTATCTTGCTCCACATGCTAGGGCATTTCCACATGTTTGGGATCTGTTTTTATCTTTAGGGATCTGGGTATCTCTTTCACCTTGTTAAATTTTTATCGTCCACATACACACAGAGTAGATTTATAGGACAACTTATTTGAATCAGGCCTACATAACACATAAATATTTATTCTTGCTGGAGATTTGAACTCTTCTATTGGGGAGGAAGAGACCTGGGGTGCATCTACTCATAAAGATCCTATCAGATTTATTCTCTAGAAAACTCGAAGAAGTTTCTATTTTTGATGGCTCAAGCAAAAGGTAGGGTATCGCATCGTCATCGTAGTTTAGTTAGTCATCTATGACTGCACCTACTGCAGGGTCACACTTATCGTGATTCTCTGCATGAACCCTCTTATGTTACTTACTTGACTTAAATCAATTTGACCAGAGTCGCCTCCTAACCCTGTAATTTATAATGTGATGATTTTCAATTCAAATTAAATCCACAATTTAAACCGATAAGTTTATTATAAGAATTTAGCTTATAAAGTTAATTAATTAATTTATTAGAATTTTACTAATCCTAACGTTGGATTAAATATTTAGAGTCGTGTTTATAAAACATGTCTATCATGGATTAGAATTAGTGTCCTAGCGATCAGCTCGTCAAGCTAGTCTCTGTGGTGTCTTGTTTTCGAGAATCTATGTCCGTCCTGCCCCTTCGACTATACGTCGAAGTTTCGGCAAGTATATTTTTTTAAGAACAAAATAAACCATTTAGTGTTAATTTAGCCCCCTCAAAACTAATTAGCTTGTCTTAGTTTAACATAATTAATTACCATACTAACAATTAACATACTAGCACTTTTTAATTATCACAATAACACTAATTAATTAACACACTAACACTAATTAATTAACACACTAACACTAATTAATTAGCATTTATTTACTTTTATTATTATTATTTTTTTAAATAAAAAAATAATAATTTCAAAACTAGTTATACATTTAACATTAATGTATAAACTTTGATTTATATAATAATTAATAAAATTAATTATAACAAAAACTATTAAAGTAATAAAATCAAATCAATTTCGAAATTATTAATTTTTTTTTTCTTTTATATATATATATAATATTTTAAAAAATGATAAAATCAAGCCCTATCGGCCTTAACCTAAGCCATGCAACCTCTCCCGAGTCATCCAGCCATGCAATTAAAATGGTGTTATTTCTTTTATAAAGGAGGTTAAACCCTAGTCGTGGTCATTTTTCTTGGTTTTCTTTTTGGCCGAGCTGCTCAGCTCTTCTCTCGGCGAGAAGCTCTGCAACTCCGACATTGGGAGAGCTTGCAACTCAGCCATGGCATGCTAGCTCAGGGAAGCTAGTATGGCCATCCTCTCTCTTGGTTTCTTTCTTGTCTTCATAATTAATTCTTTTGTTGTGTGTTTTTACTTCATGTTTTCTTTTGCAAGGAGCTGGGAGTGGCGGCAGCCCAGCTGGGTGCCCCATCCTCATCTCCCTTAGCTATGCAATTGCTGGGGCTTTCCTGTTGGCCTCGGCCGGCCATGGCTGTGCCTAGCATGCCAAAATTTTATTTTATTTTGTTTATTGTATTTATTTATTTTATTTAAACTTTAACCTCCCTTTTTTTTTTTAAACACTTAGAAATTTACAGGGCCACAGCTCAGCTCTTGGCCGGCCGCCATGGACGCAGCTAAGTTGCTGGCCGGCCGCCACGTCCGCCCACAACTACGCGAGCTAGCCAGAAACAATGAAAAATAATAATAAATGAGAAAAACATATACCTATATTTTTTTGTATTGTTATTATTATTATTTTTTTATTTATCAGCAATAATGCGAGCAGGAGTAAGCTCGGTGCAACAATATGTTTTTTTGTGTTTTTAAAAAAAAAACTCAGCAATAATGCGAGCATGATTAAGCACAGTGCATCAGACCCTTAACCCCCAGAGACGGCTGGTCTATTGGCAGCCCCTACTAGCATTGGTGCCTAAGCCACCGGTAATAGAATAACATGATGAAATTCGAAGACTCATAGAAATCCTTCACCGGTTAAGAAGAAGAATTTGGTTCTCGTAGGGGAGGACACCCACGGCCGTGCCCTACTGGATGCTGGCTGGGCCACCATGGCCGCAGGATATGGCTGCGCAGAGCCCGCAGGCCAATGGCCGCAGACCTCTGGCTGCGCCATGGCCGTTGTCATGGCTATGCCAAGGCCGCACGCTTGGCTGCGTAGAGGCCGCAGGCCCATGGCCGCGGACCTCTGGCTGCGCCATGGTTGTTGGCCTGGCTATGCCAAGGCCGCTCACGATGACATAAATTTGCAATCTTCCAATAAATCAATGAATGAATTAATAATTTTATTGACTTTGATAAATAATTGTCATGCAATATAAGTTATAATATATTAAACGTCCAAGTAAGAGTAGTGATAACGATTTATGGGAAACAAATAGTAGTGATAACGATATGGTTCAAGGAAAGCTTCTTGAAGCAAGCCCTACATTGATTGTTGTTGTTGTTAAGAGTACAAGTACTTTTAGTATAGTTTTCTTTAATTGATTCATAATTTTATGTAACCATGATGTCCTTGACATTTAGTATTAGTCGGGGGGCATTGTGCAGGCATTTGTCTTGTGCATTGAACGTGTTCTGAAGGTTTGATGATGATGGGCGATTTTCTAATTTTTTGTAGTTTTTGAGAAGGATGTTTATCTGGGTTTTCATTGGTTCCGACCACCATGATTTCAACCTCAGACTTTGCGTCCTAGGACTTGGCGGCGTGGTGGCGTCATCGCATGTTTAAATGCCTTGCAGGTGGTTGGTGTGTTGCGGTCTGGGGTTTAATTGTTTGGGGATGGGGCTTCGCTACGGTCCTCTGTTATAGTGTTCTCCGGTCGAATTTGTGGGGTCTGCAAATCTTGAAACGGTCTTCTCCAGTTGAATGTATATGTCCTTCGAAATTGATGGCCATGTCGCTGGTCTGTTCTTAGGGCGGGGTTTGTGGTGAGGCGACGATGATGTTTCCCGATGGTTTGGGTTCATTAACTCTGGAATGGTCTGCCATATTTGTTGTATGAGTATCTTGTCAGTTATGAGGAGCCCTTTTCTTATATGTGGGAATTGGTGGTTTTGCGAGGCATTTTTTAGAAGAACAACCACAAGGGTTTTCGACCTTCTTTTATTTTTGCTCTTGTTAGCCGGTTTCAGTGTCCCTACTATTGTTCCTTCGCATCTGCTTGGAGGTTAATTGAAAGAAGAAGAGGAAACTATGGAGCGAGGGTTTTTATGTGCGTTGACTGTTTCTTTTTCGCTCTGGCCAGCTTTTTGTTGCAAAGAGGTAGTGTTGGTTTTCTACAGCCTGGTGGCCATGCCGTTTGGAAAGGTATGTGTCATGCTTTTGGCCCTTCCTAGATTCGAATACTTTGTCGTAGTTTAATGTTCATTCAGTTTCCTTTCTGGCGTGGGTTTTCTTAAACTGGACAAAATAAATTCTTTTTTCCTATTTGTTTGGGTTTTGGATTTAAATTGTTTGCTTCCTGATTGTATGTGTTAGAGGTTTCCATTCTTGTTAGAGGGATTCTCTACGTAGAGGGATTTAGGGTTTTCTTCAAGTTAGGGTTTCGATTTGCTGTGTTTGTTTGTAAATTGCTTGTGTTCATCCGTTAATTTTTGCCTTTCTGTGTTTATGTGAACCTGGCCCAGTTTGTTGCAACCTTCTCTGTAGCTAATTCAGTTTTCTTGCTTCCATTTTTGACGTTCGGTGGTGCGGCCATGCGTTTTGTTAGAGGGTTAAGTCTTGGAGTCCAGAATCCTGGTTTTGCAGTCTATAGGGATTTTCCCTTTCAAAAGTTGTTGCCTCCCAAATCATTTCTGGAGAGTTGTTTTTTCCTCTATTTTTTAGGGGTCAAATCGAGTTTCTTTATATTGGTTCGACCATATGCCGATTGGAAATGGCTGGCATATATGCCTTTTTTCTTTGGCAGAAATATGCCTGGCTAATTCGCACACATAACATGTTCATAAATATAAAAGCACACATAACATGTAAATAAACCATTGTATAAGCAAACATGCAAACAAGATCACATTAATCATCCATAGAACACATAATGTATAAAGCCGCCGAAAATGTCTGTATATATATATATATATATATAAATGATGGTGCTGATACAAAAATCTGAAGCATGCTAGCTTTCAATAGGTCTCTACAAAATTTGAAGCTCATAAGCTTTCAGTACATACATAAGTAGAACATGAGCCTAAGTCTAAGGTCGCTCAACCCTAGACCCCGAAGCTCTCAGATGTTGCTCATGATAGAAGACTACGACCCTCGCCACTTTATCGAGCAGCGTGCCAAAACGGGTAGACACCCCGACGGTGTACTTCTGGTAACTCTGAAGAAGATCATAGACACCCAGCTTTGGGATATCCAGTGTCAGTCTCTCGAGGTTCTCATAGACCTCCTTCACCTCCACAGTGGTATCTTGCACCGCGGGACCCACAACGGACACCTATCCTCTCCTCACAATGAGTGAGACTCCAACTGGTCGCGCTGGACCCACATCTGCACACAACTTCAAGTTATTAGCACTACTCCAAAAAAAATCATAATATATATAAAATGAAAAACACAAAAGTTGTTGTTCTTACCGATGTCACTCCATTATGCTCCCTCGGGTAGCACCAGGTTGGGATCACCTCTGAAATCTATCTTGCTGTACAGATAATCCTCTATCATGAGGATCTGTTCCTCCAGCTAGGTGAAGAACCTTGTACCGTAGCCTATGATGGGACCCCCGCCACCATGGCGGGCCATCACCTCTTCCCATCGGGTCATGTGTGCATCCCTGACATCTCGGTCGTCCAAGTCCACCTGTGGACGTAGATGAGGTACCCGCTCCAATAGAAAAGATATCACCAAGGACCCATATCTGAACTGTTTCAGCGCCCCGCGCTGAGACTTGGTCAACTGACTCCGGAGGTTGGTAAGGAGTCCCTCACACTAGTTGAATACCCTGGGAGCCATGCAGTCCTCCGCATAAATCAACTGTGTCTTGCTCGCAAGGTGATTAGACTGACTCCCCGCCACCCTCACTAGAGTGTAGAGCACAGTACGTAAATGATGGTCTCGAATCTCCTTGATGGGGATCTTCCCACCAATAGACGCAGTGCCTCTAGGGCAGTACTGAGTAATCATGTCGTCCACTGTCCGATCACCTCCTCGTGATCTAGTGAGAGATATAGGTTCTCCCATTCGAGATAACCCTGTCAGGAAGTAGATGTCCTTGACATCTATACTCAATGTATGCACCCCAGTATGGTCGCCAAACTTGTTACCGGACAATCTACCGAAATCGGACTGAAGGTGTGATCTCCCTAGTTCAATCTGAATCTAGAACAAGTAGGACATAACATAGAACTGCTTTCCTAGATCTAGTTAAAGATCGAGTGATTAGATGTCTTACCTTTAGATCTTAGATCTTCCTCGATGTTGCTCCAAGCTTCACGGTCGTCAGATCTCAGCTGCAAAACCTGTCAAGACATACAAAAATAATACAAGCAGTAAAACATATCTAAACAATAACAGATCTAAGTAAATGGTTAAGCAAGTAAACTACACAAAACATTAGCAACACAACAACATTTGGTGGAAAGCGTTTATATTACTGTATTAAAAGAGGGAAATACAAAGTAGAGAGATGATTACAACCAAGACTTAGCGTCGCAATCCTCCTCCAACAAGCCAAGCCAAAGCCTTCAAAGGAAGTATGGGTCTCCCAATAGATGAGTAGGGATCTCCTAAGCTAATTTCACCAGCATGCAAGTGCTATAGACTTCCTCCCTTTGGAATGGGAATGAGCTTCACATATATAGGACTAAGAGGATAGGATAGGTTGAGATATAGTGGGAGAGGACTAAGGGTTCCTCCCAATGGGATAGGGAACCGAATGCCAGCTCTCCTATAGGTTAGGGATAGAGATCGATATCACACACCTTCGAGAAATGGCTCGAAGATGCCCTTTATCCATTTTAAATGACATCGCCGCAAGCTGAATTAGGACAACCTGTGCCATCGCATGCTGCACAAAGGTGACCTACGATGACCCATCTAAACCTTATGGAAATAGGTCAGTTTATCTTCCAGTTTGATTTCTTAGTCATGGGAACTTCAAGGAGGTTTACACTGAGTCTTAAGGTGGTAAGATTTAGGTGTAACAGATGTTGTTGAAATTTGGTTGTCATTGATGTCAACTAATTTAAAGAGGATGTCAACTGATTTAGTTTGAGTCATTGATGTCAATTGAACTCGAGTGGATTCAATATTCTCATGCTAGCTTGAAGAAGTATAGAAAAGCCACATTGTAGAAGTATATACTCAAGCAAGATGGTGAAGTATATGGATGTCAATCTAAAGAAGTATATTTAGAAGTTGCATCTAGTCTGAAGAAGTGTGTCTAGGGGTACATTGTGCATATCCAATTTGAAGAAGTACATAAGGCAGATGTACTTGAGCAGGTCACAATTCCATCCAGTCATAGTACCTCAAGGTACAATCCAAAGTGTTGATTGGATAAGAAGTTTGAAGAAGTGCGCAAGCAAGCAAAGAATACATGGGATAAAGTCCAGTGTGTGCAAGAAAGTCAAGAGAAGATTCTAGAGTGCACAAGCAAGTCAATTGGAGTGTGCAAGAAACATGAAACAAGAGATGGTTGAATATTTATGCAAAGTACTGAAAGCGTGCAAGTCTCACCAATAAGAATAAGCTTTCTGTTGTTGAAGCGTGCACAATTTCCAAGAAGGGTGAAGAGGTTGAAGTTGGCATATGTGCAAATTCCACATTTGATGACACAGAAAGTACGCAAGACCCACAAGTGATTGCACCACAAGGGTCAAAGTCGCACCAAGTCGAAGATCATGAATGCGCAAGTTCCACAAAGCATTGAAACATCAAGTGCGCAAGACCCACAGGTGATGGTATAGAAAGGGTGAAAGACCCACCAAGTCAAGGATCATGTATGTGCAAAACCCACAAAGAAAGGACACATCAGTGGCCCAAAATATGACATGTGGAAGAAGCACAATTCATGAAGCAAGGAAGAAGGAAAGCCACAACCAACTTGTGGACATAAAATCCATGCAGGACATGTATTAATAGGGAAGCAAGTTGGATATTTGAAGTAAGATTGATGGAGAGGATGAAGAGCTTCTAAGTGGAAGATACAAATTTATATTTGGGGCATCAAGGGCTTGAGGTCCATAACAGTATGATCTAGCGAGGATTTGAGTGTGCACACGCAGAGGAATGATTTAACTAATGGTGTGCAGAATGATGTTGTAGATCTGTGACGATTGTGCTAAGACAAAAAGGTAGAATGCAGAGGATGCAAAAGTGCATGAGGACCAAATGGTCATATTGTAGACATCACGCAGACAGTCACAGATGTTCTAAGGTGGATCATTGTAGAGACAAATATAAAATATATCAAAACATGCATGAAGTGAAGAAGTTTGACTGATGTATGAGGGTTGAGTTGACGTGTGCTAAGTAAAGAAGACCATCAGATGCGTAGAGATGGAGTTGCAGTAGAATCAAGTATGCATGTCATGATGAGGATGATCTGAGGCAAGTGCATTAAAATGAAAGGAAAAATCATATGAGGCACAACATGTCGCAGACTGTCTAAAAATATTGTGGCACTTAAATAGAACGGACACATCTTAGTAAGTTTGCAGTTCCATTTGATACTAGTGCGCGACATCAAAACAACAAGTCATTAGTTGATGCCCAATATCAGTTGAAGAGTGCAGTTGCGCAATAGCAGAATGAAACATAGAACAACGACGCAAACTGCAGCAGATAAAGTAGCACACAATATCAAGTGCAACATCAGTTGAAGTAAAGTGTTGAGTGGAATGAGAAGTCAAGTGATGTATGTAGGGAAGTGACTGCAATACGACTGCATACAGAAGTGCGCACAACAGAACGAAAATCAGAATATCAGAAGTGTGCATGTGTTGGAAGTTTAGGAAGGAAACATCTTATTTTGTATATCTCGGAAACATGACGGGGCAAGGAGAAAGAGGTCGTAGCTTCCTTCCAGTTGGTGCTGGAGAACATAGGGATTCAGTCCTTCCTTCCGGTCGGTGTCTGTAAAACCAAGGGGTTGGGGCCTCCTTCTAGTTGGTGCCGGTAAACACAAGAATTCGGTGCTTCCTTGAATGTAATCTTTTCATTACAAAAGCGCATTCCGTGGTTTTCTCCCGTTTGGGTTTCAACCTCAAAAATTCTGTGTGTTGTGTGTCTTTGTGCATATGTGGTTGAATATTTTATTTATGTTGGATGCATAATTAAAGATCAAGATTAAGTTCAAACTAATTTGTTAAAGAAGTTAAAAATTGTTCATAATTGTGTTAATACTGATTCACCCCACTTCTCAGCATTAAATAGATTCCAACACCTTTAGGGTCGAATCCCTCTTCTGAGATGATGAACTATCGACTGGATACTTCTTAGCAACTCTCACAACAAATAAATGTACTGGAATCCACAGTCATGGAACCCATCGATAAATCTATTATTGGCCTTATCCAGGTAAGTGTGGACTCATTAAAAATATCTCAAGTGTTTACTCTTCGCTCATTATGTTTCATTTATTTGCTCTTGGCAATGAGATATCTGTCCCTAGGATTATATTTGGTCGTCTTACTTCGGGTAGACAACTCAATATTTTTAATTCCCATGTACCTTCTTCCTTTATATATGGGAACAATTCCTCTCCTAGAAGCTTCGTCCATAGGCCTATTGACATTGGGGTACAATATCACCCTTTCGACACTAGACCCCCTCTTTATACACACCCTTATTTTACACCTCCACCTGTCATCCCCCATCAATTTTAGTTTTTGGACCCCTCTATTGGAAACTCATTCTATTTCATGTCCTAGTGTGACCCATTCCCAACATTAGAATATTTTGAAAGGAGGGACGATTATCTGCAACACTTTATCCCTACTTCTACCCTGACTACTCCTATCTTTGAGCCTTCATCTTCATTTGAAATGATAGTCTCTTTATTACAATCATCCGATCATATCTCAATGGATCCACCTTCTCTAGTGAAGTAAGGATCCATTGGTCCAAGTTACCCTACCTGCTCTATGGATCAAATGTGCTATATCCCGACGCAAGTAATGAAGGCCTCTAGGATTCAGCTTAAGGTTCAAACATCTTCAAGGTACCAATTTCGATCCATATCCACAATAAATATTGGTATAGAAACTAGAAGTGTTAAAGGTTTACTAAAGGATGCTTCAGGTAGTTCAGGGAGGCTTAGAGGACATAGATTTGTGATGGTTAAAGCCAGAATACAATCTTCCCTAGACGTGAGAGGTGGAAGACAAAAGATGATTAAGGGGGCCTAGAGATAATGCACCCCCAGTGCCAAGGTGACCTAATGTTGTGCATCTCCCTAAACATAAGAGGGCTAGGGAAACCCTCCAAAAAATTACTATAGGAAAATATGGAATTTGGTGACTCTATTGTTCCTGATCTAAAATCCTCTCTACATGGTTGGGATTTCATTGGCCTTGATGCATTGGGTCGTTCAGGTTGCTTGCTTACATGATGGAATACAAGATCTCTATCTTGCTCCACATGCTAGGGCATTTCCACATGTTTGGGATCTATTTTTATCTTTAGGGATCTGGGTATCTCTTTCACCTTGTTAAATTTTTATCATGTCCACATACTCACAGAGCAGATTTATAGGACAACTTATTTGAATCAGGCCTACATAACACATAAATATTTATTCTTGCTGGAGATTTGAACTCTTCTATTGGGGAGGAAGAGACCTGGGGTGCATCTACTCATAAATATCCTATTAGATTTATTCTCTAGAAAACTCAAAGAAGTTTCTCTTTTTGATGATTAACGCTCATCATGACACATCGAGTCTTAATGTCGTGAGTCACGTGCAATACACTATGGCTCAAGCAAAAGGTAGGGTATCGCATCGTCATCGTAGTTTAGTTAGTCATCTATGACTGCACCTACTACAAGGTCACACTTATCGTGATTCTCTGCATGAACCCTCTTATGTTACTTACTTGACTTAAATCAATTTGACCAGAGTCGCCTGCTAACCCTGTAATTTATCATGTGACGATTTTCAATTCAAATTAAATCCACAATTTAAATCTATAAGTTTATTATAAGAATATAGCTTATAAAGTTAATTAATTAATTTAGTAGAATTTTACTAATCCTAACGCTGGATTAAATTTTTAGAGTCATGTTTATAAAACATGTCTATCATGGATTAGAATCAGTGTCCTAGCAATCAGCTCGTCAAGCTGGTCTCTGTGGTGTCTTGTTTTCGAGAATCTGTGTCCGTCCTGCCCCTTCAACTATACGTCGAAGTTTTGGCAAGGAACATTTTTTTAAGAACAAAATAAACCATTTAGTGTTAATTTAGCCCCCTCAAAACTAATTAGCTTGTCTTAGTTTAACATAATTAATTACCATACTAACACTTTTTAATTAACACAATAACACTAATTAATTAACACATTAACACTAATTAATTAGCATTTATTTATTTACTTTTATTATTATTATTTTTTTAAATAAAAAAATAATAATTTCAAAACTAGTTATACATTTAACATTAATGTATAAACTTTGATTTATATAATAATTAATAAAATTAATTATAACAAAAACTATTAAAGTAATAAAATCAAATCAATTTCGAAATTAATAATTTTTTTTTCTTTTATATATATATATATATATATATATATATATATATATATATATATATATATATATATATATATATAATATTTTACAAAATGATAAAATCAAGCCCTAACGGCCTTAACCTAAGCCATGCAGCCTCTCCCGGGTCATCCAGCCATGCAATTAAAATGATATTATTTCTTTTATAAAGGAGGTTAAACCCTAGTTGTGGTCATTTTTCTTGGTTTTCTTTTTGGCCGAGCTGCTTGGCTCTGCTCTCGCCGAGAAGCTCTGCAACTCCGGCACTGGGAGAGATTGCAACTCAGCCATGGCATGCTAGCTCAGGGAAGCTAGTATGGCGATCCTCTCTCTCGGTTTCTTTCTCGTCTTCATAATTAATTCTTTTTTTGTGTGTTTTTACTTCATGTTTTCTTTTGCAAGGAGCTGGGAGTGGCGGCAGCCTAGCTGGGCACCCCATCCTCATCTCCCTTAGCTCTGCAATTGCTGGGGCTTTCCCGCTGGCCTCGGCCGGCCATGGCTGTGCCCAACATGCCAAAATTTTATTTTATTTTGTTTATTGTATTTATTTATTTTATTTAAACTTTAACCTCCCTTTCTTTTTTTTTATACACTTAGAAATTTATAGGGCCACAGCTCAGCTCTTGGCCGGCTGCCATGGCCGCAGCTAAGTTGCTAGCCGACCGCCATGTCCGCCCACAGCTACGCAAGCTGGCCAGAAACAATGAAAAATAATAATAAATGAGAAAAACGTATACCTATATTTTTTTGTATTGTTATTATTATTATTATTTTTATTTATTAGCAATAATGCTAGCAGGAGTAAGCTCAGTGCAACAATATGTTTTTTTGTGTTTTAAAAAAAAAACTCATCAATAATGTGAACATGATTAAGCACAATGCAGCAGACCCTTAACCCCCAGAGGCGGCTGGTCTATTGGCAGCCCCTGCTAGCGTTGGTGCCTAAGCCACTGATAATAGAATAACATGATGAAATTAGAAGACTAATAGAAATCCTTCACTGGTGGCTGTGCCGTGGCCGTTGTCATGGCTATGCCAAGGCCGCACGCTTGGCTGCGTAGAGGCTGTAGGCCCATGGCCGCGGACCTCTGACTGCGCCATGGCCGTTAGCTTGGCTATGCCAAGGCCGCAGCTGGATACAAGCCTGAACTCAACCCCCATTTTTTGTTTAGAAATATTTCATGTGTATATTTTTTTTGTCTTTCTATATGTCAAGCTCGCATTTTAAATTTTTTTTTGTTAGTCATAGTTCGAATATTAAATTTTCTCCTCATTTTTTTTTAAAGTTTTTACTATGCAAAAAAAAAATTATATATTTTTTTAAAATCCTGGTTCGGGAGCCTGTGGCTACTGTGCCAAGCCCTGCCATTGTCGCTGGCCGCAGTGCCAAGCTGGCCTGGCTGTGTCCCATGGCCGCAAGCCAACAATTGTTTTTTTTTTATACTCATTATATGTCTGTTTTTTATTTATTTATTTGCCTCTTAGAATTTCCATGGCCACAGCTGTTGCTTGGTTGGCGTGCTCAAGGCCGTAGCGGAGCTGCTGGCCGAGCTGCCGTAGGCCGCAGGCAACTGGTGCTTGGCCAGGCGTGCTCAGGCCGTTGGCTATTGGCCGCCAGCCATGGCCACGCCTTAGGTCAGCCCCATATAAAAAAAAAAAATTAAATGTACATATTTTTTTAAAATTTCTGCAATCTATATATTTCGGCCCAATTAAAAACAAATTTAATAAGTTTTTATTTTTATAATAATAATATTTTGATATATATAATCTATATATTAATAGTTTGGATTAAAAATTTGTTCTTGTTTTATAACAATTTTTTTTTATAACATTTACATAGATTTTTTTTTGCCCTAATTTTTTTTCTTTTTTTTTATATATATAAACATAATATATATATAGTTTTGTTTTGTTTAAATTTGGAAATCAGAAAAAGAAATTTTCCCTTTTTTTATATTACATTTAAATAATGTAAAAACAACATTGGTTTACATCACTATATAAATTTTCTTTTGTCTAAATATATATAATAAAAATTACTTCTACATTGTTCTCATCCATCTTATTTGTGGTAGTAACAATATTTTTTTATTTTTTTATTTTTTTTCCCGGGTGATTCTGTAAAATAAGGATTTTTTTTATTATTCTATTATTTTGGTATTGGTGACCGTCCAATTGATGTTTAGTTGCTATATATAAAATTTTAAACTTTCCTCTTGGTTTTATGCAGGTCCAAGACTTCCGCAACCAGTAACACTTGCACCGTAGTCAAAATTTTGAATTTGTTCATCTCATTATGTTTTAATTCAACCGTAGTAAGCCCTCTGGTTCCAGATTTGGAACCATGGCTCTAATACCATGTGTAGGACCCCGGTCCTTGATTTTTCTGAGTTTAACAATAAAACTACTCATTTATTTCTGTTTACATACCGTGTCAATTTTTGTTTCTGTTTTGTTGGTTTGTGTTCAATTTCAGGTATGTAAAAATAACATTTATTCTTACAGGTTGCTATATATATATATTCTGCTATACCTATTTCTAACCATTTCTGTTTGTGTAGGTGTAAACATCATATAAGTCTTGTTTCCATACGTAGAAATAAAAATATGACAAAGTACAAATGATTATATACCTGACTGAAAATTACCTCATAATAGCTAGTAGATCCCTTTCGTTTTTGCTGCTTCCTTTGCCCTGTTGTAGCACTACAACCAAAATCTTTCCAAAACCATGAAACTCAACCAACCCAAACTGAACTTCCACCCTTCCAACCGTAGAGGTCTCGCCCACCACCCAGCTTTAAAGGTACCCCTTTGGACCCCCGAGCCCAAACCGACTACAAGCCAACCAGTATTTCCCTTTTGCAAACTCTCCAACAAGAACCCCCTTTCCTTGCTACTCTCTTCTCCTATTTCTTCTCCATCTCCTATGCAAAATATGCAAGGTGAAGAAGACCCCTTCTCCTCCTTCACCTCTCTACCTTATTCCCATCCTCCATGTCGACTCTTTCCCCATGCCATTAAAACCCCTATCTCTAACATTAATTTCACAAATCCCAAGACTTTCTCGAGCCCATCCCCTTGACTCTATTAACATTTAAAAATTAGTATTTAGGTGTTGGTTGGGGTTACCTGCCAACCGTAACTTCTCATTAATAAAACTTATCCTCTTTAATCCCCTTGTTCATTTGTTGACTTTTCATTTCACATTTCACAATTTAATTTACAATTTTTGTTCATTATTAACTCCAAACATATTTTCATTGCATTGCTTTATCATTTGAATACGGTAACTCTTATGAATTTACCCCTTTAGTTAGATGATGGTTCATTCATAATAATTATATTTAATCTCCTCAGGATTATACACAATGTTATTAGTGAAACTTATTAAAACTTTGGTGAATAAATATCCACAATTCAAGAGACCTTCATTCCATACATAATCACTAATATTTACACTTAAATTTGGTCAATATGTTATTTTATTAGTTAAATAATATTATCTAAGACTTAATCAAACTCATTTACCTAGCACCATATTATACCTTAGTTTACTATTTAACACTATTACTTAAGATAATAATAGTCTCATTAATATTAATGGACATTATTAACACATGGTTAATTTAAGGAACCCAGTTAATAATATTTTTAATTAGTATTATTAACACCATTAACAAGGTAATTAAACTAGGTTATACAATTTACACCTATTAACATTAGTCAAGAATATTAACATTAATCATCCATAATTAACATTAATCAGCATTATCGACATTAATCTACGATTATTAACATTAATCAATATTACTAACATTATTTGATAATATTTACACTAATCAACATTATTAACATTAATCCACCATGACTAACATTAATCGATATTATTAACATTAATCGTCAATAATTAACATTATTACTTAATTGTCTTTCATTACCACCTAATTCACTTTATTATCCTATTCAGTTATTAAACCAAAATTTACTAACTCGACGTATTAATTTAATCTCCTAGTTAGATAAGTAGTAATAATGTAATTAATGCCTAAACATTATAGTTTAGTTTTATTTCACGCAATTTGTAAATATGTAGGCGAGTTATGTAAGCGTAGCTACTACTTACATACCTCATGTAAGTACACTAATAGTAATAAATCACAGACATCAATCATAATCATGAAACTTATTGTTTACTGACACAGGTTTAAGCATAGTTTGCAAGGTACAATCTTTTACCTAACTGAAATCTTATTAAGTTATGACAATTCATACATTACAAAATTACGACACTTAATCAATCAATGGTTTTCAATACACATAGTTAGATCATGTTTTCTTCCCGACTTCAAACTACTCCTATCTACCTATATCATCTACCTAAATCACAACTAACTTCCACATCCTATCCTTTCCTCTGCTGGACTACCCTGAAGTGTCAAGCCATGACCCGCTCCAGCTAGAACCTATAAGCGGAAGTGTCGACTACATCGACCAAGCTTCCCCAGCAGGAAACCACCAGTCATCATCACACACCTTGGGGAGCGCGCCGTAGCACAACCCTCCCATGACTCTGGGTTTCGGGGATAAACGATGAGTAAATCCTCCACCCCCCTAATGGAACAAGGGACTATGTCTACCCGACATAATAACTGTGTTTCACCTGTACTCGGTTTGTCATCGTATAACCAATCTGGGCGGTTGAGTTTCCTGAAACCCTAACCCACCCATACATCATAATAACAACATAATAATCATGTGAAAGTAAATAATGCATCACCTACATACTGTTTATCTTTTGGAGTCCATGTCCGCGAGGCTCTCCCACCTCATAGGATCCATCTATCACTTAGCCATTTTAAGCTGTAAATAAGTTCTCGACATACAATCTCGAATATCATGCACAAATACTCAACATGTACACATACATTTCGTCATAATGTAACAACAATAATGAATTCATATTTTCACCATGCACCTGGTATAACATTCTTTCGTTCAACAATAACTTCAACGGTATCCACGTACCCATCATTCCTTAACTTGCATATATGAGACATAACTAACACATGATACATATCTAACATGACTATGTATCCTAATACTAACATCACACACACACACACACACACATATATATTGGCAAAATAATAGAACCACATTTCCACAGTGTCGTAAACCGACGAAGTCTCATAATCAAGCAAATACAACATATAATAATAGTTTAGGGAGTAATGTTAAAACGGGGCGTTACATACACCCACCCTTCAGGAAACTTCGTCCCGAAGTTATGGTCAAATAGTGTGGAACAATCACGATGCATGATCTGTGTGTCCTCCCAGGTAGCTGAACCTAGGGTATACTTGCCCTACTGGGCCACCTCCTAATTACACATAACGCCATCTACAATATTTACTCATTTAATCTTATTGGAGGTGTTCTTATCATTTGTTTAACATTCGCATAGGTTGTTGGTTTGACTACTCGAGGTTCATTACTATACTTTAATCCACAGAATAATTAATATGCTTGTTAAAGTAAGTGGTATATTCTATACTGTGATTCATAAAAATACCTTGACTTATATATAACTTTTAATTTGATTCTAAGTCATTGCCATGAATCTTGAATCGGATCTCATCTTTAGTTAATTTCACTTTGACTTACGCCATTTCTCTTTATCAAGATTTATTATTAGTTATAAAGTATGAAGCCATCATGCTCTTTATTTTAAAGGTTATTGGTTTAAATGATACACCCATTGAGACTACAGTTAAACATTATGGAGGAATTTCCATATCATCATTAACAACTTTTACAAGTTCAACTAGAACTTATCTTCTACTACATTTCCATTTATCTTGTAATCCTTCCATCATCATCCTATGTTTGGTACTATTTCTCTAACTATCCCTTACCTTGATATACCCATTTCCTTCATTCACACATCTATGTTAATCCACTAATCCTATCTACTCTATTACTTTCGGTATCTAATTTACACTTATTAGTTCTTTTATTTATAATCCATTAATTACACAAGATGATGACTCTTACTTATTTGTGCACACTAACATTATCGTCTTTACTCATCATTACAGATACTGCATTAACAATACTCTCACCACAATAAGCAAATGAGCTCATCCATTGTTATCACACTTTACCAGATACTATGGTCGTTTCTCATGTTGTTTAACCTCTTGGCTTATCTTAATGTTCATTTGTCATTGACACGCTTATAATTGGTATGCTGCAATTGTGTTGTTTTTTTTTTTTAAACATACAAAAAAAAATTCATTCAATGTCCAATACTGTTTGTTGTGCAATACCTTTTATTACAATACATGATTAGGAGAAAGCTCGAAACTAACACATCAACAACAACACATGCTATTGTGAGGTACTTTAGGTCATCCAGGCTAGGCACACTCAACAATGGCCTTCAAAATCGCTATATAACCATACTTAAAGCTAAAAATTAGGTTTTAAAAAAAATCAAGTCGAATTCATTCTAAAATCTCAATTATCCACTAAGTAAACGACTACTTCTTAGTCGTACATCACACACCATTTTCCCTTCAATGTATAACATTATGAACCACTTTCAAGAAATTTGGCTTATGCATCTTGCAATATATGTTTTTTTTTGTGTGTGGTTTACAACTTAAATTATGACATAAGGTCATTCCCTCACAGGACAGCATCACACCCTCACGAATTTCCTCCTAGCATGACTATCTAGGTTCCTCATAAAATTTTACAATTTTACAACCCTATCTATTGTCGATCAACTTTAAATTTATCCTTAAAGAGTGAAGATGAAGATCATGCATTTACTTGACGTCTTAAATTAACTTTATGTCCTGCCATGACTTGATGAAACATGCACATATTCTTTTATTACGATCTTCCCTGTATTATTACTGCCAGCTACTTTAGTTGTCACAATCTCTCACTATTACATTGTGTGTCATTATATTCTTCCAGTTAGGGACTCAGTTAAATGTCCAAATTGCATTTAAGTGAGCTTAATCTTTTGCTTCCATGATACCTCTATGGATAGTGCCTTCCATGATTCATGATTAAGCCACTTATATTTCCTTGTCTATATATACACTTTTACGAAAATTTGTATTACTTTACCCCATAATTGTAGTATAATTACTAACTTTTTCCTTCGTCATTTTGTTTTACTCTCTTTGCAAAACCCAATCTGCCTATGTGGCGATAGTTCCCTTTTTCTACCTTCATTATGACCATAATCTCTCGTATATCAATATGAGTTATTTTATGCACATTCATAAATATTATTTGTCCATGCAATCCCCTTCATAGGTGCTTCTCATACTAATACATAAGCACATTACCATCTATTCCATCGAGACATATTACATTGTATTGACTCATGTCTTAATTTAAAACTACCACCCTACCTACTGGTGTTATATTAATGATAGCATTTATTACCACCTAGCCCATATGTACATTGTTTATGGATTGCTTCTATATTAGAAATACCTTACCCAATGCACTTACTCATTTTAGTCTTCATGCTTCATTGACCGTTCCCTTCCTTTGTCTTGACTCAAGTTGATCATTATTCCCCTCTTACTATCTAAATAACTATCATAATGGTGCTCATCTTACTTTACTCACTTATTATCATTGACCTACACAAACTATGTTAACACTTGCATTTACTACATCCGCAACATAAATTTTAAATTGCACCAATTACTTGAAATTATTCCTTATTGTTTATTTTCCCAATGGAATTTTTTTTTTACCATATCGTTTGTATTATATTTGATACTCTCATAATTGTGTGCCTTGACAATTATTTTCTTATCTTCCCCATCTTTATCAACACCACATATTCTCATTCTTAATTGCATTATTCGAGTTACTTAATCACCTTGATTTATCCTGAAATTTACTCATTAATACCTTACTCTCACTCCTGTGATACTATGCCCTGTAATGAATTAGTTATACAATAAGCTTTCGTCATACAACCATAATGGTCTCCAGCCCCTTTAACATACCCCAACTCTCTTGAGATTCACTACCCCTACTAATCCTTCCTTCCGCAATGAAGCTTAACACTGGGGTGACCATGCCCCCTTCTCGCCACAAGATTTAAATCTAACTTTAGTTATTAGAAACGACTTCCTACATGGATCCATGACCACAACCTATGATTATTATCATGCAATTATTACTCACAAATTACTTGTCCATAGTGATTTCTTCTCAAGCTACAACTTTAGACACATGCGACACTGACCATTTATGGCCTCCAACCCTTTACTTGCCCCTATCTAGATCTTTTAGTTCCTTCCAATTATTACAATTTACCCTTATCGATAGAAGGAACATCCTCCTTTTTCATGGTTAGATTCATCAACCTATTTGATGATTAACAGTCATCATGACACACCGAGTCTTAATGTCGTGAGTCACGTGCAAGAAACTATGGCTCGGGCAAAAGGTAGGGTATCGCATCGTCATTGTAGTTTAGTTAGTCATCTATGATTGCACCTAGTGCAGGGTCACACTTATCGTGATTCTCTGCATGAACCCTCTTATGTTACTTACTTGACTTAAATCAATTTGACAAGAGTCACCTCCTAACCCTGTAATTTATCATGAAATGATTTTCAATTCAACTTAACTACCCAATTTAAACCTATAAGTTTATTATAAGAATTTAGCTTATAAAGTTAATTAATTAATTTATTAGAATTTTACTAATCCTAACATTGGATTAAATTTTTAGAGTTGTGTGTATAAAACATGTCTATCATGGAGTAGAATAAGTGTCCTAACGATCAGCTCATCAAGCGGGTCTCTGTGGTGTCTTGTTTTTGAGAATCCGTGTTCGTCCTGCCCCTTCGACTATACGTTGAAGTTTCAGCAGGGAACATTTTTTTAAGAACAAAATAAACCATTTAGTGTTAATTTAGCCCCCTCAAAACTAATTAGTTTGTCTTAGTTTAACACTAATTAATTACCATACTAACAATTAACATACTAACACTATTTAAGTAACACACTAACACTAATTAATTAACACACTAACACTAATTAATTAGCATTTATTTATTTTATTATTATTATTTTTTAAATAATTTTTTTTTTTAAAACTAGTTATACATTTAACATAAATGTATAAACTTTGATTTATATAATAATTAATAAAAATAATTATAACACAAACTATTAAAGTAATAAAATCAAATCAATTTCGAAATTAATAAATTTTTTTCTTTTATATATATATATATAAAATATTTAAAAAAATGATAAAATCAAGCCCTAACGGCCTTAACCTAAGCCTTAACCTAACCCATGCGTCCTCTTCCGAGTCATCTAGCCATGCAATTAAAATAGTATTATTTCTTTTATAAAGGAGGTTAAACCCTAGCCATGGTCATTTTTCCTGGTTTTCTTCTTAGCCGAGCTGCTCAGCTCTGCTCTCGGCGAGAAGCTCTGCAATTCCGGCACTGGGAGAGCTTGCAAATCAGCCATGGCATGATAGCTCATCGAAGCTGGTATGGCCATGGCATGCTAGCTCAGCGAAGCTGGTATGGCCATCCTCTCTCTCGGTTTCTTTCTCGTCTTCATAATTAATTCTTTTTTGGTGTGTTTTTACTTCATGTTTTTTTTTGCAAGGAGTTGGGAGTGGCGACAGCCCAGCTGGGTGCCCCATCCTCATCTCCCTTAGCTCTGCAATTGCTAGGGCTTTCCCGCTGGCCTCGGCCGGCCATGGCTGCGCCCAACATGCTGAAATTTTATTTTATTTTGTTTATTGTATTTATTTATTTTTATTTAAACTTTAACCTCCCTTTATTTGTTTTTTATACTAATACACTTAGAAATTTACAGGGCCACAGCTCAGCTATTGGCCGGCCACCATGGCCGCAGCTAAGCTGCTGGTTGGCCGCCCATAGCTACGCGAGTTGGCCAGAAACAACGAAAAATAATAATAAATGAGAAAAATGTATACCTATATTTTTTTGTATTGTTATTATTATTATTTTTTTTATTTATCAGCAATAATGTGAGTAGGAGTAAGCTCGGTGCAACAATATTTTTTTTGTGTTTAAAAAAAAAAAAACTCAGCAATAATGCGAGCATGATTAAGCACAGTGCAGCAGACCCTTCACCCCCGGAGGCGGCTGGTCTATTGGGAGCCCCTGCTAGCGTTGGTGCCAAGCCACCGGTAATAGAATAGAATGATGAAATTAGAAGACTCATAGAAATCCTTCACTAGTTAAGAAGAAGAATTCCACTCTCGTAGGGGACGACGCCCACGACCGCGCCCTACTGGCTGCTGGCCGGGCCACCATGGCCGTAGGCTATGGCTGCGCAGAGGCCGCAAACCTGTCGCTGCGCCATGGCTGCTGGCCTGGCTATGCCAAGGCCGTAGGTCTGGCTGCGCAGAGGACGCAGGCCCATGGCCGCGGAGCTCTGGCTGCGCCATGGCTGCTGGCCTGGATATGCAAAGGCTGCAAGCCTGAACTCAACCCCCTTTTTTTTGTTTAGAAATATTTCATGTATATATATATTTTTTCTTTTCTATATGTCAAGCTCGCATTTTAATTTTTTTTTTTGTTACTCATAGTTCGAATATTAAATTTTCTCCTTATCTGTTTTTAAGTTTTTACTATGCAAAAAAAAAAAATTATATATATTTTTTTTAAATCCCGGTTTGGGAGCCTGTGGCTGCTGCGCCAAGCCCTGCCATGGCCGTTGGCCGTAGCGCCAAGCTGGCCCGCCTGTGGCCAATGGCCGCAAGCCAACAATTGTTTTTCTTTTTATACTCATTATATGTCTGTTTTTTTTTATTTGCCTCTTAGAATTTCCATGGCCATCGCTGTTGCTTGGTCGGCGTGCTCAAGACTGTAGCGCAGTTGCTGGCCGAGCTGCCCTAGGCCGCAGGCAGCTTCTACTTGGTTGGGAGTGCTTAGGCTGCTGGCTTTCAGCCATGGCCATGCCTTAGGTCGGCCCCATATAATAAAAAAAATTAAATGTACATATATTTTTTTAAATTTCTGCAATGTATATATTTTGGCCCCATTAAAAAGAAATTGAATAAGTTTTTATTTTTATAATAATAATATTTTGATATATATAATCTATATATTAATAGTTCGGATTAAAAATTTGTTCTTGTTTTATAGCAATTTTTTTTTTTATAATGTTTCCATAGTTCTTTTTTTGCCTTGATTTTTTTTTCTATATATATATATATATATATATAAACATAATATATATATATAGTTTTGTTTTGTTTTAATTTGGAAATCACAAAAAGAAACTTTCCCTTTTTTTTTTAAATTACATTTAAATAATGTAAAAACAACTTTGGTTTACATCACTATATAAATTTTCTTTTGTCTAAATATATATAATAAAAATTACTTCTACAGTGTTCTCATCCATCTTATTTGTGGTAGCAAGAATATTTTTTTTATTTTTTTTTCGCGGGTGATTCTATAAAATAGGAATTTTTTTTCTATTATTCTATTATTTTGGTATTGGTGACCTTACAATTGATGTTTAGTTGCTATATATAAATTTTTAAACTTTCCTCCTGGTTTTATGCAGGTCCAAGACTTCCGCAACCAGTAACACTTGCACCGTAGTCAAAATTTTGAATTTGTTCATCTCATTATGTTTTAATTCAGCCGTAGTAAGCCCTCTGGTTCCATATTTGGAACCATGGCTCTGATACCATGTGTAGGACCTCGGTCCTTGATTTTTCTGAGTTTAACAATAAAACTACTCATTTATTTATGTTTACATACTGTGTCAATTTCTGTTTCTGTTTTGTTGGTTTGTGTTCAATTTCAAGTATGTAAAAATAACATTTATTCTCACAGGTTGCTACATATATATATTTTCTGTTATACCTATTTCTAACTATCTATTTCTAACCATTTATGTTTGTGCAGGTGTAAACATCATATAAGTCTTGTTTCCACACGTAGAAATAAAAATATGACAAAGTAGAAATGATTATATACCTAACTGAAAATTACCTCACAATAGCTAGTAGATCCCTTTCGTTTTTGCTGCTTCCTTTGCCCTGTTGTAGCCCTGCAACCAAAATCTTCCCAAAACTCTAAAAACTCAACCAGCCCAAACTGAGCTGCCACCTTGCCAACCGGAGAGGTCTCTCCGACCACCCAGTTCCAAAGGTACTCCTTTAGACCCCCGAGCCCAAACCGAGTACAAGCCAACTAGTATTTCCCTTTTGCCAACTCTCCAACAAGAACCCCCTTTCCTTGCTACTCTCTTCTCCTATCTCTGCTCCATCTCCTATCCAAAATATGCAAGGTGAAGAAGACCCCTTCTCCTCCTTCTCCTCTCTACCTTATTCCCATCCTCGTTGTTGAATCTTTCCCCATGCCATTAAAACCCCTATCTCTAACATTAATTTCACAAATCCCAAGACTTTCTCGAGTCCATCCCCTTGACTCTATTAAAATTTAAAAATTAGTATTTAGGTGTTGTTTGGGGTCACCTGCTAACCCTAACTTCTCATTAATAAAACTTATCCTCTTTAATCCCCTTGTTCATTTGTTGACTTTTCATTTCACATTTCACAATTTAATTTACAATTTTTTTTCATTAATAACTCCAAACATATTTTCATTGCGTTGCTTTATCATTTGAATACGACAACTTTTATGAATTTACCCCTTTAGTTAGATGACGGTTCATTCATAATAATTATATTTAATCTCCTCAGGATTATACACAATGTTATTAGTGAAACTTATTAAAACTTTGGTGAATAAATATCCACAATTCAACCGACCTTCATTCCATACATAATCACTAATATTTACACTTAAATTTGGTCAATATGTTATTTTATTAGTTAAATAATATTATCTAAGACTTGATCAAACTCATTTACCTAGCACCATATTATATCTTAGTTTATTATTAAACTATTTAACACTATTACTTAAGATAATAATAGTCTCATTAATATTAATGGCATTATTAACACATGGTTAATTTAAGAAACCCAGTTAATAATATTTTTAATTAGTATTATTAACACCATTAACCTATGATAACAAGGTAATTAAACTAGGTTATACTATTTACACTTATTAACATTAGTCAAGAATATTAACATTAATCGGACCCATAATTAACATTAATCAACATTATCGACATTAATCTACGATTATTAACATTAATCAATATTACTAATATTATTCGATAATATTTACACTAATCAACATTATTAACATTAATCCACCATGACTAACATTAATCAATATTATTAACATTAATCCACCATGACTAACATTAATCAATATTATTAACATTAATCGTCAATAATTAACATTATTACTTTATTGTCTTTCATTACCACCTAATTCACTCTATTATCCTATTCAGTTATTAAACCAAAATTTACTAACTCGACGTATTAATTTAATCTCCTAGTTAGATAAGTAGTAATAATGTAATTAATGCCTAAACATTATAGTTCAGTTTTATTTCACGCAATTTGTAAATATGTAGGCGAGTTATGTAAGTGTAGCTACTGCTTACATACCTCGCGTAAGTACACTAATAGTAATAAATCAACACATCAATCATAATCAGGAAACTTATTGTTTACTGACATAGGTTTAAACATAGTTTGCAAGGTACAATCTTTTACCTAACTGATATCTTATTAAGTTATGACAATTCATACATTACAGAATTACGACACTTAATCAATCAATGGTTTTCAATACACATAGTTAGATCACGTTTTCTTCCTGACTTCAAACTACTCCTATCTACCTATATCATCTACCTAAATCACAACTAACTTCCACATCCTATCCTTTCCTCTGCTGGACTACCCTGAAGTGTCAAGCCATGACCGGCTCCAGCTAGAACCTGTAAGCGGAAGTGTCGACTACATCGACCAAGCTTCCCCAGCAGGCAACCACCAGTGATCATCACACACCTTGGGGAGCGCACTGTAGCACAACCCTCCCGTGACTCCGGGTTTCGGGGATAAACGGTGGGTAAATCCTCCACCCCCCTATTGGAACAAGGGACTATGTCTACCCGACATAATAACTGTGTTTCACCTGTACTCGGTTAGTCATCATATAACCAATCTGGGCGATTGAGTTTCCTGAAACCCTATCCCACCCATAGATCATAATAACATCATAGTAATCATGCGAAAGTAAATAATGCATCACCTGCATACCGTTTATCTTTCGTAGTCCATGTCCCTGAGGCTCTCCCACCTCATAGGATGCAGCTATCACTTAGCCATTTTAACCTGTAAGTCAGTCCTTGACATACAATCTCGAATATCGTGCACAAATCCTCACCATGTACACATACATTTCGTCATAACGTAACAACAATAATCAATTCATTATTTTCACCATGCACCTGATATAACATTCTTTCGTTCAACAATAACTTCAACGGTAGCCATGTACCCATCATTCCTTAACTTACATATATGAGACATAAATAACACATGATACATATCTAACATGACTAGGTATCCTAATACTAACATCACAGACACACATATATATATCGGCAAAATAATAGAACCACATGTCCATAGTGTCGTCAACTGACGAAGTCTCATAATAAAGCAAATACAACATATAATAATAGTTTAGGGAGTAATGTCAAAATGGGGCGTTACATACCCAATCGCATCCATGTTGGAAGTTATTGCACACTTCCCTTTTTTTTGTCTCTGATGAGCATAATCAATCCATTAATGAAGCTATCACTAAATATGAACTTATTGCGACAATTAAATCTATGCACCAAGACAAGAGTCTGGCCCCTGATGGCTAGCCGAATGAGTTCTATTCAAATATGTTTGAAGTCATTATCGAAGATCTCTTGTCTATTATAGAAGAATCTAGGATTAAGGAATAATTTTAGCTACATTCAACTCAACCTTCTTAACAAGTATCCCCAAAGCAGACAATGTGAAAGGAATGGAGGACCTTAGGCCGATCTCTTTGTGCAATTGCATTTATAATCTCATTGCAAAAGTTTTAGCAAACATGGTCAAGGGTATCTTGTCAAAATCCTTCACTCCTGAACAGTTTTCCTTTTTGGAGGGGAGGAAGATACATGACTTCATTAGAATTGCATCAGTAGTCCTTCACTTTACTAAGCTTAAGCAGTCTTCCACTATTGTCAACAATGTTAATCTATGCAAAGCATATGACAGAGTGAATTGGACTTTCCTTAGGATGGTACTTTTGCAGATTGGTTTTGATCTACCTACAATGAACTGGATTCTACCTTATGTTCAATTGGTGTGTTTTGTTGTGTTGATTGATGGATCTTCCTCCACTTTCTTTAGACCTGGCATAGGTTTGAGACAAGGGTTCCCTCTAGCTCCCCTTTTATTTTTTTAACTATGGAAGGCCTCATCAAAATTATCACCAAATCTAGAGACAATGGAATTCTAAAAGGATATCATTTCGGAGCTGTGGTGTATATCACTCATCTTCTATTTGTTGATGATATCCTATTGTTCTTTGATGGATCTAGAAGAGAGATTCCCAAAATTAAAGGACTACTTTCTCTTTTCTTTGTTGCCACATGTATGATATGTAACCCTAGAAAATATTCCTTATCCTTCATGTATATTGATCAATTGGTTGCTGATTGGATAATATAACAATTTGATTTTGGGATCTGTGACATTTCATTGGGCCTTAAGTATTTGGGATTTGTCATTAAACCCAATTATTACATTACAAAGGACTGGGCTTGGCTTATAAACAAAGTTGAGAGTAAATTGCACATGTGGTGCAACATATGTTTGTCAAAGGAGGGCAGATTAGCTTTATTGAAGTCTATTTTGGAAGGACTCCTAGTGTACTTGGTTACTCTTACACATGTCCCAACTAGCATTCTTGAACACATCAGAAAGCTCAGTTTCATCTTCCCATGGAGAAGGAATCATGAAGGAAATTTTTTCCTTTGGATCTCCTAGAAAACACTTACTCTACCTAAACAATTTGGAGGCTGGGGGATTAAACATCGCTGTTATTTTTCAAAAGATCTGGCGGCCAAAGGGATCTAGAGACTGCTGAAAGACAAAGGTCTATGGGTCAAATTTATTCGTAAAAAATACACGTCCTCGATGACTATTCAGGAATGGTTTATATCCAAAAACAAACATAGGAGAAATGTGTCCATCATGTGGAAGGCTCTACTCTCATCTTTCGACGATATTGGTGATTGGTTATCTTGGCAAGTTGGTAATGGCAGAAGTATTAGATTGGCAATTAATCCATGGATTGGATGTAAGAATGACCATAGATTGTTGGAATTTTTGATAGATGTCCTTATTGATAGAATTTCTATTTTTCTTTACCAAATTAAAGATCAAGAACGCTCCACTCCCATTAAACATGAGTGGTTATCTTCTGATTTTTTAGGCTTTCAGAATGAAAACAAGACTAGATGGGACCGATACATTAAATATTTGAAAGATTGCCATATATGTCTTGTGGACGAGGATGACTCTATTCTATGGACAAAAAATCCTACTGGGGGAAGATACATGCCAAAATTAGGCTATCTAGTGCTACGGGAAGAAGAAGACCATCCTCCTCTTGAGTGGTGGAATTGGGCAGTATGGAAACTAAATTGTCCTCTTAAGGTAAAGCTCTTCATGTGGATTACCCTAAAAGGAAAAGTGCCAGTTGGGGATCATCTTATAAAATAAATGGTGCTGGCCCAAGCAGATGCCCTTTTTGTAGACTTGATGCTGAGTATATTAATCATATTTTCATCTACTGTCCGATATGTGGAAATATGATTCACAAGTTTTTGGTATACCTTTTGTATGGGATGGGGTTGAGATTAAATTTGTCTTTCAGAAGTGGTTGAACTACCCATCTTTCCAGGCCTACAAAGCTCTACCTACTCTTATGATATGGGGGGCATGGCTTGCTTGGAATAAAGTGATATTTCAGGATATTTATATTCCTCCTCATATTTATGTAGCTAAAAGCTTAGCTATTTTGGAACACTTCCCACATATTCAAAAGAACAAGCCCACTTGAAGCATTACTGTGGAACAAATCGACAAGTCCAGGGCTTGGAGCTATTTTGACAGTGCAGCTACTGGCAGACCTAGTAGAGGGGGAACCAGAGGCACTCTATACCTTTCTAATAGCCACTGGTTCAAAGTTTCAGTAGGTATTGGATCTGCCACAAACAATATGGCAGAACTATCTGCTATCTATATGGTTCATAAGCTTGCTATCTTCAAAAGTGTAAAGATTCTTCAAATTTTTGGGGATTTGCTTCTTTTGATCGATTGGCTCTCCAACAAAAGATTGCCTAAGAATATATATCTCAAGCCAATCTTCAAGGATATTTGTAGATTGCTTACAAATTTTGAATAAGTTACTTTCCAACACATTTGCAAGGAGTGAAACACACAAGCCGATACTCTTTCCAAAGTAGGGCTTCAGCTGGCAGAAGGCACTGCACTACTATGGGAGGTAAATAAAGATGCAATTGAGGAACTCGGTCTCATACCTCTCCTGGGATAAACATCTGGCCATGGCTCAAGGAATCGTCTTGAGGATGTGGTTTATAGGGTCATATGATAGAAAGGAATTGTCTCTACAGCTGTTTGAGTAGCAAATTTTGGGATAGATTTTTGTACAGAAAGTAATAATGTAAAGTTTTGACCCATCTTATGTAATACTGAGAACTGAAGACAACTATATGTACGACTTTATAGCGAAATGAACAATAAGATTCAGATTTTTAAATAAACTTATAAACTGTGATCTCTAAAAACTCAATAAATATCCATTGCAACATTTTTTTATTGACATATATAACTTAACTACACAACTTTTTTAAACCACAAATAAATAGTTTTCGCATAGTATGGCTGGGGCGAAACAATCTTCCACTTTTTATTAATATTTTTTGGAAATAATTTGTGGACTCCACGCCTGCACTACGTACGTAATGTAGGGCTTTCTTTTGCTTATATGTATAGAGGACATTTCACCAAATTATTTCTTTCACAAGTCCAACCAAGACTTTGTTATCTTCAATGCTCGCCTAATGACATGTTTATGCATAACATTCTTATCAATTGATAGAAAACTGATCCATACATAGAAAGTAGAAGAAATTCATTATTCTCACACTATAAAAAGTCGCAATTTAGTCAACAGTGACCAACATCAACAATATTTACAAAGAAATTTGCTTTCTGCTAAATATAAATCAATAACAACTGTGCAGACATAAATCTACCATTTTGCTAATATAAATCAGGACACACACTGATTATTACATGATTTTGTACGATATGTCTTCCCTATGGGGATGTTTGTATGGTTTGTATCGTCACGCCGTGACCGCACTTTCGCCTATTCCCCACGTGGCTTTTTGGCTCGTGACGGCAGTTCTGACAACCTTGTCACTTTCCCGGGTCGCGTGGCTCGTGCCTTCGACGCTTTGCTTGTCGCTGGGCTTGTGCCTTCGACGCTTTGCTTGGCTTGTCGTTTGGCAATCGTGGCCCCACTGTGTCTTCCACGCATTGCTTGCTTGGTGACCGCAATCGTGGCCCCACAGTGTCTTCTACGCATTTCTGTCTTCCTGACAGCAATTCTGACCGCACTGTGTCTTCCACGCGTTTCTGTTTTCTTGACAACAATCTTGACCCCACCGTGCCTTCCACGCGTTTCTGTCTTCTTGACAACAATCCTGACCGCACTGTGTCTTCCACGCATTGCCTGCCTGGTGACGGTAATCGTGGCCCCACTGTGTCCCAGAATGTGCCTTGTGACAACAATCCTGGCACCAATGTGCCTTCCACGCTGGACCTCTTTCTTTTCTGTTCCTTCCCAGTAGGAGGCATGGTGTTCAATTCAACATCATTGATTTTATTTGTATCAATCCAATGCCAATCGATTCCTGCAATCACGCAAACACCCATATACATCCTTAAATAAAAACAAATTAAATCTCTTTTCTCACCCGCAAAGAGAAACACATACAGATTGCAGCAATACAACATAGAGAGGCACACAAAATATGTCTTCTAATTTTTTATTCATAAATACACATCTTTATACTTAATAAACTAAAAACAAACCGTCCTGCAATCTCGAAGCAATCAACAACTCAATATACACATTTAATCATTATTGACATCTCAAGTATCCACATATACAACAAATTTCTAACTTATATCTAATAGATAGCAAATGCGAACATTATTCGTCAACACTCTCTCTTAGTACAAATTTTTTTATTATAATAAAACATAATTTAAAGTCTTTATCTTCATCATCTTTATTTTTTCCCATTTCAAAATCTTACAATTTAGTCTTCGAACTTCATAAAGTTGTCTCTAGTTCATCCTAAAAGTATAGCCTTCGAGCTGTGATCTAATGATCCACACAAAATACTTCTATATTTCTACTAAGTTTTTATTTATAGATGTATACATTTATACATGAAGAAGTTATTTATAATCTGTTCTACATTTTCTTATTGTATCGTGGGATAAATTTTTTTATTTCAATATTTTTAAACATTAAGAAAAAAATTTACACCTCAAGAAATTTGACTTTTCGATTGGACATTAAGATAGATCTATGCTAGTTAATTTGTAGCTCACATATAAACACCTAATCACTCTATCCATATAAATTAAATTCCTAATTACACTTATAAGTGTTTATATTTTACAATTTGGAGTGGACGAGCAGAAATACTCTTCCTAAATTTATTTTATGGCAGTGATCCCAAATTTGAAATAAATACTTATAAAAATATATATACTAAAAATATCTCAATTTACATATGATAAATGATAATTAAGATATAAATAACTTTTAACATATAGATGTTCACAAATCACAAATTAAGTAATTATACTAATTATAGTTATAAATAACAAAAAATTAACCTTATTTTTCAAAAATTTGCAATTAACGCATGATCCTCCAAACGGCCGCCCCCTAATTTATCGGAACTGAAGTCCGACGAAATCACAATTCCCCTAATTTATCGGAACTGAAGTCCGACGAAATCACAATTCCCCTAATTTATCGGAACTGAAGTCCGACGAAATCACAATTTATCCATCCATCTTAGAAGTAGATGAAGTAGATGCAGTAGAAGTTCCTTACCATCCATCTTAGAAGTAGATGCAGAGGCGTCCGTAAATTTATCGGAACTGAAGTCCGACGAAATCACAATTTTCTGCAGATCAATGAACATGTCAGCCCACGAAAGCAATAAAACAAGAATCGAACTCGAAACCTCGAAGAGATCAGGACTTACATTCTCCATCTGAACAGGGGCTGGAGATAGGTGACTGTTAATCTTCCGCAGAGATCCGACGAATTACAGGAATCCAAGGGTTCTCAAACAAAGACGCAAATATTTATGAAAACAAGGAAGCTATAAGGCGCTCATCTTGACTTTAACAAGGAGAATGGCAGACGAATCAATTGTTTTGCATAAGAAAATACTGAAAGAACCAACCCTACACAAGCCTTGTTAATCACGTGATTCCAAGCCGTGTTGACCCTCGGATCCCACAATCCCATGCCCATTTGTTTGTTAGGTGACTCCAAATATTAATTTAATATTAGTGTTATCTCCCGAGGAAGCTATGCCCTCAACTTTTCAATGTTTTGAAATATTACCATTTATCTTCAATTGTATAATTTATACATGATTAATCATATGATACTACGATCAAGACATTAACTAGAGATTGGGTGGACCGAGCCATGGGAATCACGTACTCCTCAATCAACGAATCAAACAATTAAATAATCTTTAATTAATTTCAATACATCACAATTATCTATATTATTTTATTATTAAATTTTATTAATAATATAATTTAAAAATGTGTTTTTGGGTCAAATTAGGTTTTTTTAACCATGAAAATCATAACTTCTTGGATTACGCTAAAGATCCAGTTCAAAATATATTTTACAGCTTGCAAATCAAATATACCAAAAAATCATAACTTAATAAAGATCAAGATATCTAAAAACACACCCAATATAGGGTCCCAATCTAAGGGATACCTACCTTCTAGCCTTATTATAACATACTAATATTTTATTGAAAATTTGAACTCGGATGAAGATAATGCAAAACTTACCTCTGACTATTTGAATCATTGACCCCTCGATTTTTTTTTAAGTCAAACTAAGTTAATATATTAAAAAGAAGTTATCAACATAAAAATTCTCGGTGTCCAATCCCAAGGTACACTCATGGCTCCCTTCTTACCCATGATGGGACCCTACATTATCATGGTCACTGTGAGTAAGGTTCATTTCCATGGATTGATGATGTTACTGTGTGATGTGATAAGTCACGTACATACATTTTCAACAAAGACATCATAATTATCTTAACACATAAAGCATGCTCATAATGTAGCCTACATCATCGAATAATATATTAGTTATTTATATATTATCATCTTTCGATGCGCAAAAAAAATAAAAACAACACCCGAAATCTAGAAACTAAAGCAAAATTCAAAGCCATATCCAAGAAACCACTAAGCAAAGCAACGAAGAGAGATAGGGGCTGTCACATCGTATCATTGTTATGTCTCATAAAATTAGAAGTCTTCAAATGCAATTGGATATTATTGATTACTTTCGTAACTTCTATGTACTAGATGCTAACTTAAAAAATATGAATGCCACCAGTGTAGGAATTTGGGAAAATCCCACCAGTAAAAAATGACGGTTTCCACACTAAATACAGACATTTTACTGTTTTCTTCGTTTTTTCTGACGGTTAATATGAAATATAGGTCGTATTTGACAGGAAAAATGGCCCATGACGGGCATTTTGCCCGTAAAATTCCAGCCCTGAATGCCACATTTATCAATATTTCCAAACAATCTATCTAACATTCACGCTTATTAATAATTGTCCTATAATTAGTTTGTCTAGCTATGTGAAATAAAATGTGCTAAACCTTTGACCGAGCCATGGTCACATAGTCTTCATGAAATGTGTTTGTCCTCTTATCCATTGATTTGGAAGAGGAAAGCCATGCGGGCTCGTATCTCCCATTAGTGGAGGCCTTGGCCTTCCAATCATTGGTCTCTTCTTTGTGAAAATTTGGTAAGAAATCCCCATCCTCTATAATTGTGAAGAAATCATGGTTGATTCTTGATGTGAACCTTCCTCTCATAGTCAATTCTTGATGTGAAGCTTCCTCCAACCACAACTTGGATGAATGTGATTTCTCTAGAAGATAGACTTAGCGCTTATTGGGTAGTTTATAGGTAAATGGCTTTTTCCTTGAGCAATGGATTAGTGGGTTTAAAAACCTAGGAAGTCCATTCAAAGGAATGCTATCTCACTGCTTATGCGAGCGAGGACTCTATGGCTTTATATTTGAGCTCAACGAGGACAAGAATATAATATTCATAATGATCCTTCTTGGCTATAGATGGGAGGTATCTCAGTAGGTGTTCAATAGATTTTGACCCAAAAGTAGACGTTCCTTCAATGATTCCCATGTGAGTTAAGCTTCCACACCTTTCTCTTCATTACTTAAATGAAAACTCTCTAGATGCAATAGGGAGCTTGTAACACCCTCTAATCACATATTGTATTAGTATTAGTTTTAGGGGGACAAACTTAGGTTATACTATAGGTGCATGACATAATCATGATGCCCACATGAGTGGGTCCTAACCCTACACAATAGTATTGGGTTATGTAAGTCCATATGCATGTAATAATATAATTTATAATAAGGACACTGACATTCATGAAAATTATTTATAATAAGGACATTGGGATTCATGAAAATATTTATAATAAAGACATTGGGATTCATGAAAGCATAAGTTATATAATTTATAATTTAACCTTAATTTAATAATAAATTAAAGAGGGGGTTATTAGAGAAATAGAATAAAATAAGTAAATATGAGATATTTATTGAATTGTGGGATTTTTGCATGGGGACATGTGTTCATTTGGGGAGATCTTTGGAAATCTAACATATGAGAAAATGAGAGGGGGATGGGTCTTTCCTCTTCCTACTCCTCATTTGTTCTTATGGGCTTGGAAGACAGGGGTTTTTTGGAGGTCGAGAGAGGATTTTTATTATGAGAGTGTTTTTGGTTTGGTATTGATGAGTGAGGGCTTGAGGGTTCTCAACCTATGTCTGGAAGGTTGGTTGGGGGGATAGTGGTCCCCCACTTCTGGTTTTTCATAGTTATTCTAATGGTGGTCTACTCTATCTACATTAACCAAGAGGTATGTACCTATAAGCCCGCCTTTGAAATTTTAGGTACACATCATTTTCCTTCTCTGTAGGTTATTGCCACAATTAAGATTATTTTAATATTTGGTAAATATAAATTGTGTGGTTCAGAATATTATTTTTAGGTTTTATTAAATTAATTGAAAGTTGTGTGTTACATTTGGTATCATAACTAGTTTTCCAACCATGGGACCTATGGACCCTCCTCTTCTTTTGCAAAATTAAAATTGTCATATGAAAAAGAAAATACAATCCTAGTCTAGCTTCTAGAAGCAATGTTTATAGTATTATATATTCAAGGAGTGATAGGTATTAGGTCTACTCTACAATTAACTGCACAATTTTCTTCGTGTAGTTGGGCAAACCAATGAACCCCATATGGATATAAATACTTGAGATTGGAGAAATCCGGGAGGAGCTAGGGCCATAGAAGCCCATGCAAGAATATGTCCACCTACATATTTGTGGGGTCCACTCCTACTCATAAACCATACAAAGCTCAATTTTGGATGTATAATGTTCTATGGCAGATCTACCTATTTCATTTTTATCTATGATTTTCATTTTTCTCCTTTCTTTTAATGGGGCTATTTGTGACTTGTGGGGTTTAAATTATGATGTCTAAAGAGGATGTACAAAGTTAGACCTAGTTAAACTCCGGAATTCACTTCTCTGGGATTTGAGTTCACATTGTTCACTTTTGGTTCATAAAATCAGACCTACATAGACTCTCGAATTCAATTCTTTATGATTTGGGTTGACATTGTTCACTTTTGGTTTTAGATGCAAACCATTAAGGTTTATTGAGCTGAAACCCTTAGTGTTTTTGGGTTTTATGGGTATATAGTCTATTATTTTGAAATGAATGATGAAACATTATGTCTTGTTGAGTTCCAAAAGTGAATTGTGTGATAGACTAGCACTAGAACCCCAACATAGGGTTTTTTGTGGAAAATATTTGAGTCATAGGCAGGCTCTAAGTTTGATGTTCAAGCTTAGAATTTGCAAGTCTATGAGGGTTATTGGAAAATTCTTGTAGATGCGGTGCACAATTTGTAGCTTGCGAATAGGTTGAAGAAAAACATTTTGTGACCAATGGTGGGTTATATTCAAAGTCTAGGTTGTGGGGGTTTATGTTAAGTGTGTGAAGAGGAATTCCCTACATGATGTGGCTGAGGAGATTCTTGAGACTGCAGAGGGCTGGATGATATTTTTCCAGGTTTCTAATGTTATCAAAGATCGTCAGAATGAGAATGACTATGGTATTATGAATATGGAGGATGTCGAAATGTTGTCCACGACCTTTGCTGTTGATATTTCCAAGGGATTGTGGTAAGACTTAGGGTTGCATTTGTTTAATTTGTGTGTTATCAGGGATTCCAAGGATGGGAACCATTACCTATTGATAGATATCAATTACTTTCCTATATATGCTAATATGTTGTCTTACGAGTTGGTGGCAATTGATATTTTTGTAATATTTTCGATGAGAAGAAGGAATTAGAGAGTGGTATAGCTGCAAAAGCCAAGTTTGATGAGAATATTAATGCTACCAGGGAGAAATATGATGTTCTTGAGGGTATTCTTGATCATAGTAATGATGAAGTGGGTTTGATAGATGGGAAAACAAAATTGTCCTATAATTTTTGTGAAAAGATCAAAGCTATCAAGAAGCAAGATGATGTTCTCAAGGGTATTGTTGATCATAGTGTTGATGAAGTGGGTTTTGTAGAGGGAAAAATTGTGTGTTGTAGTTTGGAAAAGAATATTGAAGCTTCAAGGGCATAAGATGGTGTTCTTGAGGAGACTGGTACTAATGGAAGAGGTTCCATAGAGGGATGAATTACACATTGTAAACTCTTTGCAATGGAAGTAGTTTTGTTCGAAAACATGACAACTAGTGATTCATCCACTTTAGTCAGTGACGATACCTCTTCAGACATAAAAAATGTTGGTGTCATCTCAAGCATCCCCTAGGATGAATTATTTCCTCACCATGATTTTAATGGAGTACGAGTTGGTCAATGAAGAACAGTTTTCCACACAATATCTCAAATAGAAGTATTTCTAGAGTCTGATGCCAGCAAGAAATAAAAAATTCTTTGCAATGTTGATGAAGATATGGCCACCACAACCAATTAAAAGAGGAAAACAAAGCTTGGATTGTAGTAATTTGTATGCCTTTATCTTCCTATTTTCTCTAATCTTTGATGACAAGCAAGTTTAATGAGATAATTATATGTTGTTGGCAGTAGAACTAGAGATGTGTTGCCTCTCTAGTATCATTAGTACATAAACTATTTGAGAAATGGTCATTATTTATTTCATAACTTCTAGAGAATTTTTCTTCTTCCAATTCCCCAAGGTGGAAAGTATAAGGATCTCTACGATCTCTACCTTCTTAAATTGTACTTTCCTTGTATTCGATGATGTAATGATGTATGACATTCAATCAAAGGATGAAAAGTTTTTGATAATTTAAAATTGATAGAGTGACTAGTGTTTAAGTATTTTCATTGTTTTCAATGACATTATCCATATCCATACAACGGTCACTCCTTGCAACAAATTGTGAGTTCTCTTAACATTCTAATACATGGCTCATTCATTGAGTGTGTGGGGCTTTTGAATTGATGAAATGTTTGAAATTTACATGGTGCAAGTAGTAAACAATCAAAATATTTTTGTAATAATATAATCCATCATGTCCTAGCGAGTTCGTTCCTTTTCACAATGCTTGAATATAGCCCATACATTATCCTCCCGAGCTCGACCTAATTATGCACCCTAGCAGGTGGTCTTCCATGGCATCATTGTACATGAAGTTTGGTCATTTCTTTCCACCTGTAGTTGTATGATGTAGTCTTATTGTATACTGGGTAGTTTTCATTTACAGGGTGGATTTAGCTCTTCATTTACAACCCATGTGATGTAGCCTCTCTCATTTTACCATTTTAAAATAAAGGTCTCAGGTCTATGTTGAATTCGACCACAATACACTAAGATGATTGTTTCTAATCATGTGGATGACGTGAAAGTCCTCTCTCTGGCCTCCAGCCTTGAACTAGAACATTGTTCTTGTGTTTTTTCATCTTGCACTATTATCCCTTCATGAATGAAACTCGTTTTTATATATTTTATGGGATTTGTTATTGGTTTGTGGATGTCAAAGTTAAATTCCTTTATGATCATAACCAAGTCAAATAAAATATGGCACGAGATCAATTTATGGGTTGTACATTATTATGAGGCACTCAACACTTTATTATGATCATGGTTTTGAATTCCAAGGCAGTCTAAAGTTTACAATTCACTAAAAATATGTGTGCAGTGAAGATATTCCTTGGCCTAAATATTTCCTTTATTTATACATCTTCTACCCTTTAATTGCTTTTCCTTGATAGTCATGGTGAATTTGAGTAGGTGCTTTAATGAAATTATTGCTGGCCACTAAGACAACTTTACTTTCCTAACATACAATCATTTTTCCTCATGCGCTATCTGGAATCACTATTTAGAGTGAATTGTGTCGCAAGGGATTTGGTGCAGACAAATCTTTATTTCAACTCATCTCTACCAAATTTGAAGGCATCAATAAAATTCTTTGTCTTATGCTAGGATTTTGCAAAGATTTAAACACTTGAGTGGTTGTGCCATGCATGATTTTGAACAAACTTCTATTTCTGATTGAACATATGATCGTCCCTTCATGCAAAGGGTGATATAATATATTGTATAAGTTTTATTAACTTAAAACATTTTCTTCAGAAAATGTAGCAAAACAAACGTAAGATCACCATAAACAAGAAAACAAGCTTGTTGTTTATTTATGCTATATTCTTAGGAATATAATTAATGCAGGCTTTGAAATAGCTTATGGTTGTACTTAATAGTTGGGAAAATTAGCTTAGCTGTTTTTGTTTTTGCTTTTTTTTTTTCCCTAAAGGATGATATATTGATTACTTCTTTAACTAGAATTAACCGAATATTAACGTGTTCGAATATGTCAATATGTATATATTTAACATATTTATAATTTCCTTATAAAATGTGTTAAATATACACGTATTGACATCATAGTAGCATAATTTGGTTGTATTGAACTTTTCTGTATGGAAATTCAGAGAATTCTAAAATTGTCGAATATTCAGATATAGTAACGAAATGGTAAATTTGACTACGAATTCATAGTGTTAGTGTTAATATTAGTCTTACATTTAAAAATTTTAAAGCTTTAAACTTTATCATATTTATTTTGTTTTAGAATTTAGTGAATATATTTTGTTTTACAATTTTGTTATAAATATTAGATTACTTTTTATATTATATTTATTTTATAATATAAATATAAAGTTTAGTAACTAGTTATAATATTACATATTAAATTTTAGTTAGGGTAATATTTTATGGAATATCTTATTAGAAATTTGTTTTATTGTTTTATAATTATTTTTGTATTTTAATTATTTAATATTTTTATAATTAAGTTTATAAATGCATTATTACTTTTAGTTATAAAATTTATATTTCAAGTTGTTTTTAATGAACATTAAAAATGAATGTTACATGTATTATTTATATTTTCTAAATTTCTAAATTTTAAAAACATGTTTTTAATCTATAAGAAATCTATTCCCGTATTTTTTCGTACTAGATTTTTTGGTTACGTATTTTTTCTGTATCGAATCGTATTCGAAATCATATTTGTGCTCGAATTATGCTAATATGATTGATGTATTTGGACACACTTAATATTATTAATATGGTTATTGCTAGTAACTGGTGAGCACATAATGATATCTCCGATATTTATTTATATATATATATATTTATTTTTATTTTTATTTTTATTTTTTTATTTTTTTTTATTTTTTTTCAGCAGAAAAAAATGTACTATTGTTATTCAAAAACGAATCAAATAGTACAAGGATTGTCCAGGAACATTAAGATGTTCCCTATTACAAAACAAAGGTAGAAAGCTTATCAAATTATGAAATTATGAGTTGATGATGATCAAATGTTCATGATGCCACGAGATTATGGAATGATGATTAAATGAATACATAAATATTTATGTATAACATGTACTTTTGATGGGTTTTCGAGTGTGACTGGAAAGGACAGGTACATGTGATGCAAGGTGGCATCAATACCGTGTGGAATCCATATTGATTCAGGGTATCCATGACACATGATGATGACCTAATATAAATTGATATACTATGTTTTATTTAAATGGATTTGATGCTCGTAGCACATTTCACGTGGAGGTACTAGATTACAATTTCCAATTGGTTAACATTAGGTAATAGGGATGAATGGGAAGAAGATGTAAGACTAGTGATTACTCCATGCAGAAAGTTGAAAAGCAAGAGAGGTTTTTTTCTTCAAATGGGTGTTGTTGTGAGGGTAGGTAATGGATTAGGTCACTCACTAGGCTTAGACTAAGGTGGGAGGGGAATAAGGACTGAGCCTTATTCCCCATGAACCATAAGTCCCTCAATAGGGTCGATTGGACTGAGTTAACGAGGTCTCATAATCATACTAGTCCCCACCATGGAAGGGATATTTGAAGGGCATGTGCAAACCATGGAACCCTTAATATTATCATTGCAATGAGAACACGAAAGTAAAAATAAAATACTAAAGCAGGGTAAGAATGCGTGTTTTAAAATAAACAGAAAAGGATTTAATTAAATTATGAGCAAATAAAAATATCATAATTTATTACTTACAAATAGATATGAAATTGTGAATAAAGAAAAGAAAGAAAATAAATTAATTAAAGTATTAGTGAAAAAATGCACACACACAAACACAATTAGAAGAAATTGAAGGGATCATCTAAGAGAAAATATAAGAGACTATGAGAGAACAAATATCAAATTAAAAATTAGAAAAGTGTGAATGAGGAGAAAAGTGGTACTTGGTGGGTGAATAATAAAAGAAAAAGTAATTAAAATAATTCGGAATTATGCATGGATGAGATGCATGGAAATATTATAAAGCTATAAAGAGAAGAAGAGAGGATGAGGCTCTCATCTCTTTTTTCCCTATTGTTGGACGTCATAGTTTATGCCGGATTTACGCAGTGATTGTTGAGGGTTTGGCTCGTCATTGCACAAACAAAGTTGGGATATTCTTAGTAACAATTTGCATACCTTGACTACACTAGTGATTTCTTGCATTCAGCTCCGTAGTAGATCATGGGTCCCAAGGGAAGAGAGATTGACATTCGAAGGGATATTTGTATGCAGGACTTCCTTAAACATTTATAGCCTTCAGCACATTGCGACAATGTTCAAGTTGGTAAAATTGTATTTATGGTTTCTTTTATTTAGGTTGCTTAAATAGTTATTATACGGTTGTTTTTAAGTTGGATATGTTGTTTAGTTTATAATTTTATTGCTTAGATCATAGATACATGGTTGATTCAGAAAGAAAAATCTTGCTGGTTAATTTCAAGATCTACTATTTGAATATATGCATGTTTATTTAGTGGGTTTAGCAAGGTCCCTACATGTTGTTACTTGACAAATGATTCAGTGGGGAAGAGGGACTAATTTAAGGTATGTTCTAACCCTACCCTTTGTCGCTTTGCAAGTTAACTATATAATACATTGGATCAAAGCATTGGAGGGATTTTTGATGGATTTTGAGTAGCTTCTGGCTTCAGCATCAAAGTACTATTCTCTAGAAGATGAGGTGAAAATGTACTATGAACTTCCAAAAGTAGCAATTTCAATTTGGTAATGAGTTGCAACTTGGTCAGAGAACCTAAAGAAAAAAGAAGACCTATAGCATTCCTTGAAATATAATCCTGTTATGTAAGATATTGAAGGATCTATCTTATTGGACATTAATAAAATTATCTGATCTCTCTTAGCACCACTTGAAATTCTAAAGGGGATTAATTCGATTTAATAAGAGAAATCCTAGAAAGGAGTCAAACCTACCTATAAGTTGACTTAATATACTAGAACAAAGTGTTGGCTCCTTTAATATAGGGCTGGCTAATCAAGATCCAATTCTTATGAACCAATCCCTTGGAGCAGAGCTTGTTTGGAGACTAATTACATGGAATCCAACATGGTGGAAAAAATTGATTCACATGAAATACTTCCTAGGAATAAACCAAAAAATATTCCTTGACAAAATGCAATTCACCGATATGGATCATAATCTCCTAGTCAAAGAGAATTAAAAGGTAATTTTTTTTACAGGAGGATATAATTTCTAAAAATACTTCTTTAGATATATTTCAAGCAATGGACCAACTTTGAATTTGGTTATCAAAGTGGGGCATAACAACTCTTGCTGAAATATCAACATGAGATCAATGTAAAAAATAAAGTATGTTAGATATTTTTCCAAAATATTCCCAAGAGCTAACACAAGAATGTACCAACTAATATCTTGATAGGACTAGCCCTGATCCAAAAGTTGAGGACAAGCAAAAGAAATTAGAGATTGAAAGTGAGGTCAGACATAGAAAGAAAAGTATATGATCTCGTTCTTCGAGAAAACATGCTCTCAAAGGAATGACAATATATGAATCGATTTAGTGGAGTGATTTCCCTACAAAGATTCAATTTTTATAGCTTGTTGACTGCCCCAAAAATGTTTCTAATAAAAAAAACCATGAAGAAGAGAGCATACAATGTATTTAAATGTGTCTTATGTTAAAAAGGAGAGAGGAATTCCCTAGATATGTTTCTCAAGTTTAGTGAAACAAGGAAAACCTAGTAACTAACACTACAAGAACTATAGACTAATATCTCATGTTCAAAATAATAGAAACTATTGATGTAATTGTAACTTCGGAAGATATTCTATTGTATTCTATATTGTTATTTATTATTGTATTTTATTTGTACCTCCGCCAGAGATGTTTTTCCTCCTCTCGGGGATGTCATTATGATGCTTAGTCATCCTAGGTCATTGAGGTAAAATCCTCCCATGTAATTCGGGGCATTAGACCCCTTAAAGAGTCAAATGTAATTGTGTTATTGAGTATCTTAGAGGATTCGGCCCAGTTAGGGTTATTGGGGTCGACCTAGTAAGTGAAAAGGTTAAGTTAAAGATAAAGTATAAATAGAGAGTGGATCTCTCTCATTTGGACACAACACTCACTCACTCAATTCACATTGGTGAGAGAGATAAGACAAGTTTGCATAGGAGAAAGAGAGAGAGCTGCAGAAGACTATTTTTGGGGTTTCCATCTTTGTGATATTGTATTGGTGACCATTCTATCTCTGAGGAAGTTGCGGGGTTTTCTCCTTTATGGTTTCCCTGAGGAAGTTCTTTGTGTCTATTGTATTATGTTGTGCTTGTTATATTTTAGATAATATACTAGATAATATTGATTAAAATTTGAAAAACTAACATGGTTTCAGAGCTAACTTGAAAAGAAGACATTGTGCAGCTGTGAGAAGCTAGGGTTTCCATTTTCGAAAACTAGTCATCTTGGAATTTTCGGTATAAATAAATTTTGGGGAAGGTTCAGGATATAAAAATTGGACAGGCCGAAGATGAAATATTGATGTACCTTGTGTGCTAGTTTCAGCCTCATATTCGCTATACTTTAGGATATATGATCCATAAAAATTAGTGTTTCATCCTCCTCCATAATTCAGTTTTAAAAGGGTGACCCAGGGAGAAATGATATATCTCAAGATACAAACATCCAAATCAAATTTTGTAATATGTTTCGGAAAGTGCACGGACTTTAGTTTCTCGGGTGTGAGTTTCATAACCCGAAGATGAAACAGTGACACATGGAGTTCCGTACAAGTTTGATATACTGAAAAAGTCCATAAAAAGGTCATCATGGGAAAATTAGCATAAGTTCCACTTGGTGAATACAATCTTGCTCTAACCTATGGGGTTGGATAGAGGACAGAGCAAACTGTCACAGGACGAAGTTTCATACCTTGAGGAGCATAAATTTTGGATATACCTCAGAATTAAGACTCGAAAAATCTACAGTAAAAATTGAAGAAACTAGGGCATCAAGTTTTTGGGGCTTCTCTTCATCAATTTGGAAAAAGGAGTACATTGGACAACTCACCTTGAGGAGGCGCATATTCCTGTTCAATAAGAAGTCCAAGTCCCAAGTTTGGAAAATTAGGGTTTCTCTAACAAACCCTAGGCCAACCAGCTCCAAAACCAGTTTGGGCATTTTAAAGTTGTAAGACCTTAAAGCTTTGCTATTTCCATTTGAAGTACTCATTAAATATGTCTCACCACTCCAAGATTTAGGATAAGCTTGAAGGAGCTGATAACTTCTGAGCATGGAAGTATAGGATTGCTCTTGTTCTTGAAGAAAATTATTTGGACAAGTATGTGAATGAAGAGGTTCCAGCACCAGAGGGAGATGAGTCTAAATCCATCCACACGGGGGCTTCACTAGAAGGCAATATAATATCACGTTCATTCATATTGGGGTATTAAATAATCATGAAAACCTAAAAATTATATTGCTTATATATTAAGGGGAAAAGGTTTTTTTTTTTATTTAATATAACAATACAAAAATACTTTGGGGTATTTTTTATATGGGCGGGATGACAAATATCCCCCAAATGGAGATGGAGGGATCACGGTCGGATGAGAAATCAAGTTGAAGCAAGGCTCGGGCTTACCAGTACGCAGGGAAATTTCATCTTGAGGCATGCTTGAGGCCAGGGGTTTCGTGTTGAAGAGGGTTGCCAGTCAATCATAGTCGAGAGGCAGTGATCATTGACAACCAATTGTTCCCAATAGCACTCATCCAATTGGTACCAATAACCTTGGGAGGCTCTAAGCCTCTAGGGCCTATTATAGTCCCTCGATAGGCCTTGGGGGCTTGAATACCCAACCACTCGTGCCTATTATAGGCCTTGGGAGGTTTAGTCATCCTCCTAGAGCTTGTTATAGGCCCTGGGTGCTTAGATACCTAACCCACAATAGGCTTAGTCAGCGACTCGGGAACTGCAACATGAAATCTAAATGTTGTACTATGTGCATTGGATTTAGTGACATACAAGAAGTGATCTCCTATCTCTTCATTAGACCATTAGATGTTGCAAATCATAATGATATGTTGTTGAGTAATTTCATTGTGGGTGAAGTAATGTGCATCCACAATATACATCCAAATAAGCAAGTTGCATTGTAGAATGATTGTGGGGTCATAAGAGGGGTATCATATCAATATACTAGGTAGAAATATAAAGGGGCAAAAAAAATGTTAAAGAAAAAATTGATACATACAATATCTAGTGAAAATAAGGGTTTTTTAAAATTGGGAAGGCATATTGGGAGGGGGTTAAAAAAACGATTTTGGAAGGTATTTTCCAATATTTAGTGAAATTAGGGGTATTTTTTCATATGCCACGAACTAACGTGCTATGATAGCGGTTTATTGAGTGAAGCCCCCGTGGCCATCCATAAGAAGAACTTGCTTAAGGCCAAGAGAATCATTGCAGATTCTATCAAGGATCATCTCATCCCACATGTGTCATCTTTGAAGACACCCAAAGAAATGTTTGATGCTTTGATGAAGCTATTTGAAGGGAAGAACATAAATAGGAAGATGACCTTAAGGAACCAACTCAAGAATGTAAAGATTCAGAATGCCGAGACCATGGAATCTTATTTCACAAGGGTCTCACAAATCAAAGAGCAACTTGAAGCAGTTGAAGAGAATGTAGAAGAAGGAGATATTGTTATGACCACCTTGAATGGTGTCCCAAGATCACGGGACTCATTCGTTCAAGGGATATGCGCGAGAAAGAAGTTGATCACAATCAATAGACTTTGGGAAGAATGTACACAAGAAGAAGCTTGACTTGTGGCTCGAGAAGAGAAGATGGGAGAAATAAAAAAAAACAAGAGGGATCACCACCACAATAAGAAGGAGAAGCACCACCACCAAAGTCAAAGGAATAACTTTAGAAGATTCAAGAGATATCTATCTACTGTTAGATGTTATACATGCGATGAGAAGGAACACTACTCCAAATATTGTCCCACAAATAGAGGCTCCAATAAGAAGAACAAAAAGAAGAGGCACCATGCTCACACTACAGAAGATGATGAAACTGCAAGAAAGAGAACCAGAGAAGAAAGTGAAGATTCTTTAAGTGATGAGAAATATGTATTGTAATGAAGGTAACCAATTACATGGGTTCATTCATAAGGTTCCACCTCTTAAGGTGAAGCTAGAGATGACTTCCAGTATTACATGAAAAGAGTCGAAGAAGCTACTATAGAGTTGGTGTTTTGAGAACAATCTACCGAGAGTGGACTCAAGACCTGATCTTCCTAGATTAACGTAGGTCTAGAACAAATAATACAGAACATAAAATACTTTCCTAGATCATATAGAAATACAAATGAAAGAGTATATCATTTACCTTATATCTGTAGATCCCTTTCTCCTTCGTTGATCCAATGCTCCAGTGCTGGCAGATTGCAAGTAGCTAAACCCTGTTGAACATGTAACAGACCACAAGAAGTGAAAGAATATATTTCATATGATAGATCTAAGCTAATAGTTAAGGAGGAAAGCTCTAAACATCATCAAGGAGACAACATTTATGGAAAGCATTTATATTAACTGTATTGAAGAGTGGAGAAGTACAATAGAAAAGAGGATTACAACCATTTCCTTAACGCTGCAAGCTCCTTACGACAAGCCATGCCAAAGCTCCTAGAGAGAAGTGGATGTTCCCCAAGCTAGAGTATTAAATCTATTGATCTTGATTTCACTAGCATAAGAGTACCATAGACTTCCTCCCCTTAGGATGGGAGTGAGCTTCACTTAAATAGGACTAAGTGGATAGATAGGATAGGTTGAGATATGATAGGAGAGGCTTAAAGGATCCTTCCAAGGTGTTAGGAATCGAGTGCCAACTCTCCCAAGAGGTCAGGGATAGGGTCCCATGTCATCAAGCTTCGAGAAGGGGCTCGAAGGGTTATTTTTTTCCATTAACTGACATTGTCGCACCTTGCAATAGAGAAAGATGCAACGTCGCATGTTGCATGAGTGAAACTTGCGATGACCTCTCAAAACCTAGTACAAATGAGTACAAAACCTTCCAGGTCAATCACTCAGTCAGGGTAACTTCAGGGATGTGTACACTGAATCTCATGATGGGAAGATTTTAGGTGTAACAGAATGCCCCCCAAAGCATGAATCTGTTGAAGATATACAGGTGAAGTGCTTTGATAGAAGGAATGGAAATGGAATTGTCGGACGAAGGACGCTGCTGCAGTACAATTGACTCTGAGTACACAATCTCAAATGACCCACAACATGGCTGCTGACCAATACATTGTAGATCCATGGTAGTAATGACCGACTAAACACAATCATGGCCACTAGACACAACCGTAGATCCATGATGAGATGACAACACAACCACGACCAATACAAAAGTGGATCCGTGTAATATGACTCAATACAAACTCCATCACAACTTGGGTAAAACATGACTCCCCAGGGTCTTCAAGCTGAACCCGCAATGATGCGAATATATCCATGTGATTACAAAGGTCTTGACGTCGAACATGGTAGAAACCACTTGATTACTAGTCATTGATGTAAACCATTAACAAGTGTGAGGGAGATCACCATTGATGTCAATGATTCCCAAGGTATCACATTACATATCATCAAACGTGAATAAGTGAGTTGAAGTCGAACGCAAGATGAAATATTTCAATCAAGAGTCAATGATGTAAACTCATGTTGAAAGCGAGGTAACTTGCCATTGAGGCATGTAGGGCCAAGGTACTTGGTTGGTTTCTAGATTCAATCCTCGGATGATGAGTTGATGTTGACAAGGATGAATCCGTTGAAGCAGGGCCATGCAGAATCCCCCATCAATCGACACGAAACATGACAAAAGATGTGTAGAGTAGATTGGATGGTACAGTAACATGGAAGACTGACTCAAAGTAGACCGACATGGTGGCGGGCGTACTGACTGCAGATGATAAATGATGGGTGTATTCTTGAACATGGGCATGGCATGACTTGGCAGTATTGACATGACGAGCGCAACACTAAATTCTAATGCAACTGATGATGGAAGCTTTATTTGAATGAATCAAAGGAGTAAAGAGACTCAGGAAGTAAGTAGGAATCGAGGACAAATGGATGAATCAAGTATAGTATGCAAATGCAGAAGAGTACCATGTTCAAGAACAACTACGTACTGCCTCTGACAAAGTATGTAACATAAAAGCCTTCATTTTTCCTCATCATGGATGATGAGTGCCTCATGTGTTTTTTACGAGCTTGATGAGGGTAACCAAATGCTTGGTATAGCTCATCTCATAGATGAGTCCAATCCCAAATATTTTTCGAACCTAGGATAGGAGGGGTTCATTCCATGACGGTCCCTTCAATGTAAGAGTTTAACAAGTCCATAGAAGGTAAACTCGGTCGTCATTTCATGTTTAGAGAGTCTGAAAAGAACTAAAGAAGACTCCAACGGTCCTTTTTCATAAATTTACCCTCATCGCCCGAAAAAGGGTAAAACAACATGGGAGAGGACTCTTCCAGTCATGATTGGCTGGAGTATACCTTTTTCGTAAGTAGTGCCTCCTGGTCCAAAAAAGGGGTAAACTATCACCAAGAAGATGACCATTCAAATAATTTAACAAGCGTGAATGTGACAAGTTTGCTTGGAAATCTTTTCATTTTTCGAGAGCCTGAAAAGAGCTTAAAGATAGACTCCGGGGGGGTTCCTTTTCCGTGGGAGTTTAACGAGCCCGAAAAAGTGATAAATCGTAACTCGGTACTTGTTCTCATAGTTTCAAGAGAACGAGAACAAATGAAGAGTAAGCTCATCATCATAAACTAATTACAATCTAACCGTTGCAAAAAAATGACAAAACATTCAAGGGATTTGTCCATACCTGAGATGACCATTGTAATGCGAGAAATGGCACAAAACACCACGTAGCAACTCCTGCATAGTTGGAAACTAGGTCAAATAGTCAACCGACATTCCAAATATGATCAAAGATGATTAAAACTATTGCAAATGACCTAAAAGCATCAAATATTTGAAAAAGGAATATTCTATTCCATTTATAAATAGAAAAATGGGTCAAATATAGTCACCATTGTTACATTTGCCAATTTGGGAGAAGAAGTGCCAATTTGGAGCCAAAACTTCACTTGTCGATTCCGGGAGCTATGAGCCACCATTTCGCCCACCGTCTGGAGCAGGTAAGCCTAAACTTCAACCAACAAAATTGTAGTGGATTACATTTTGATTTTAGGTCCATTTTTTAGGTTTTTTGATGGATTTGTGGAGGGCTATTGTTCCCTCAGCTCATCGCAGTCTGCCCTTTCGGGAACTGCGATGAGACCTACTCGATGCAAGTCCCAAAAAATGTGGAGTGCGACGTCATCACAATGTGTGCAATAGCACAGTGCGACGGCGGAAACGCATATCCCAACCATCAAATTAAACCTAAATGTTGGATTTCTTGTGGTTGAAGTGAGGTCTAACAGTCTTTAAATGCCCATTTTGGCAGGTTGATAGCTAACAAACATGGTATTAGAGTGGCAGGAAAGAGAACATGAGGTGGAATATGAACAAGATGCCAATGATACATAATGCGTGAATGCTTTGAGAAACTATGGTTTGCTCAAGTTCTTTGAGATTCAGGGCATGAGGGCCCAAATCCCGCTGCTGTCACATATGCTCCGGTGCTGGGATGCGGCCTTGCAACACTTTGTGATCAGTGAGCACATCCTCACTATAGATGTTCAGGACATTTATTTTCTTACTGGCTTGTCCCAGAGAGGGGACCCCGTATTTCTCACTAGATCACGAGCTAGTGATCGCACTGTCGATGACATGGTGACGCAACATTTTACTGCTCATGCTCGATCCTCTAGTGGGAAGATTCCCATTAGGGATGTTGTGAACCACCCATTGCGTGCCATATTGTTCACTATTACTAGAGTGGCGGGGATCCAAGCCCCACACATGACCACTCGGGCTCAGATGCTCTATGCGGAGGACTACATGTCCCCCAAGATCTTCAACTGGTGCGAGGGTCTCCTCGCAAACATCCGAGCTCAGCTGACCAAGTGTCGGCGGGGGGAGCTCAAGCAATTTGGATATGGATCGATAATGATATCGTTCCTCTTGGAGCATATCCCCTTCTTGCGCCCATAGGTATGACTGGATGACAGGGATCCTAGAGATCCTCACATGCTCAGATGGGCAGAGGTGATGGCCCGTCATGGTGGGGGCCCTATCATCAGCTTTGGTGTCGAGTTCTTCAGCTGGATGGAAGGCCAGTTACTTATGGTTGAGGACTACCTGTATGGTGGTACAGATTTCAGAGAGGATCCTGAATTAGTGATGTCCGAGGGTACAACATGGGGAGACATTGGTGAGAACAAAACCTTTGTACTTTTTAGTTTTGTATATTTATGATTTTTTTGTTGTAGTGCTGACAAGTATATAACATGTGTGTGCATATGTGGGTCCCATACGGTCCGCAGGAGTCTCTCTTTTGGCGAGGAGAGATAGAGGTGGGGGAGCAATTGTGCCCCTAGGTGCTCATGCTGCCATCGTGGAGATGGAGGACGTGTATAGGAACTTGTCCCAGTTGACAGTGGATGTTCCTAATCCAGCAGTGGATGACTTACCGAGACCTATGCAGAGGTTCAGAGTTGGAGCATCTGTACGCTTCAATGCCTTACTCTGCAAGGTAGTGAGGACAGTGGAGTGCTTCCATTCTGAGTGATAGAGAGTTGTCCATCCTAGGGGTGTACGAGCCAGGCATCAGGCCTGATGATGCTATTTTACTTGTACTGAGATCTTAGAGGCCTCATATTTTGTACTACTGAAAGCTTACGAGGCTTCAGATTTTGTAGAGACTTACTGAAAGCCATCGTGCTTCAGATTTTTGTACCAGCACTACTTTTGATGATATATATATGTAGACATTCCCGACAATTTATACATTATGTGTTTTTAAAAATGACGAATGATGTGATCTTGTTCATATGCTTTTTCTTTTTTATATAGTACATTATTTACATGTCATTAATGCTTTTACATATTATGAGTATTATGTGTGTATGATGTACCAATCTAAAATGACGTTGGCCATCGAGTCAGCAATTGTGTTTAACTCTCACGGAATGTACAAGTATTGAATGGATTCAAATGACGTTTCCAGGAGACGGACTCGTCTAAAGAGACGGAGTAGGGTAGGATAACGGATAGTGTAGACCAAGATGGGAAACCACCAATTGAGAATCCATGTGGATGAAAATGTGGTTCATACCCATGGAAATAGCATCGGTTAGGGTTCCAATCACTACCTGATACTCTGCGGAATTGTTGGTTGTAAATCCAAGGCAAATTCCTCTTGAGCTGATGAGCTCACCCATTGGGGAATACAGTACCCAGGCTGTCGAGGAAAGGTTATGGGTATGCCAGCTGGCACCATCCATGAATCCATAGCACGTTGCCATCTACACACGCAGACAAAACATGGTATAAGAAGCAGAAATAAGATCTGAAGACACTCAAAGAATAAACACATCACACCACACAAAAACACACAAACACAGCATGTACAGTATATACAAGAAATTCTATGCATGATAAGTTTAGGCATAATACCTCTTCAGGTAAATCCCATTATGGGGTTCACCCAAAGATATTCCGTCATAGTCTTCAAGCTCGTAAGCTCCCTTTTCCAAAACATGTTTGACAATGTAAGGTCCGTGCCACATGGACTCAAACTTTCCTGCCCCTAGTTTGTCATGTTTCTTGTCGTATGTGAGGACCAGGTCACCCTCTTTTAAGATACAAGGTTCAACCGACTTGTCGTATTGAGCTTTGATGTGTTTCTTGTGCGCTTCATTAGCAAGAGCAGCATCTCGGCAGGACTCATCAAGTTTTGCTAAGTACAGGAAACGTTCTTCCTCGGCAATAATGTTAGGAAAATGTTCGACAGCGAGTTGTAGAGACGGAATTTTGCACTCTATAGGAAGGACAGCCTCCAATCCATACACCAATTGGAAAGGAGTGAAACCTGTGGCGGTTTTGACGGACGTTCTGTAGGCCCATAATGTTGAAAAGAGCATATTATGCAAGTTGGACTTATGCGTACCTACCATCCTTTGGACCATAGTTTTCAAGACCATGTTAATGGCCTCGACCTGTCCATTGGACTGCGGGTAGTAGGGTGTTGATTTTTCATGGCGAAAACCCAATCTATCGCTCAGTTCATCAACCATATGGTTCTAAAAGTGAGAACCATGATCAGTAACTATCGCCTGAGGAACTCCAAACTGTGCTATTACATGATTGAACATGAAGAGTGCGGTGGTTTTGCCGTCATTTTGGTATGTAGGCATTTCCTCGACCCACTTTGTGAAGTAATCCATAGCTACAATGATGTAACTATGCCCCCCAGCCGAGGTAGGCATACAATGCATAAAATCGATGCCCCATTTTGTGAAGGGGCCCACGGAAATAACCAGGTTTAATGAGGTAGGATGGGTGCGCTTCTTCGTATGGAAGTGTTGACATGGAGGACATATTTTCATGCCTCAATACAATCTTTGAAGATAGTAGGCCAATAATATCATGTGCGCAAAATATTCTGGGCTGTAGCCATCCCAGATAGGTGACCACCACATGCCCCAGCGTGATAGTCATTCATGATGCGTTCAGCCTCATCGTGAGTGAGACAACGTCGAAGAATTGAATCGATGCCACGACGGTACAAAGTATCATTGATGATCATATAATACTTTGCATGGTGATGTATTCTACGACGATTGTCGCGAGACAGTTGTGGGATGAAGCATTGGGTTTGAAGATACAATGTAATATCTCTATGCCACGGATCAGTCGTACTGATGAGAAACAATAATTCATCTGGAAAAGAGTCATTGTGCTCAACTTCTGCATCAGGACGGGGAAAGTCACAGATAAGCTCAGCAAACACCAATGACTTTTTGGACTTGGCTTTCTCGAAAAGAAGGTCAAATTCTTGCAGCATTATGATCCAGCGTGAATACTTTCCCCTAAGCACCTAACGTGTTAGTACGTGGTACATGGGGTTCGAGTTTGCAATGATGGTGGTGGTGCGGAGCAAGATATAGTAGCGGAACTTTTGGATGGCAATGACTGCTGCGAAAGCAAGTTTTTCGACATATGAATATCTAGTTTCAGTGTTCAGTGAGACCCTTACTTGCATAGTATATTACATGTTCCTGGGAATTTTGATCCTCCTGTACCAAGACCATGGCGATAATGGTAGAAGAAGCAGCAAGAGATAAGATGTAATATCAAAAATAGTTTGGCGGTTGGATCACGGGGGCATGCGTGATGGCATGTTTGATGTTGGTGAAGGATTTTTGAGCTTGATCGTCCCAAATGAACTAGACGTCCTTCTTAAGCAGTTTCATATACCTTTGAGTCTTCTCCGCGAAGTTACAAACAAAATGCCTTAAATAAGTCACCTTCCCTTGGAGACTTTGAAGTTCTATCACATTAGTCGGAGGTGGTAGGTTAACAATGGCTTCCACCTTTAAGGGATCGATGCGGATCCCATCCTTCGAGACTATGAATCCTAAGAGGCATCCGGACTCAACACAAAAGATACACTTATGAGGATTCAGACGGATATTGTACCATCTGCATCTGAGGAAAATGACCGTCAGATGATCCATGTGGAACTCACGCTGCTTTGAATAAGCAGGGAGATCGTCTAGGTAAGGTTCCACAAAGTCCTTAATGTCATGGAAGGCATACGACATGGCCCACTGGAACATGGCACCAGCATTTTTAAGGCCAAACAGGATTTTGCGGTAGGAAAATGTCCCCCAAGGGCAGATGAAAGCCATCTTATGTTGGTTGGCTGGGTTGATCTCAATCTGGTTGTAACCAGAGAAGCCATCCATGAATGAAAATATGACGCTTCCGGCACAATTGTCGATAATCTGGTCAATGAACGGGGTCAAGTAGTTGTCCTTTGGACAAGCCTTGTTAAGGTCCCGATAATCGACACAGACACAAATGGTACCCTGATTTTTGTTCACAGGGATGACATTTGAGACCTAATCCGTCAACGGGACAGGATAAATGAAGCCAACCTTTAAGAGCTTTTCAATTTCTTCCTTGATCGTTGCAGTCTTCTGGGGGTGTACCGATCGCAACTTTTGACATACAGGTTTGATGTTGGGATAGGTTTTTATTTCATGAGAAACAATTGCGGGGTCTATCCCAGGCATCTCCTCATAGGACCAAGCGAATACGTCTCGAAATTGCTTGAATAAGGCCGTGCCAATAGCTATTTCTTCATGGGAACACTTTTGGACTATGCGAATGTGTTCCACTACACCAGGTTTCACCGAAATGTCTACCAGGGTGGTAGGCTCAATGTTGGCCAAGTTGCCCTCAGTGTCTGAAAGACATGTAAGTATGGGGGAATGAGGGAACGGGTAGATATCCGGTGAAAAAGTGGTGCTAATGTTGTCCTCTATGTACTCCAAAGGAGGAAGAAAAGATGACCTATGGTGGAGGTCATCCCACGGACTATCATCAACATTCATAACTTCCATGATGGACTCATCTGAATGAAAAGTACCAAGTAAGAGATCAAGTAGAGATGATGCCCGTCATAGAGAATAGGGTGGAGAAGTCATAGTTAGGTGTTTCTCCAGCGCCGACTGGATAGCCTCGTAAATACTTTCAGCAGGTGAAAAAGGCATTGCATCTCCAATCAGATGTGTTGTGGCTTCGTTATGTACAAGCCAAGTATCAGTAGAGTGAGATGAAATCTCTGTGGAGATCATGTTCACCGAGGCAACATGATTGGGGGGCTCCAAAGTTGGAAAAATTCCCATGAGAGATGAATCTTTTGAAAGGCCAACCCCTACACTCTCATACTATTTTTACGTTTGTCCAATGGAAGGAACATGGTCACCAGGATGAGTAGTAGTGTCTGGTGTGCAAAAATCTAATTGGTCAACAGTAATAATTCATCCTTGGTGGGGGAATTATATTACGCGAAAGATTGAAGAGGCTACCGCCTGCATGGCATAAAACCAGTTGCGACCTAGCAAGAGATTATAATCTATTGGGGCCGAGACCACTTCCACATTAATGGTTACGGTCTTTCCGCCCAACTTAACTGCGAGAGCTTGTAGGAGCCCATGAGGTTGAAATCCATGCCTGTCGAATACTTTTAATGTGGTAGGAGAATGATTCAATTTGGGAGAGCCGATGGCTCTCGAACAGGCGATCGACATGATAGAAGTAGAGGCGCCTTCATCCAAAATGGAATGATGGACAATTTTCCCAGCAATGTTCGTAGCTACTTGGAATGCGAGCTGATGGGAAAACCTCAGCTTGAAGTAGTCAAGTCAGAACATGATGGTATTCGAAGAATCGGGGTCAACTGCACTGATGGCTGCAAGGAGAGTTTTGAGATGATTAGGAAAATTCTGCAAAACTTCCAGCATGGACATGGCGCAAGGAGCTTGTGCCAAGTCCTCTACAATATTGTAATTCTGTGCTGCCCAAGCATTAGGATTGAAAACATCTTTTCGAATCGTGCTCTTGGGTGGTCGCAATATCGAATCTAAGGACGGCTTCTTAATGGTGAGAGAAGCTAATGGTACAGTGACATCAGGTAAGGAGTTGGAAGCTTTTTCAGTATTACTTCCAGCAGGTTCATTCGAAGGGACCGAGTCGTATGATCACTAGCGAGTGTTCAAATTGATTGTCTCGTTACGCATCATGAGAACATGCACGGTATTAGATGGTTCCCCCTGGGCTGGGGGAGGTTGAGCAATCATCTGCTAGTTTTGAGTGGGAAACGGATCGTTGAGGACTAGGGGAGTCAGTTTACCCCTAAGAAACTTTTGAACTTCATCTCTATGGGGACACTCTTTGGATAAGTGATCATCTCCGCACAATAAACAAGGATACTTTAGCTTCCATTTTTATTTAGTATCATCAGGAGTGCTCTTTTGTTCCTGCTGGGTGGAAGACTTCTTAGGTTTCCCTTTGTTATTCTTCTTGCCACCATACTTCTGAGATGAAGCTTATTGGACAGAAGTCACCTCTTCAATTACAACAAAAGTGGTCGATTTGGTGGTGTTGTGGCCAGCTTGAGTTGGTAATGGGGAGGAACCATCAAGGCTCGACGATCCAACAGTGTTAGAAGCAGGCTGGGTAGTAATGGATCCAATGATTCCATCAGTTTGGGGTCCCTTAGGAGGCTTCGTGGGGTCATAAGTGTTGCGGGGTGCGTCGGGAAGAATCTCAAACAGCGTGCCCGATTGAGAGTAGACCAAGTCTAGGTAATGGGAACGAGCGATAGCTTGTTCTTCAGTGACAACACCGTCCATGGAGACATCTCGAGCTATATGAGGGATGAGAGACTTCGCAAACCAATCTGCTAGGATTTGGTCTGGAATGGGAGCCTTAATCAAGCATCTTCTCCTCCGCCACTGCCACTCATGTATATGAGTAGCAATATTTTGTCAGAGAGAGGTGAGAAGGTTCGTACCAGTTTCATACCGTATGGGCAGTTGGAAATGAGTCAAGAAGTTCATAGCCAGAGAACCGAAATCATGAAAAGAATGAGGTGGTAATTCAATATACCACTTGGCAGCCGAACCAGTGAGAGTCCGTTGCAATAATCTCAGATGGATCGAGTCATCCATCAGAGAGTTGGATGAACACCATAAATGGTATGTCATCACATGGTGTTTAGGATCCTCGTCCGGCTTGCCGTCAAACTTAGGGATATCCCATGGAAGTTTCACTGAGATCGGGGGCTAGTTAGTCCCGTGGTAGATGGGGTCATTCGTTAGTCGAGATAGATCAGGTAGGTCCAAAGTAGCCAAAAAGGGTAGTTGTTGATTAGGTTGCGGGTACTGGTAGTACTGATAAGGCATGTAAGGACTGGTAGAACCTCGTATCGACTGATTAAAAGGTGACCACGGAGGAAATTGACCATAGGGGGGTGTGCCGCCCGGACTGTAAGGGGGCCCGCCACCATAAGGTGGTTCATTCCAATAAGGTGGGGGTCCACCTCCACCACTGGGAGGTGGTAGAGGTCCACCGCCACAGCTGGGAGGAGGTGTGGGTCCATAACCATAATAAGGTGGTCCACCACTGCTTCTGCCTGGAGGGGGTGGTGGACCACTTCCGCCACTAGAAGGATGGGGGTCACCACTACCTCCACTGCCGGAAGGATGAGGGTCACCACCACCACCACTACCACCATAATAGTGAGATCCACCACTGCCTCCACTGGGAGGAGGTGGTGGACCACCTCCACCACCCGAAGGGAAATGTCCTCCCCCACTATCACCATAATAGGGTGGTCCTCCGCCTCCTCCGCCTGGGGGGAGTGGTGGACCATTCCCGCCACCGCCGAAAGGTTAGGGGCCTTTGTTGGTAAAATGAGTTGGACCTCCGCCTGAAGGTAGAGGTCTGCCTCCTCCAAAGTTAGGTGCGGGCCCTCCACCTCCAACAGGAGGTGGGGGTGGACCAATCGGGGGTGGCGGATCTTGAGGGATAGTTGGTTGGGGTCCATGCTGTAAAACGGGCTGTTGCCCCCATAGAGTGTAAGGATTTCCAGGATAGGGTATCCCGTATGGTGCGTTTTAGGGATTAGATTGACTCGGCGCAGGGTTAACAAAACCTAGATACGCTTGACTCCATGAGGGTTGAGTTACATTGGATGGCCCCCCAACATGAGATAATTCCATGGTGGATGGTCTAGAGGATTGGGAAGGTCCAACGGTAGGTCCGTTGGGGATTCCTCTTAGATTTTCTTTTCTTGGCCTCCCTCTATCCCACACAACTACAATCCAACTCTGCTCTGCTCAATATCTGTGGTTCCAAATCGCCTCTCCCATTGCTTGCTCCTTGGTTTTCTAGCTTAGTTGACTCAAATCCTCTTCGATCAGGTTTCTCTGCTCACGGCTTAGTGAACTCGACAAGGGTGCGTAAGAGGCTCAAGATGAAATTCTTTGGTGTGGGAGGTTGAAAGGTGAGATTTATGTTTTGTTTGTTATTTTTTATGTATCTCTCTCTCTCTCTCTCTCTCTCTCTCTCTCTCTCTCTCTCTCTCTCTCTCTCTCTCTATATATATATATATATATATATATATATATATATAATTGTTTATATATATACACATTGAAAAACACATTTTAATTTAAAATTAAAAATAAGATTTAATTTAAAAAAATTGATAAAAAAATTTTAAATTAAAAATTTAATGACAATGTCAGTGATAATGACATTGATGACATCGTTGCCTATGATGATGATGATGATGATGATGATGATCACCATCACCACCATGATTATCATCATCATCATCGTTATCATCGTCATCATCATCCTTGTTGTCATCGACGTTATCACTATTCATCATCACAATCATCATAAACAACAACATCGTCGTCATCATCATGATAATAATTGTCATCAAAATCAAAGTCCACAGCATCAAGGACATCATCGTCAACATAAGCATCATCATCATGGTCATCGTCGTTGTCATCACGGTCATCATCATTGTCATAGATGATGATGATGATGATCATCTTCATTATTGTCATCATCATCATCGTCATCATCATCACCATATTCATTATCGTCATCATCATCATGATTAATATCATCATCATCAACATCACCATCCCCATCATAATCGCCATCATCACTATTCATCATCATAATCATCATAAACAACAATATCATCATCGTCGCAATCATCATCATCATCAAGAACATCATCTTCATCATAAGCATCATCATTAATGTCATTGTCGGCATTAATCATCATCATCATAAACAACACCATCATCATCGTCATCATCATCATCATCATAAACAACACCATCATCATTGTCTTCATCATCATCATCATCGTCGTCGTCGACATCATCACTATTAATCATCACAATCATCATAAACAACAACATCGTCATCATCATCATGATAGTCATTGTCATCAACATCAACATCAAGAACATCAAGAACATCATCATCATCATGGTCATCGTCGTTGTCATCACGGGCATCATCATTGTCATACAGATAATCATCATTATCATCATCATCATCATCTTCATTATCGTCATCGTTGTCATCGTCATCATCATCATGATCGGGATCATCATCATCATCATGATCAATATCATCGTCATCATCATCATCATCATCATCTTGTCCTTTTATGGGTTTGTTACAAGCCAATTATAGAATGTACTTCCTGTTGAACCTATCAAATACAACATACAATTAGTGATTCAATTTTCTTGTCCTTGACCAACCCCTAACAAATTCCATGGACATACTTTCTATGGCCTTGCAGGGACGATAAGTGGACTATAAAGTATTTGATTCATGTTAATCTTGTGAAGTTGGGATGATAACACAACACAATACACAACCTTTGAAAACCTTAACTACTTATTCCTTCATCTTGGGTAAATAGACATACCTATGCAACTTAATCACAATCTTCCAAACTTTGAAATTCCTAGAAACCTTTGTGGAATCACAACATCAAGATTCAAGTGGTGCTTCCAGAACCCAAAATGAAGTTAGGAACTTTCTTAGATATTGGGAAACACCCCCGAAAATCCTAAATTTAGTGATATGAGTAGGAATTTGTTATTTAAGGACAAATTCTATATCTTTAGGATCCATCTTCAACTCACATTCACTAGTCATATGCCTCAAGTACACTATGGAATGCTTAAAAAAATGAGACTTATTTGTGTTTGATAGCAATTTTTTTTCTTATTATCTCAAACTTGCTTTAGATGTACAATGTGATGTCCCAAGTATCACTAAAGATCAAATTTTTAATTTTCTAGATGATATGGGGAAAATGAGGATTCTTCAAGGGACAATAAGAGTTTTGTTTTTTAGTTTTATTTCAACATTACACTTGAAAAGAAGTCTCAGGAAGGGTTGTCATTTGTACACATAAATGGTTTTAAATGAAAAAAAACACTCAACCTTGGATCAATATTCTATTCTACTTGAGGTCTTAGATGTATATTTGGGTGAGTGACCTAGAATTCCATGGGACCTTGTCACATGACCTCTCATTATTTATGTGAATTACAAGTGAAACTTCAAGAAATTTTGGATTTGGGAATGATTAGACCCAATATTTCATTGTGGGGCATGCATGTGATATTTTTGAGGAAGAATAATGGATCTTTAGGATTAAGCATTGATTATAAGTAGATTAACAAGAATACAATCATGAATCAATATCCTTTCCCTTGAATTGATGACCTATTTCACCAAGTTAAAGGGCCTGCCATGTTTTCCAAGGTTGATTTGTAATCTTGATAGATTTTATTGGTGAATTTCCTTTGACATCTCAAAGACATGATTTCATTTTGGTATTTATTGATATTTATGGATGATATCCATTTCCATTTGAATTGAAGGTGTTGACTATAAGAAATATCCATTTCCACTTGAGTGCAAATAATATATACATACATATCAATTTGATAAGGATTACATGATTCAACCATAGCATGTTTGTGCCATGTCACATAAAGCATGATCCATAAGAACATAAATAAACATTCCTTAAGTTATATTGGATAATGCTGAACTATGTCTTTTGGCAAAACACATGATGTGTAATAGGAAGGTTGCAATGCTTATCATTCCTTCTTTTTGTCCATACCATGTTAACATTGATACAATGATCATACAATAAGCAACATGCATCATCCAAACTACCAACAATCATCCAAGTCCAATAGGTCCTATCTTTGTAACTCACATTGATACCATATGTAGCATTCTCTAAAGTACATCAACAAACTCAAATGGAGAGTGTCATTTGTTTAAAATAACAACATAAAAATGATAATCATTGTCATAATTATCACCACCACCACCACCACCACCATCATCATCATCAACATCATGACCATCATAAGAATCATCATCGTCATCGTTGTCATCGCCAACAATCATCATCATCACCATCAAGAACGTCATCATCACCATAATCATCATCGTCATTGTTAGTAAAAGCTAGGACATAGGGGTGAAGCACCTTCTTTTTCTAGAACCATGATTCTTCACAACTAATTTCAATGTAATTCGAATCCCTAATCATGAATGATTCCATGACTTAACCAATTTCTAGTAATTGGATGACTCATTGCCACAACATTCATTACCAAAGTAATTTCCTTGCATTTCAAAAGGATATCAATTTTTGTCCATGAAGGCAACACGATTCAAAAATTCACCATTGGTCTATAATAAATTTATAAAAGGAAATAGGGCCCATGGACAATTGGTAACTCTATACATAGAGTTTAACCCAACCATGAAAAATCATAAAATTAGAATGCATGACTATAGCTCTACCCATGGACTACATTATGACACAAAAAGAACTCATGGACCCCTTAATTTGGCTAGGAATCCAATGATGACAATAGGGTGAAAAGGAGTATTGCAATATCCAAAGACTAGACTACTTTTATTTTGTGTTGAGCATAAGCTCTGGAGCACATGGACTACTTTTATTTTGTGTTGAGCATAAGCTCTTGAGCACATAGACTACTTTTAATTTATGTTGAGCATAAGCTCTGTAGCACATGGACAACTTTTATTTTGTGTTTAGCATAAGATATAGAGCACATGACTATTCTTATTTGGCATTGAGCATAAGATCTGGAGCACCTAGACTTTGATCATTGTCTCTAGGAGTGGCTTTGGGGACACCTAGACTATTTCTAAATTAGTGTTGAGCATAAGCTCTGGAAGAGCACTGGGAATATTTATAAATTAGTGTTGAGCTTAAGCTTTGGAAGAGCACTGAGACTATTTATAAATCAGTGTTGAGCATAAGCTCTGGAAGAGCACTGGGACTATTGATTGAGTGAGTGCTGAGCAATAAATATCTGGAAGCACTTAGACTCATTATGTTTACTAATGTTGAGCTGGAGGCTCTGGAGCATCAGTAATCAGTTTACTATTGTTAAACTAAAATATTAATTATCTTCCTTTATTCTTTCTAAACAGATTGGGATTGCCACTCAAAGAGGGACCGAGCATGCAAGAGATTAAAATGACTGAGTAGTTGATAACTAAATATCAACTAGATATTAGGATGAGTAAAAATAAATCCTATATTATTTAAATAAACTGTGAGAGTTTAAAAATAAATCTTATTATTTAAATTAAGATAAAATAAACTGTTTGAGTTTAAAAATAGATTAAATTATTAATAAAAGATAAAATAAATTGTGAGAGTTTAAAAATAAATCAAATGGTTAATTAAAGATAAAAAACAAACAATTAGTGTATCTAATAAATGAACTGAGTGATTTAAACCTAAAACCCTAGGAGCCTTCTTCTCAAGAAAACTTATAAATAAGAGGACATTGTAAGGGGCAATGGTCCAGATATCATTGGAGGATCCAATTCATAAATATTTGAGCACTCGGATTTCCAGATTGAGTTTTGAATTAGTAAGAAAGATAACAATTTTCACATAGGCATTTTATTCTCTTGGCATGCTCGGTTCGACTCGGGGGTGATCTATTGAACGAACCAAGAACGGTTCGATATCTATGGTTGGGAGGAATGTGGCAGTTCCCAATTCAGTCGAAAAGTGTAGCGGACTGATAAGTGCCTTTATATTATTGTTATTGTTTGAAGACTTATTGTATGGATTTTGATGAAAGGATCTTATGTAACTATTTGAATCATAATCTGTTCATGAATGGAGATTTTATAGGATGTAATATTTGATGTTTATCCGAAATACAGTGATTTTACTCATGCAAGTAAAGGAAGGCTTTAAAGATTTGATTGCACCTATTTCAATTTGTTTAACATAGGTTGTTCCGATCATTTAAATCTGATTACATAGATAGACTTTATAAAGCTGTAATTATTGTTTTACATCTAATTATATTTTATAGCATAACTACTTATTGTTCATGGCGCTTGGGTTTAGCTAGTAATTCTTATGTTCTATAGGCTTAACATCTGCATCATTTATATTATTAAAATTATAATTATAGGACAACAGATAGAATTCATTTAAAACAGAAAGCATTTATAAATGTATATCATAAGTTTTCTAGCTTAGAGAGAAAACTCTCGTTAGCCCTAAATAGGGAAATGATCCCAAACTAGGATCCCAAGACAAGTCCCTTAACCCTAAGTAGGTTAGTTATTATATAAAATAAACATGAAATAGAAATCATAAACTAAACATTAAGACAAAATTACTTTAAACCAAACTCATCGTATAAAACAAAGATTCAAAATATAGCATATACTACTTAGAAAGCGAATGCTATCCAACCATATCACAAGTTACCAATCGTTGGACTCTTTGTACAACTCACACATAACTTCCATAATGAAGACATAAGGCCATAACGCCTTCTTGAGCTGGTTGCATATCACCACTATGAATCAACATGTAGGATGCACGCCTCATGAGCAACATCGAATCCGACTGGTCAACTATCAATAACACAGATATTTTTCTCCATTTGTATAAATATACTTCACATGCATTCGTTTAAACATAACTATTTAACTAGCAGACATAGGTAATTTCACATCCTATTAAAGACTGGGTGCATAAACAAATCGTGGATATCGCAACACAACTAACGTTGTCTATTATTAAACTATCGAACCATACATTTAGTTAGATTAAGTCAACAGAGGACACATAGCCATGACCAAGGCTCATGATTTCAATACTTAACTCTGAGGGATAACCTCCACGCTTTCCCCATGATATACGACTAGGTTGACTGAACAAGTCCGAGATCAAATTTTGTAACCAACGTTTTTAAGCAAAGCCTGTACATGGTTTTCGCTGTTAGAAGATGACGTTCACCGAGGATAAAATCATGATAGGGTATGGACAGATAACTCACAAACAGAAATCGACTTTATTTTAAAGACTTGAACGTATATCAAAAGAATGGGATGAGTATACACGCAACCATGAAAACAAATAACTTCATCTATATCTAGAGCCAAAGATTTGAATTATTGTTGGTCACATTGAAGTATATCAACGAAATACCAATGCACATAAACATGGTTTTAAATAAGTCAAATTTAAACATAACATTAATGCCCTATGGTCAAGCCAGAGGTTCGCTCCTCATTTAGGAGTTAAATAAGCTCGTAATTATATATATACGCAGGATTAACAAGATTTAAAATAGAAACCAGAAACATAGCATCCCATATAAACGCCTTCAAGTCTTAGAAAGAGCATTACATACAATAGTCAAACGAAGTGATATGATACATATCGTAATATACTCAGTTCTTCTAACAAAAAATAATGTAAATATTTATAAACAGTTATGTATGGAACATCCAGATAAGACCCCGAAGGGTTTTACATTTCAACATGAAAATGAAATAGGGCAAACCTTGCTACTATGGAATTAAAACCATAGAACTTCTTAAACCCTTGTCACTCCTTGTAAACGAAGGCAAGCCTAGTCTGGGCATCTATAGAAACCAAAACGAAGACTGATATAAACTGTCACTCCTCTGTTCATCATCCAGTCAAACATATTCGCAATCATATCCTCACAGGAGGAAGCTGGTCCAAGAGGGGCCAAGAGCTTACCAATCAACACGATGGGTGACCTGGTCATTAAAATGCTACATCCAACGCCCAAGACTTCACTTGCACATAGATAAACTAGCAATTTAGTTCTCAACAAGAATAAAAACGTGGAGATGAAATGTATATAACACATAGTCAAAACGTTGAACATAAACCATACCCGAAGCGAATTCGTTGTGGATACCAAATCAGAACATGATTTTCTTGCATCAAGTCTTCCTTGTTCAACCAACGTTTAGAGTGGTGTTGAAGCCTCGAGTATGTTAATGTTGGAATGTTTTCCAAGGCAAACAACAGAGAGTGACATCCCAATCTGAAAGGCTTCAAATAACTCTATGCAAGAGAAATTCTATCCCGAGACAGTTTGGTGTGGTTGACTCCCACTGATATTGGGCCTCTGCTGGCACTTATGTGAGTTGATCCTTATGGATCTATCTTCCTGTGAGGGAAGATCATAAGTATTTTATGTCTAAGGGTAAGTATTTTCTGCTTAAGGGAAATCTAAGTAAGTTAGGTCTAACATAAGAAAAATGTATGATGTGCAGAACAATCAGATCTGGAATTTGGTTAAATGTTTCTCCAACAAATAGACATACGAATTGGAGATCTATTAACCAGCTTTATATAAAATAAGCAATGACAATTGAATGATCTTATCCAAAGAATTAAGCACATGTAAGACTGTTCTGTTATGCCCCGCCAATTGGCAAACTGGCAGTAATGAGACTATAATTTTTTATCATTTGCAGAAATAGATAAATGAGTTAAATAAATAAATTCACTTAACACACAGTAACATCTAAATTGTAAGTTCAGATAAATCCAACTTACAAATTGGATGCATTCATTGAATTGCAAAGATAAAACTAAATTGATTTAGTAACCAAGGTGAGAAAATCGGAAATTATCAAAGAAATTTGACAAATTATACAAAGAAGATGACAAAGCGAAACTAACTGTGATTCATTAAACTTGAAAGAAATTACAATATCTCAAGTGAAGCAGAGCGTCTCCAGTTCTTCTCTGGCAATTTCTCCCCCTCTCCCCTATGAGATCTAAGCCCTTTAATAATAATTACAAAATATTACAAAGGCAAATATCCCATGAAAACAAGGATTACAAGATAACATTCAAAATCCGCCTAAGGCAATTATCCACTTGGCAGCTGCATCTAATAAGTCTTCAACATCTTTATATCTAGCATGTCCAAGTGTCAATTGGGTCTTGCAATTAAAGGATTCGATTTCCTTAGCCTTCAGCTTATCCCACTAACGTAGGAAAAGCTTGATTTCCACCCCCAAATTGATAGGTGACTCAATCAGTTCTTTTATGTAATATCCCAAACTGATATTTTTTTCTTTTTTTGTGTCCTGTAGATGGCTAGTAGGCTTATATCTCAACAACATATGAAAGTAAACCCTGATCTCTGCATGCAGATCTGTGCGCTAGAAAATACTGAAATGCTAGAAAGTAGGAGGAATTAATGCATGCACATACCAGTATGTAGATCAGTTGAAGGTGATGCTGATGATCCCCGCATGCATGAATAAGGTTGCACCAATAAAGAGAGAAGGCAAGTCGTGTTTCTAAGGGTAGGACGTCCTCCTCCAATGTATGAAAGCTCCTCAATAATAAATGTGCCGCTGAAGAAGACTCAAATAAAGGGTGATAGGGTTATAGTGCCCTTCCAGTGATGATAGAAGCTGCATGCATAAGATATGTTGGCTTCCTAGCCCAAAACGTGAATGTATCTCCAAAGCAATTCGCCCTCAGCATGCAAAACGTCCTCCAATAGTGCCAATTGTTGATAACTTCCTCAATAGTCTAGCTGGGAAGCCCCCCTTCCAGGTAAAGGGTAATAATGGTGCTCTGAGAAGAATAGAAGCATCATGCAACACTTCTTCCCACTGAATGTTGGAAAACGAATAGAAGACCACCTGAAGAATGCACCCAAGCAAGGGAGGGAAAGCCCACGAAATAATATAAAAGATAACTCTGCTGAATACTGAATGATGATAATACCTGATGAAGAACAATGCTGAATCTAGATGATCCAACCTGATGATGAACTAGGGCAAATAGATTTCGCTGCTGAAATACACTAGTTAGCTGAGCATGCACTCAACCCCAACTTAGCTTGCCGATCTCTCCAAAACGAATACTCAAATCAATAATCAATAATGTCCCTTCTCCATTCACTTTACCTCTCTTTTATAACACTAAACTGCCAAAAACCTAACTTCTGACCTAACTAGGTCACTTTATCTTCTAATTCTCAGTTGACTTGCAAGCAGGTGCCCGGAGACTCAATTAGGTGCATGCATCATGAAATAATGCTCAGATGTCATGCATGCAGGTGACCTTTGGGTTTGGTGGCCCCTGTCTACCTACTGATGATCTAATAATCATGCTAAAGATCCTCTGAAGGTGTTTATGGATCAATCCTCAGTAATTTCTACTATAATAAAGAAGGGAACATTACATTTTAGCCCAGCAATCTGAAGGTGTTCCAACTGATTTATCCTCTCTTTGGTTGCCTCATATATTTCATCTACATATTTTATCAATATCTTGGGAGGATCAAATTTTTCGATCAGAGTGAGAGTTGAGAAACCCAACGTGGTCAACAACTCATCAGAAGCATACCATCTTCTCCTACAAATCGCTTGTGCTTCCTCTATAGTAACTTCTACTGTTTCATAGGCATTTTCCCATGAATCCAATGAAAGATTGACTTTTCTAAACTTAATGCTTTCAAAGAAAGGTATACCTTCAGGCCTATCTTTTATGTGCTTCTACCAATCTGTAACATTCTCAATGGCCTTGAGTGCTTCCTGTCTTCTTTCATTTTGTTCAAGGAGAACATCAGACCATTTTTCAAAATCAATGTAGGTCTCTCTAATTTCATCTAGACTTTCAAACAACTGAACTAGAAGGTTCTTGTAATCTTCATTTACCTTCAAAGCAAATTCTCAAAAATATTTTGTAGAAAACCTAGGGAAAGAAAAGACTGTTGCCATGGCTGTTGCCTCCTTAACTTGTGATTCCAATGCTGTGATCTTTTGAGCATAACTTCCATTTAACAATTTGGCCTCCTGAAGTTATTGTACAAGAGCTGTGTCTTTTTCTTGTAACTCTTTAAGCTGACTATCATGCTCAGCCTTCATTCCTTGAAATTGAACTTTATGTTCTTCTTCAACCTGTATCAGCTTCTACTTAAGCTCTTGTAACTCCTGTTGCTTCATACCAATCTCCTGATTCAATGAAGTGACCGAATCATAGTCAGCTCTTGCAAATTCCCCCATTACTACAACAATGTCTAATGCTTCTTGTTGGATGTCAGCAGACTGTTTTCTCCAAATTACTTGGTTGGGAACATGCCCTTGTGACCATAGTTGTTTCCCTGCTTCTCTTATTACCTCTTTTCACCATTTCCTTCTCAGATTTGCTGTAGAAGTATTCTCCCAAAGAGACTACAACGTCCTCCCCAAAGTCTTCCACTATGCCCACTGTTGATGTTGATATACCAGAAGTTGAAACTAAAGGTGGAGTCTGGGAAACAACGAAGTTGGGATTGGGATGTTGATTTGGGTGGTGGAAATGGAAGGTGAAATGATGTTGGAAACTAATGGTAAGGAGGATGAAGTGGAAGGTGGAGAGATGACCTCTGGGAGTGAAACAAATACTGGAATGATAGGTGGTTCCAGAAGTGGAACAGATGTAGTGGGAAGTAGGGTTTCAACATCCTGTGTAGGTGCAACAGAAACTGGGATCACAACTGGTTCTTGTGAAGTCACCACATGGGTTAGAAGTGGTTCAGTTGTTGTGAGTAATGGAGTTATGATATCAATGAATGAGAGGGAAGATGGAATGATTGGGATATCCAATGATGTAGTGGATGTTGCAGCTATGGCAATGGTAACATCTGGTAAATAAAGATCAGGGATAGAGGTATCAACATTCATATCTTCCAAGGGGTTGGAAGAAGTTGAAGTGGTAGGAATAACCTCAGGTAAAATATCAGGAAAAGTAATGGTACATGAGAATTTAGAGGGAAGTGTTTCCTCATCCTCATCACTGTCTTCAATGTTTAGCATAGTTACCTTGGGCACAGGCTTTTCAACCTTTTGCTTCTTTGGTGGAGTGGCTCCAACAACAGTTTGAGTTTCCACAACTGAAATTAGTGCTGCCAATTCGTTTTTCATCTCAGCAGCTGACTAAATCAGACCATTGAGATTTTCCAAAGGCCTGTACTGTGATGTGTCTTCAGCAGGGGATTTTCCCTTGTCATTAGGATCATAGGTTAGCATCAATGAAGTCTTTTCTTTTTGAGCCTCCTTTTCTACCCTTTCTTTTTGAACTTTATCATCAAGTGACAATTCCATTTTCCTGTAATTCAAAACCTTAGTCTTGAGCTCTTGCTGATATTGAAAAAAGATACTTTGTTCTTCCTTAGAAGCAGCTCTGCTCATGAATTCAGTAAAAGAGTCAAAACCCTGGTAGATAGAATCATCTAGTTTAGTCTGGTGGTCATATTCATTCTTCATGTGTTCTTGTGCAAAATGACTAACCATAAATTCCTTGGGATCATGCATCCTCTTAGGAGCCTTCCCAAGTTTGAAAGCAACAATTTTCTTTCCAAGTAGACCAACATGAGTTGAATTTTGAACTGTCAAAGGCACAAGATGAAGTGGAAACTTGGGCCACCCTCTTCTTTTAGCTCCTATGAGTTTGAGGAAGACACCATCAATGACAGTCTGAAAAGAAATCTCTTCCACCAACAGTCTGTCCGGGACAATTCTGGGTAGCTAATGAGCAGTGTTGCCACCCCATATTCTAACATAAGAAAAGTATTCCCCTATGTACCAATCCCCCATAGTAGAGACCAGTTCCTTAGTATATTGAGAGAAAGTGGGAGCATTTTCCTTAAAAATCATCAAATGAATTGTACCAATGAAATGCTCAAAGATTTCATATATCATAGGCATGAAATTTCCTTCCCATAATGCAGAGCAGTAGATATGCACAGGAGGTGCGGATAAGGTCCAGTTCCATCCCATGGAGGGAAATTGAAAAGCAGCACAAAAGATATCCATGATGTATGCTGAATCAAAGAATGGAGGCTTTTTGGAGGTAGGAGTCTTCTGGTATTTCTCAATAGCTGACTTAATCTCCACTAATAGGATTTGAGCACAGTTAAAGGACTCCCCTCTAGTGAGTACATTATGAGCAAGGGGTTCCCATTCAACTTTGAATAGAAAACAATCCGGTAACCCATATAGTTTGCAAAGCATAGCTTCGAGTAAGGAGAACGACTCTTTGAACCAGGAAATAGGGTATGATTTATCATCCTTGGGCATGAAGCTTTTCGGGTTATTCATCCAAGGCTTAAGCATCTCATCAAAATTGAATTGAGACCCGACGATGTCGAGGAATTTGGAATTGAGCAGGAAGTCGGGTTGTCTTAGAGCATAATCCCTAGCAAAGGCTTCAGGCTAGAAGGAATTTAACTGTTCCCCAGACTTATCATTGAAAGAACGGTCCTGAGGGATAGCATGATATATAATCCATTTAATGGCATTGGTATAAGGAATAAGGGCCGGCTTGGCTACAATTGCAAGTAACTGGGAATGGCTAATGTTCTTGTAAAAGGACTGGTTTTGCTGGATTTCCGAAAAGTCATCATTGTTGAAGATGGAATATATGCAGAACCAATCTAGGTGCAAACTTCAGACACTCAGTCACTCGTATCAGAAAGAATGCCATTGTTTGGGTCTTTTTTTTTTAGCTCCCTTAAGGCAGTTTTCGAACGGGTAATTCTCGACATGTTTGGGAAAGGTTTGATAAAATCTGATAAATAAGCAGAAAACAATTAATATGAATAATTCGAATCTTGAATTACCAGAAAAACCATAAGAAAAGTGTCGGGAAACCAACGTGAGCCTAAGACGACTGTAAATTGGGAGAACTAGTAAGAAATCCGCAGTAAATTCTTTTCCTATGTGGAATTTCCAAATTCGAAAATGGTAAAAAAATGATAGAAATTTGGCATATTTAAGCAACGGTAAAATAAATCTAGATCGTAGAATTCAAAAGAAATCGACGGCTACGATTAAAAGATGAAAAGCAGAATAGGAGATGCGGAAACGTAATTTTGTGATTTTGATTTTAGTTTCCACAATCCGCAATCCGCAATGCAGATTGCAAGTTGCAGAAGCGCAAGTTTAAATTTTAAAGAGTTTTATGTTTATGCAATCCGCAATCCGCAACGAAAATGCGGATTGCGGGTTGTGGATTTGCATCTTGCTTTCACTTTTTAAGTTATCCGGTTTCTACAATCCAAAATCCGCAATGTGGGTTGCAGGTTGCGGAAACAAAAAATATTTATTCACAATGACAAAGTGTTTTCCACATTCCTCAATCCACAAATTGCGGGTTGCGGAAAGGGCAATGTTTTATTGCAATTTCTTAAAATGACTTCTGCATTCCGCAATGCGGGTTGTGGAAACAAAAGTTTATTTGTTGAAAATTTATGACTTCCGCAATCTGCAATGCGGATTGCAGATTGCAGATCAAAGATTGCGGAAAGGACGTAATTTCAAAAAAAAAGCAAGGTTTCCGCAATTTTCAAAACGCACCAAGGAAAGGAATTTTTAGCAAATTTTATTCAATTTCAAGCATGGGAATAAGAAAAAACAAAGACAACAATCAAAACATCCCGAAAATGATTAAAGGAAATCGAAGTTACCTTCAAAAGAGTAGCGGGGCTGCCATTTTTATCAATAAAAATGGGATATGTTGTGCCTACAACAAGTGGATAATAGAGTGTAGCTTTCACTACTTGAGACGATTCATAGACTAAGAGTGTGGAAGAGGGAAACCCTCTCTCCCACAAAGAATGGAGGCAAACCAAATGAACATTCCTGAAGGCAAAACCCTGGGGAGAGCTTACCACAATCTTCAACGTTAATGCAGTGACTACGTGGAGGTTTTCGATTTCACTATCATCTTCCCATCACATGGGTCACATTCAATACACAACCACCTCAACTATATTGATTATATAGATACCTTACTTAAAGTTTCATTAACTTTAAGGATGGGAAATGCAATATAACACTTAAGCTAAAGTCTTAAATGCTTTGAAAAATCGTTAAAACTTTCCTCCACTTCGTTCTCATAAACTTTGTTTTCAACATCAGCATTAGTCTTAGCCCCTTATTACTTTCATAAAATTTCGGACATTTGAAGTAACATAGTAGAGTTAGATTATAAGGCTAGGTAAGTCCTTTTGCCACCTGCATGGAATTTTAACATAAAATAAAATGTTAGTTGTTATGCTAAGTAAAACGCAGGCCACTTATGGGCCATAAATCCACCTATGAAGTAAATGATTCATAAATGAAACAAATACAACTGATACAATAAATTGGTTAAAGACGAACTGATTCATAGTTGGTTAAAAAAACAGTCCATGAGATCATATTGTCTATTGAGAAAATCAAATAGATCTGGATGACATACATAATCAATACAACCTATCATAGGCTTAAATAATCATACACATGTATAGGAATGCTAAGGCATTAAATGAACCAGATTCATACATGAAGACCAATCCGAGTAAACTAAATGACGACACTTCAATCTTCACAATTACTGTAAGAGAACATGCAAAATATTAAATATGCAAACAGGTAAATTGTCGTTAAAATCTAAGTGCTGAAGTTAATTTATTAAATCATATGGGAGAATACCGACTACTTCTCAATGATGAAGTTAATTTAAATAGACATGTGTTGTTACGACATTTTCGGAGGCCCTTATACATTTTTTTAGGGTGTATTTTTTGGGACATTACAAGTATGGAATGCATTTATAGTATTTGTAAATATTTGGCAAGGATGTCATTTATTAACCACTTCAACATAATCTTTAAAAATTGACATCCAAAGATATCGTGCACCCCAAACCTCTAACACCCCCTCTCTCTGTAGCTCCCTTATCTGTATGTCACCCATAAATCCTATTGTCTAGAATACTGAATCCCTTTATAGCTTCATTTCCCTATTTTAATTACAAAGGACGTCGCTTAATTGACGCCATATCGATGACCGAGCTATTCTATCAACGTTAAATACACGTCGATAGCATAGCTCTGTCATTGGTATGGCATCGCTTAAGAGACGTCCTTTGGAAGTAAAATTCTAAATTGTAGGGAATATCTATTGGTTTGGTTGACTCATTCTCTATGTGCTATATAAGGGTCAAGTCCCACTTTTAATGTTTTTCATAGAGTTTTGATTTTAATTATATGGGAAACAACATTGTTTTTCCCTACAATATCTAATACAATGTAAATCCTATATTTGTTTTCCAAGTTGTGTTGTATGAAAATTGTGTTTAAATTGTATTGGTAATAATGTTCTCAAGCTCCTTGTCATAGCTTCAACTTTCCAATTAGCCTATGAATGATACTAAGTCTTAAAAGCCCTACTAAGTCTTAAAAGTTTTCCATTTCAAAGTTGTTCAATTTGCAGATTAGAGCAATTTATTTTTTATTATACCACATTTACCATTGAAAGTTTAGAGTCCAAATTTATAGCTACAATTCTCCAACTATGGAATTGAAAATTTTTTGAGGAAAATTGAGTTCAAGAGATGGTTGACCTTAATTACCTCACATAGTCACAAGATTTCAAACGTAAGTTGATGCCTTTTAAAATAATGATCATGGTCTATAAGTCAACCTTGAAAAACATAAACTATGGATTTGACATAAACATAAACTATGGAATATTTGACATAAACATAAACGCAGTGAAAGCTTAAAAGAAAAAAATTATTTACAGTGCACTATATTTCTCTTATTCTCTATTTTTTTGTCACACCTACACATTTTCTCTTTAAATTTAGTTGTTATAGTGTTTTTATTGCCATATATATTTTGTAGAATGGCCTCCCAATTTATCCTCCAATGACTTAATGAATAATCCACATATTTATGCCACCCTCTCTTAAATATCAACACAATTTTATTTTAATTTGAAGAAATGCATGTTAATTATTTTATGCTTGTATATTACATACCTAATCACTACCTTACTCTCAATGGACAGAATCCAATTGAAATTTAAGATCAGGATTGGATATCATGTATTGATTTAAATTTTGATATTCTAAACTCAATTGCAAGACTTGTATGTGCATGTTTCACAAAAAGACACAATGCGTGATGCCAATAGTATAGACATAAAGATGCACATACAAATATGACTTGGATATTTAGGAAATGAAGGGAGCAAGTATATGATGTACAAAACAAGAAATTGAATCAACATTGCATGTAAAACAATAATGAAAGAAACCCATATAAATTCATAAGCATGCTTATGCATAAAAAAATCATAATCATTAATGGGAGAGCCATTGAACAAGATATTTTACAATTCCATATCAGATTGATCTTGAACTTCGTCCAATTCGACATATGAGTCATGAAGATCGAAATTTGTATCCATCCCTTCCGAAACATTGTAAGGATTGTCCAAATCAACATCTAGAACATCTAGTGCTATGTCATGATCGATATAGTCATCATCATCAAGATGTGAGCCAATAACTATGTAGTCAACTTGATCCCCCCCTACATATTCTTCTTCTAGATCCTGATCATCTTGATCTTCTTATTCTTCTTGATCATGACCACCTTAATATTCTGTCAAACTAAAATGTTGCAATGAGATGGATTCCTGAATGTCACTTATAATTTTTGCAATTTTTCCTTGTTATTACTCCCATCTATAATTTTCCACAAGCACTCTATGACATTCTTTCCAATATGCATTGTGTCAAACAAATGAGCTACTTGTAGGTGCTCATAATATGGAAACCGACTGAATTGGGAAGAGTATCGTTTTAAACCCCGTGAAGGGTGACCGTGATGACCTTTTAGAAGTATCCATCAAAGATTAATATTTTTACTAGTCATGCTAAGTATGGAAATCTAAAAATAAATACAAGTGATCAAGAACGCAAAAGTAACTACAAACAAGCATTGCTTACCATGGATCATATGAAATTCCCCTTTTCCATAGTTGAGGTGTCATTATTCATGGTTCTTTTCCACTCTCTTCCTTCCCATTAAAGTCATATCTTTCAGTAATTCGATACCTATGGTCCTTATGGAGAAAATGCCTAAACTCATTGTACACCTCCTTTCCTAAACTTCTTGAACATCTAGATATTGTTCTTGGACCACATACAAGACATGCATATTTTCCCTTTGTTTGAATCCCTGCAAGTTATGGAATAGTGACTCAATATATAGAATTCCATAAATTATAAATGATGCATAGCGATTCATGAAAAATTTACACACAATAAAAATGTGTAAGACCAGGCGCATTGTGAATTGTCCATGTAAGTATTACATGGAATGAAATTGCTTTTGGCCTATAGGTTTGGAGACATCATACAAACTGACGCTAGACCATAATTTTAAAAGTTCATCTATAAGAAGCTCAATATAGACATACATATCTTTAACTTGATGCTTACCTAGTAGATATTTGAAAAGTAAAATACATAATTAATAAGTTCTTGATCATGTGACAATGAAAAAAAAGGATTCCTTATATTGTGTTAACATTCTAAAAAATATAAGTACATAGAACAATTAATTCCAACATGACATGATCCCTTTTAATTGTCATCAATGGAGGAAAGCTATTGTTTATAACAAAAATTGTCCAAACTCAGTAATTGGTTTTGAGCTCTCCAAATGGATTGACACCATTCTTTAAAAATTGGCCATTTTCCTCAATGTCTATGAATGCAGATCCATCTCTAGGAATTCGCATGACACCGTCTACACTTTATGTCATGCATGGTAATCCATAAATTCCGCAATGTTTTTACACCTGAAAATTCGTTGAAAACGTGGAATTATCAGGATATGACGAAGAAGTTTGCAGGGAAACTTATTTGTTACCTGATCAATACAATATCTTCTAATTCCACATTGAGGGCACTCACTCTTTGATGCATGTTGTCTGTAATATATGATATGATCATTGGGACATGCATCAATTGTGTTATATTCCATTCCCATATCTTTTAGGATGACACACATTTCTCTGTATGTGCGAGGTAAAGAATTTGACAGTGGTAGAAGAGTATCACCTAACAAATTAACAAAACATCAATGTAACAATCGTAATTACTACCTTATCTTACATATGAGACTGATAATTAAAAAAATAACATCCAATTTCAATTACAAATGTATAAACCTTGCATACCTTAACAATTGCGTCATTGTTGTGTTTGAAATACCATTCATGACCTTCAAGTTGACTAGCAACAAAATATCAGAGAGAAGACTTTCCTTTGAGTCTTTGTAAAAGGATTTTTTTTCCTTATTAATTAGAGGTACATCATGAATGTTTTCGTAGATATCGTCTACAACTACATCCTCATCCGTGGAAACAAATGTGTTGTTGATCAACCTATTTATCCCTTCATTCTCAGTAAGGTTATCTTCATTTTCTTCTATTGTATCAACCTCAATGTCGCCACCCTCGCCATCTCTAGTATGAATTGTAGCGAATGGATTTGCAACCATTGGTGCTCTTGTCTGTGCAACAATTATGACAAAATAATTCCAATTAGTATCAAAATGTACACCAATATTAATAGTATAGAAAATGAGAATTTTTTTTTTTGATATGTTACCAGGGGATGATATTCTGTTCCACCTTCTAAGTGCACATACTGATAGCAATGTTTCCTGGTTGTTTCCCTAACAACTCTTCTTCTTTTCATCTTTCTGCATTGTGTACAGGGGCAATAACATTTTCTATCACCGATTATATCTTCAACATTAAAGGCTTGATTATGATCATTTACATTACTAGGGTTGATTGTGTGACCATATGCAAAATTCATATCTGCTTGCATAACAACAATTCGTTTGCATCTACTAGCAAATTGGTGGACATGATTGTCTAACATTGTTCTCTATTTCAATAAAATACATTATTAAAGTAAGAAGAAAGATAAAAAAATCATTAACCGATTGAAAATAAATTTATTCAAGGGATAATCTCACTAATCCATTTTTTTTATACCTAAAATAAGAGTTTCTCCCTCCAACTTCCACAAAGTATTCTTACTGAATTGAACCCCAAAAAAACCTGAATATGTGTTAATTTTTTCCCAATTAAACTGGAAAAAACCTCCCAAAAAAATCTAGATATGTGTTAAATTTTGTCCAATTAAACTGGAAAAAAATTCCCCCAAAAAACCTTGATATGTGTTAAATTTGGTCCAATTCAACCGAAAAAAACCTGAATAGATGTTGTGTTTGAATATGTTTTAAAACATGCCGACTTTAATTGAACAAGAGGAAAATACATTCGGCTTTTACTCATCTCTGAAGTGACATCAATAAACTATATTTATTGGGCCAACGTTTGCATGCAATACATTAGTTAAGCAACCCTATAAACCGTCTCTTAAGCGATGCCCCATATGGTGTTGCTTAAGCGATGTCAGGTAGAGATTTTTGAAGCGCCTTAAAAAAACTCGATAAATTGATGTTTTTTCGACGTGTAAAGTGACTTTTGACTCTAGAAGTTGGTAGAAACATCGAATTTTGACCCCAAATCTAGTAGTGATGGTATTTTGGTCTATAACCCCACTTGATAAAGACACCTTGAGCATGTTGCTCGTACCTTGCAATTATCAAGGGATTACCAGTTACTTGTGAAACAATCAAAATGTGCTGTTGGGCCGATTAAGGTTGAATATTTGGTCCATATTGTGAGTTAGTATGGTGTATGCGTGGACCCCAAGAAATTGGACTCTATGCAAAACTAGCCCCGCAAAAATCTCAAGAGCTTGATGGGTTTCCTTGGACTTATCGACTATTACTATGTAATTTTGTGAAAAGTTATGGTAAGATTTCAACTCCTCTCACATTCTAAAAAATAATGCCTTCTGCTAGAATGATGCAATGGAGCAGGTCTTCTCCACCCCAAACGATGTTATGTGCACTACACCTATTTTATCCATGCCATATTTCACTGAAACTTTCGTCTATAGTGGGATGCCTTTGTGTGTGGCCCAAGAATAGTATTGCTACAAGATAAACACCCATTATCCTTCACCATTAAGCAACTATGTCAATGGAACTTTGACAATTACACCTATGAAAAATAAATGATGGCTATCCTTCACGCCATTGAGACATGACGCCCATATTTAATCGAGCAGCGTTTCTAGATCAAGACCGACCATCATAGTCACACATTTTTTGGAACAATGGTTTTCCTCACTAGAGCAACATAAATGGGTCACTAAAATGCTAGGGTATAATTGTGAGATCACTTATAAGAAGGGCCGTGACAATGTGGTGGTAGATGATTTGTCTAGGTAATTTGAGGAGGAGGGTTCCCTCTTCACATTGCTCTTACTAGTTCCAAGTTGGATCAGTGAAGCACACCAAGAATGGATGCATTGGGTCATTGTCTGAAAACTCATAAAAATTATTCAAGAATACATGAACTCTCCACCTATGTATACATGGCACCAAAATAACTTTCCATACACGAAGCACATTTTTCTTACCTCGGATTTGGACTTAAAGCAACAAATCTTAGAGGATTTACATTTATTGTCCACAACATGCCATTAAGGCTTTCATAAAACCTTTGAATGAATTAAACACTCCTGTTTTGGGAAGGAATGAAAAAATATATCACAACTTTGTTGCAGCCTACAACACTTTTCACAATGACATAAGGGAGAAACTATGAAGTCACATGGTTCTTTGTAGCCACTTCCAACTCTCAACCATATCTAGATGGACATCACTATGGATTTTATCGTGGGACTTCTTGAAGCAAGCAATAAGTTCGTCATTATGGTGGTAGTAGATTGATTGACCAAATATGCTCGTTTTGTGCCTTATCACACCCTTTTACACCATCCCTTATGGCACAAGTATTCATGGATCAAAATTTAAGCTATATTGCATGTCAAATTCTATTGTATATGATTGGGATCCTACCTTTACAAGGAATTTTTGACAGGAGTTGTTTAAACTTAAAGGCACCTAGTTGAATCTCAGCATAACCGATCATCCATAAACTTATGGTCAAATGGAAGAAGTCAATAAGTGCTTGGAAACCTATTTGAGATGCCAAAATCCCTTAATAGTGATTTCTTATTTGTAAGGCCTCGATGAACCTTAAAGAAAAAAATTATTATATTTACAATATTTTCATAACAATTAACTAAAAACAAATTAATGATCTAGTAGATCTAACACAATATATCATCACAATGGTTTTATGGAACATAGGAGAAAGCATACTTGTAGTCCAATGAGCTATCGAAATATTTTACTTTTAGATCACCTTGAACAATGAAGGAAAACAACATGTGGGGGGATGACTCTCCACCCAACCAATCCCTAAGAGAAGCACCGAGAGCCTTCGAGCACCCAACCAATAAATCATAGCCAATCTATTCTGTTGCCTCATGTAACCATTCTTGTCTCCCTTCCAAACATGGAAAATTTTGAGAATCCATAATTTTCTTATAGTGTAGAAACCTTGGCGAATCTTACTAATTATCAAATTTCCAACCATAAAATGTTTGACAATATTTTTTTAGAAAATATTCAAATTTCTAAGGGTTTTATATAGTTTTTGGACAATTTTGGCAATTTTTAGAGTAAAATTTTTTAATCCTATGGAATTTGGGCGAATCATATTAGAAAAAAGGAAAAATATTATTTTTTTTTGGAAAAAAACCTTGAAAATTAGCCCATGGGCTAAATTTCACCCCTAGAATTTTCCATGCTTCCAAATCTAAGAATAGAATGCTCTTCCCCTCCAATCCTCCTCCTTTTTAAACATTTTCTCTCTTTTCTTTGGTATTTGAACCACGTATATTCGATTAATTAACATATTTTCTTTTATTTATTTATTATTTTAATATTATTAGTCATAATTATTCTATTCATAGTTTTATAGTGTTGTGGGTGGGGTACCCTATGTTCGGGACCTCAACATCTCCTGATGTTCTCTAAAATTTAGGGGGTTGCTTGCACACATCCCTTGAATGCATTTCCATGCTTCTCCATCCTCACATCTCAAAAAAATTGTGGAATATTGACTCTTGGTGTTTGCATTAATTAGGAGGAAAGGTGTAATTGGGGTGTGATTCCCCTACAATTATCATTAGACCTAAACATTGGTTTGCACCGGTTGGTTGAACATAGTCAATTTGAATCCAGTATAGATAACTATTAACATTATTTAGTTGTTTGTCACTCCTAATGAAGAATCTTTTCTTAGAATAAGAGTGTTACCTGTTAATATTTTATGTTATGTTAAGTGACATTCATAGTGGTAACACGTGTTTCTTTAATATTAAATTTAATCTAATTAAATATTAAATATAGTTATTTATCATTTTAATATTTAATTTAGTTTTCCTATTGTTTTATTTATAGTTAAATTAATAGAAATTTTGGGTTTTTACATACTTCCCTCCTTTAGGTAACTTCGTCCTGAAGTTACGTCTTATATATATATATATATATAATACAGGTGAGAGTTAATCATGTGGCTAGTACAAGTAATTCTCAATACTATACTAATAAAAAAATATGGTAACCTATATTACTATATGCTCTTAATTAGTGTTATTAGATTCCTGATATGCACAAATTATGCATCATTCGATTATGTATCAACCAATTCAAATTATTAGGTGTCATGATTATCTTTATATATGATTTACTTCCTCCCTTACACATCCTCACCCTGAGAATCATACCATCCGAGCAACCTCCATAACCCTCCATGTTAATACTCTAGATGGTCTCGCTTTCCATGACATGGGCCCTCTACTGTAGCTTGGTCCCACATTAGACATCGGAAGTTATCAAGAAGTTACTATGGCCTTAGGCACCCTCCCCTTTTGGTTTTGTCGGGATTAAGTTACCACTGCTTAAGCCACCCTCCCTCATTTGGGTTAGGCTAGGCATCTGGTTAAGGGTACACTACTCCAGTATACCCTAGGCATCTCAAAAGGATGTCCCAACTCCCTCCCTATCATCCCTAAAGGCCACCAACCCTAGGAATCGAAAGTCCCTCTCCATATACCTCCCACTAACGAGTATAACTCTAGCCATGGACTTCCGACATCTATGGAAGTTAAAATAATTAATGGGATCAGTTTATTGGTTGATTTGTCCCTATCCCATAAGATCTTACTTGTAATCAGTCTCATTTGTGGTTATGGGTTCCCACGGAATCCTTGAATTAACTGGCCCCAAGGGCCATGGGTGGGTTTCCATCCAATCACCACCTTACAACATGCAACCAATGCATTAGTTATATATTATCAACTGTATACTAACACATTCCATCAGAGAACATGAATTTATCATATCCATCCTAACCATAATAATACCATGAAAAGTAAACAACTGCATGTTACCTTCTACCATCATACGATGGTAATCATCAACATAAAACTGTATGGTCTTCATGAAATATCATCATCATTAATAACATATAATAACATGGTTCACATACCATAATCATCGTAATATCATTATGAATATTAATCAATTTTACTAAGCTATCATGGAAAAACATATTTTAATAACATGATTATCATTATAGGAACATATGTCATTCTCAAGAAACATAAACCACATGCAATCATAGCCATTTTACCGCATCAAATCCTTATGAATTAGAGATTACCCACATGCTAGGTACCACATGATTTCATAAGAATCAACATATCATGAAATACTTCACGACATCACAAAATTCTCAAATCATCATATCATTGTGATACACCAAATGTTCATATATACCAATCATAGGAACATCTCATTACAAGATATCATCATTAAAAGAACTACACATAATCATATCCGATCAATTAGATATCAACATCATATCATGAAATATCATTCTAAGTAATATCACCTAAATAAAAGAAACACATGTTAAATACAACATTCTATCATGCCATTCCATCGCAACATTACATCAGCCTAAATAAAATAAACACATGTTAAATACCACAAGTGATCTTAAGACATCATAACATCATGATATGATAATCATCTCAACACATAGCATATGTAGAACAATAAAACATTATGAGCCTTCTTATAATGATTCATAAACAAATAACTTGGTCATTAGCATACATGAACATATAAGCAATGATTTACTATATACCACATCTAATGTATGAATATCATCAAAACACCCATCTAACACATTGATTTTATTAGTCCGAGTATGACCCTACAAAAGGTTATCATGAAATGATATACTATGAGTGACTTGTGTTATTGTCGAGATATGGGTCTTCAACTTTAATTATCCTCTATCCTCTATCCACAATAATATTCCCATTTTACTAGGGAGGTACTTTACATACATTTATCTGTATACTATTTAGATTTCAAGTAATCCTCATGACAACTCATTCCAAGAACTATTACAATCAATAGCATTCAAAGAGTTGGAATCTAAGTGATTGTTACTTTTGTTGCCAACACATAAACCCAAGACTTATTATCAATTCATCATTCCCCTAACACCTCAATGCTATTATGTATACACCCCAAGGAAGCTCTAATCATGAAAATTCCATGTTATTTTTTTTTTGGTATAAGTGTTGATGCTGGCCTCATCTACCAAACAATAGTTCAGAGTACTCCAGATAAGTCTTTGGGGATCCTTATTTGACACATTTCCATGTGAATCCAAAGGACATTAGTTGTTGCCTTGCCTAATTGTAAACATTAGAACTGACATGTAACCATTATGTAGTCTCCTCTAAAAGGTTTTTTTGGGACAAATTTAATGACTTTTCACATAAATTTACATAAATTTGCTTGATGCATGCCATAAAATTATGCCTAGAAAATTTGTTGCATGGCCTAATGTCATCTAAATATGTTCAATAAGTAACCTTTCAATAACACAATTATCTTAAGAACATCATGATCGACTCAATATGAGACTAGCCTTTAGTAAAATCTAAACAATAGCTCTTAATGGATGAATTGACTATCTCAATTGCATGTGCTTGAACTCCCCATGGTGTTTTTATAAGTTTTCTAAAAAGCACCAAGAGGTTATTCCATTAAGCTTGGGGTGGGAATACCTAGTGCTCTAAGATAACTAAGCTAGGCTAAAGAATTTGGCTCCCCTTTATATGATTCTAGTTGTACAAAAAATGCAAGCAATGGACAATTGTATGTTGAAGACATAAGATACTTTGATAATGTATGAAAACCCCATATGCTAATTTGTACCTCTTTGGTTTCTAGTCTTGAGATACATTCTTGATCTAGCATATTGTACATGCCATAAAGTGGTGAATACTTTTGTCCTTGAGGTTGCATTATTAATCGTTTGTTAAATATGCTTCTCAGGTGTGAATGAACTTTACACAAATTCAGTTAGCATCTAACATCAGAGATATATTCCAACAGAAATGTAAGATGACTAGCTTTGATACAATTGTGCAAGTTAAATTTATTCTCCCAAAATATATAGAATTCATCTTCCGCAAAAATAACATCAATGATAAGAATTATGTTCAAGATACAAGCATGCCTAAACAAATTTACATAATTATTCTTTCCTTCTAACATAAAGTACCTACCAAAGACTATCTACAAACAGAACAATAATGAGACCAACCTACTCTCTAATATATACATGGAATTAGAAGAGATTTGTTGCTTTGACGAAAATAAAAACATAGGTGGATTAACATGTTCATGCAAATGTTTCATAAAGATCTACTAAACCAAGAAAAACCCTATCACTCTTTGTTGGGACTAACCATGTAAAGTGCAATTTACATAGACTCAAAGAATGTTGTTGATCATTTTGGACTTTCAATACAAAATGTAAGTATACAAAATGTGAGTTTAGATCTTATAGATTATCCTTGATTTTTTTAATAGATGTGCCTTCGCACTCCCACTTTGTATCACCACTTACATACTGAACAGATCGGTTGACCTAGTTCGGGCCATTTGTTGGACATAAATAGACTTATCTTGTTACATTTTTAATGCGGTATGATTTAACAAGTAGGATACTTGTGTTGGTACACATAATTGGTTTATATAGAAAGTTATTGAAAAGGGGGAGAAAACAAAACTAATTTGCATGCAAACTAGCGTAGATCCATCTCAAACCCGGATCTATCAAGCACTGAGAGGGATCCAATTTCTTGAGGTGTAATTTTTTTTGTTTTATCTTAAATTTTTTAGACATTAAGAAAAAAAATCCTCAAGCAATTGGATCCCTCTCCTTTAATTTGTTAATTATTTTTATTTTTATTTTTGATAAGTTATGAGCGAACATGAAATTTTTAATTACTTTTGATTTTTTATAAGTTATGAGCCGACATGGAAACGTAACGTGACAAATGTGACAAATGTGACAAACGTTACAACATCTCCCCCATACTGGGTTGTAACGTAACGTGACAAATGTGACAAATGTGACAAATGTGACAAACGTTACAATATCTCCCCCATTCTGGTTTGTAATGTAACGTGACAAATGTGACAAATGTGACATGTGACATGTGACATCCGTTACAGGATCTCCCCCATAATACAAATGTGACATGTGACATCCGTTACAGGATCTCCCCCATACTATTACTTTTACATTTTATTACTTTTGAAAACGTTACATGTGACATCCGTTACAGGATCTCCCCCATACTATTACTTTTTACATTTTATTACTTTTGAAAACATTACATGTGACATCCGTTACAGGATCTCCCCCATATTGGGTTGTAAGCACCTCATTTACACTCCCACTTTTTTTAATAGATGTGCCTTCGCACTCCCACTTTGTATCACCACTTACATATTGAATAGATCGGTTGACCTAGTTCGGGCCATTTTTTGGACATAAATAGACTTATCTTGTTACATTTTTTAATGCGGTATGATTTAACAAGTAGGATACTTGTGTTGGTACACATAATTGGTTTATATAGAAAGTTATTGAAAAGGGGGAGAAAACAAACCTAATTTGCATGCAAACAATATATCCTTTGAAAATGACAACTTGTTCATGGAGAACAGTGTGCTGCTCAATTGGATAGTTATCATAATACAAATTCCTCGCCATTTATGTGACTGTAAATATCTTGCGTTGCACTTTTGGTACAAAAGTAAAAGGCTTGGAATTTGAAAAGCAAATTCAAGTCAAAACATAAATAAGAGACAAGCCCTAAACCGGTCCCAATTTTCAACTAAAATTATACTCTCGATATCAACCATTCCGTTCCAAGCACCAACGTTGACAGCGCATATCCCAATTTCTAAGCCATCGCACAGTGAGAAGCAAGAGGTATTGAACATATTTGATATTTCAAAACATAAGGCATGGGAAAAAAATGTTTTCCATTTAACTGTTTTAATGCCAATGCCGTCTAAACCCTGCGTGCAAGCATAGCATCCAAAGACAAGTCACCCTTTTCCAATATTTTTACAAGTTACAGGTGTAGGTTTTCAGCAATGAACCTTTTGGTGGGGGTCAAGCCCTTTTAGAATGGACAAGGTGGAACTCCTAACATTATCAACTCTACAACACACAATGACCTTATGCTACAAAGCAGCTCATTAGAGGTATATGTTCCATCAAATTCTCTGTAAGAACGCATTAGCACTTCGACCACCATTAACAGCAGCTCAATATTAAAATGAAATTAACGGTGTATAACAGATCTCATATGGAGAATTCTAGTAAATGTTTAGATTACAAAGATGGTTGAAAATGGGGGAAAACCTGTTCCGCAGGACTGGGGATTGCAAAATGGTTCTGATATATTTTCAACTGGCACACAGTGTTTTTCAGCTTACAAATGGTGGTTTTCACAGTCACCGGGTGAGTTATTTTTTTGGGGGAGATGACAATGACAACAAGGGCACGTGGGTTATTTTTGGTCACAAACCCTGTAGTTCCAACAACCAGAGCAAGTGCAGATTTCAAATTTCATGAAAATAAATTCTTTCGAACTTCTTTTTCATGTGGAAAATATAGAATTTTGTTGTTTAGGAAGAATAAAAAAATCCTCAATCACATATAGGTTACATAACATGTCATGTGGTTAAACCGAATAGAGTGGAGAGTATAACAACATTTCTTCCAATCATCCACTAACAAATTCTTTCAAACTTATATGATATGACATGGGTTGTTTATCCAATAACATATTCTTTCAAACTTATATAATATGAAATAACATATTCTTTCAAACTTATATAATATGACATGGGTTGTTTGACCGTTGATGTTCAGGGGGTAAATCATTTGTTGAAATCTGATCTCTGGTGCCTTCAATTTTTTTTCACACTTTTGACTATGGATCACCTTCCATATTCAATGCATAATCAATATTAGTGAATGTCAACCTAAATTTACAATAGCAAACATTTATGAAGAACTCAAAATGTTTTGATCCACTCTCTTTTCTGGATGCCTGGGTCAACCACACCAACAAATGGGATTGAACAAATGAAATTTCTTCACCTGTGTTATCAATGAGACTATGAAATGGGAAACAATTGTGCTATCAATGAGACTGTGAAATGGGAAACAATTGAGGCATTTGATCAAATTGTGAAGTATCTTTGTAATAATTGTATGGGAGATAATTGCTCAGAACCCACTAGAGTTGCCATGTTTATCATCATCCATATAACGCTTTTTCAAAATAGTTTGCGTTTGCATATTGCCTTCTATTTGTGGTTGAAACTTTCATAACAACATATTTTCTTTACTCTGAATCTTTGTAATCTACATATTCCTTCATCAATCGACTCGATCTTTTTAGGAAATTTAGATTTGGTACATCTACCTTATTTCAAGGAAACAAAAAAACAACAACTAAAAGCTCATTCCATTTTAGATCTAATAAATCCATGTATAAAATAAGTTCTATTTCAAATCTAATAAATTTAAATATATATTATGTTTTATATTTAATCAAAATATGAGTGTTTTTTTTTCACATATATTTTGTGTACTATATCTAATATGAATGTAATGCAGCTTTGTTAAATTAACATAAATTTATTACATTTAATATAAATTAGGTGAGATCTATATAGTTTCATCCAATATAGGAAGGGT
>BSBM01000769.1:2522500-2870000 GCA_027924585.1 Larix kaempferi | reverse complement strand
ATGATGATGATGATGATGGTGATGATAAAGAAGAGGATGATGATGATGATGATGATGATCAATCATCAATCATCAATCATCATCATCATCATCGTCGTCGTCGTCATCATCATCATGTAGTGGTAGGGGAAGAGGGATTAGGAGATTGCATGCCGAAGAACTCTGAAATGTATACAGGTTGATGAAACTCTCATTAGTTCACTTGAAGGTACGTTGTATAGATGTGCTATTGCTGATCAAACTTGACAAATACTTGATAACTTTTTTGATTCTAAATGTGATGGGGACAAGTGCAAATTATTTTTATCATTGTTAAAATCTAGGTCTATGGTTGTTGTTAGAAGAACGTTAAAGATAAAGATGACCAAAAAGTTAGAACCAAGTTATCATATTGTTAAAAGTTTAGTAGATGCATTTAGTACAATTGGAAAGAAATATCGCTCAAAGGATCGCAATGCGGCTCATCGTGTGTTGTCTCAATCAATCATGAACAAAAACACTAGTGCACTTCATTTTCTTAAACCTACATCCAAAATTATTAATTTGAATGAGAAGACAATTCGTAGGTATTGTGTTAGAAGAGAACAACTTGAAACCGGTAAAACAGATGTTTGGGCCTTCAATGGCAGGTTGCCACGCTCTAATATGAAGCTCATTGATGTTGTAAAGGGATTAGTGCAAGCATTTTGGCATGACAACACTAGAACCTCTTCCAACCAAAAAGATGTATTAAAATTGAGAAGGGGTTCAAAGGATCGTGAGCCACACATTAAACATTTTCTTGATATGACACAAACAAAATCATATGAGAGATTTAGGAATGAACATAATGAACTTGACTTGGGCCAAAGATCCTTTGAAAAATGCAAATGATGGTATGCTAAAATAAACACAATTCGTAACACATGTTGTTTTCGATACCACATTGAGTATGGTTACTATTATGACACATATACATATATTTTTCGTGTATTGCATAACACTCTTGTGCAGGAATGCTCAGCTACATTACCACCGATTCCATCTAGAGACTTTATTCATAGCATTTTGTGTAGCAAGCAAAACGATTGCACATTTTATCAAAAAAATTGCATAGATGTGACATGCCCAGGGTGTGGTGGATTCACATTATTAGAAAAATGCATACATGTGACCGATGAGCATGAACTTGGGAGGCAGGAGGTGAACTTGCAGTCATTCAAATATGTCATGTATGATATTGATGGAGGGACCAAAAGAAAAAAAATACAATTGGTCACTTATCAGGTTAGTAATGAGCAATTGGATATTATTTTTTCTTCAGATTGCAATTTCATATGTAACAATCTATTGATATATGTCTTTATTGTTGATCTACCAGGTACGGGTTTGCGACTTCATGGAGGAATTCTTTGAAACGAAACAACAATATGTAAATCATGTGCATGTGGCTCGTTGGCAAGATGAGCAGTTTAGAATGTGAAGGGATACATTTCCTATTGGGACTATCCTGTCAGTGGTCGATTTTCCGGAAAACTACACTCTTCAACCGCAAAATGAGATTCAGAGTCAATACTATCACTCAGACCAGGTCATCCTAATGGTCCATATCACCTATAGACATGGGGCAGATAGTACTGAAGACAACAGGTTTATATTGAAGGAGTATCACTTGTACATAAGTGATGACAGGTGTCACGACTTGGCTTTTGTACAACACAGCTTTCAAATGTTCTACAATCACTTGAAGGATAATAGTATATAGATGGAACAACATTGGATTTGGTCTGACGGTTGTGCAGGGAAATTCAAAAATGCTCATTTCTTCCAATGGTTGTGTATGCTCCACAAAAGCCACAAGGTGCCACATATTTGGAACTATTTTGAGACCGGACATGGAAAAGGTGAACACGATGGAGCAGATGCGTGCATAAAGACTGCATTACGCAGGAAAGAAATGAAGTTCACCGATGGACTTATCATCCAAGATGCAAAAACCATTGTTGCATGGTGTGCTTCAGTCATGGGGGAGGGAGCAAGAAGGCAAGAAGATCACTCAACCAAGAAAGCACATGTGGTTAGATATTTTTGGGAGGTGGTGGATGTAGATTGATCACAGTTATATGAGTGAAAGACCATCCAAGGAACTTGTGCATTTCATTTAGTTAGAACGTCAGACAATGCTATACTTGAAATGTGGACAAGGAAACTGTCATGTTTTTGTTCTCCATGCAGTAGTGGTGAATGGGACGAATGTGAATCCATGGATTGGGTTGATAGCTAGGACCGTGTATCACTCCCCATTGGTTGAAGGATAGCTATAGAATTATCCCTGTTGGAGGAGGACCAATCAAGTATTTCACCAGACTATGACCACATATTAGATCTCGTACAACTAGGTTCGATTAATATTTTTATATTTTTGACAACTAGTTGTGTCTAATTAGCTGTGTATATTTTTGACAACCAGTTGTGTCTAATTAGTTGACTGAAACGTTGGAACTATATTTTCTGCAGGGCACATATATGCAGTAGTTTCCCTGGATGCAATGCATGGTACACTGACTATTGGCTGGCATGTTTCTTTGAGGGGAAGAAAACCCTAAATGTCCCATTACGGGACTCTGAGGCCAATGATTTTTCGATTGGGTCGATGGTTATAAAGGGAGAATATTTGAACCAGGTTTCCCGCTCAGCAAATAGAAAAGGGTATACACATGAATATTATAGACTAGGTGAGATTGTATACCATTACACAAACTTAGTTATTGGCACAAACCTCCAGCTACAAACAAAGCCAAGGAAGAACTCATCAAAGGCATGATACTTATTTCCTTATTCCGAGCATGAGAGGTTAAAGGAAACCATTGGTATTCGAGGTGATCCTGATGGTCTAGTTGACTGACCATAGGTAGGTAATCTGGTATGTGGTTTTCATGTTTTATTATGTACTATGTTATAGGTATGTGGTGTACATGTATGCTATGATTTTGTTTCGTGGTCTCATTGAGTATTGACATTAATATTTTGACTATTACAACCATACATTGATAGCTTGATAGATTGATAAATTGCATAGACTTGGTACAACTTCATAAATTGCACAAGTTTTGTCATGGATTTGTTTTCTTTGTTTTTTTCTCCCATCTAAGTAAACCATAATATCTGCATCCTCATGCCCATTTTCATGCTCATTAGCACCATCACCATCTTCATGCTCATTATCACTATCCCCATTGTCATTGTCGCCATCACCATGCCACCATGAACATCACCACCGTTCTCTTCCTACCCATGTTGTCACCATCACCATCCCATTTTCACCATAAGATTCCCATCCATCATCCACACAAATATAACTGTTAGATACCTAATTTCATCACCCAAAATCCTAGAAACCTAGACGCCCAAGACTTGATCATGGTGTCCATATTTAACTTGAATTCCAAATACTCCTATGAGAGGGATTCTGTCATGGTGTTTGAGCTCAAGAATGCAAAGTTTGGAATTAAATCCATTGTCCCCCCAACCATGTTTATTCCTCAACACTTATTTATAGTGCACAAAACCTAAAAGGGATGCTTACCCTGCATTTAACGGCGACATTAATTAGTTAATGGCTTCCTTGTTCGGAGCGTAGAGAAAAACCTTGTCACATTACAAAATCCTTGCAACATCATATCAATTAATAGGGGAGGCTGCTAATATGATCTCAATTTACGAGAAGCTTCCACATAGAAATAATTTATACTATGTATAAAGTGAATATTATTACTTGTTTTAAAATTTGTTTCCCTCCCTTAACCCCGTTTTGTAGATCTGTGCTAGCTATTGTTTGGAGGGAGTTATCCCGCGACCATTTTCTGTTAGATTGTGTGAAACAATACAACATTTATTGCCCTCAACCTAGCTCATTTTACCTCTTCCTAGTTCAAAGGCGCTCATGCTCCTCTGTTTAAAATCACATAAATTTTGGAACGAGATATTGATGATGTGCAAGAAGGCTTGACCAACTGGCTGGTCTGGGTCCTAAAAAGACCGAAATACTCCACTCAACCCGTTTAAATGAATTTGAGAAATATTAATACCCCTGTGACTCTATTGGGCTAGTTTCAACGACATTTTCATGCGACTTGCAACTCAACATAACTCGGAAACCGGAGGTCGGATCGACAAACCGTCAACTCCATTGTCTCCTGGCATCCGATTACCTCTAGGGGGCCCTCTCCCTCATGTTCTCATGCCCCAGTGACTTCATTGTGCATTCATTTCATAAACTAGGGTTTTGCTCAATTTCCTTCAATGCAATCTCGCATTGGTGGCTCAACTATGCAAAACCCTCCACCGAGCTAGTGTTGTTAGTCTTCCCATGTCGTAATTTCCCATACACACTTGCAGGAGCCAATGACATGCAATATTGATGCTCCGTTTGCTTTTTTGATCCCAGACCAAAAGTCACCAAGTGTCCCTGAACGACATTTTGATGCGACTTGCAACTCGACATAACTCAGAAACCGGAGGTCGGATCAACGAACCGTTGACTCCGTTGGTATCCTATCATTTGATTATCTCTAGGGGGGCCTCTCCCTCATGTTCTCATGGCCCAATGACTTCATTGTGCATTCGTTTCGTAAACTAGGGTTTTTCTCAGTCTCCTTCAATGCAATATCGCATTGGTGGGTCAACTTTGTAAAACCCTCCACCGAGCCAGTGTTGGTAGTGTTCCCAAATTGGAATTTCCCATACACACTTGCAGGAGCCAACAACACGCAATATTGCTGCTCTATTTTCACTTTTGCTCCTGAAGCGAAAGTCACTAAGTGTCCCTGACTGACATTTTCATGCGACTTGCAACTCGACATAACTCAGAAACTGGAGGTCGGATCGACGAACCATCGACTCCGTTGGTCTCCAGGAGTGCGATTACCTCTAGGGGGCCATCTCCCTCATGTTCTCATGGCCCAATGACTTCATTGTGCATTCATTTCGTAAACTAGGGTTTTGCTTAGTTTCCTTCAATGCAACTCTTGCATTGGTGGTTCAACTCTGCAAAACCCTCCATCGAGCCAGTGTTGGTAGTGATTCCACATCGGAATTTCCCATACACACTTGCAGGAGCCAACGACATGCAATCTTTTTGCTCCGTTTTCTTTTTCGCTCCCGGATCGAAAGTCACCAAGTGTCCCTGAATGACATTTTCATGCGACTTGCAACTCGACATAACTCAGAAACCGGAGGTCGGATCGTCGAATTGTCGACTCCATTTGTCTCCTGGCGTGCGATTACCTCTAGGGGGCCCTCTCCCTCATGTTCTCATGGCCCAATGACTTCTTTGTGCATTCATTTTGTAAACTAGGGTTTTACTCAGTTTCCTTCAATGTAACTATTGCATTTGTTGTTTCAACAACTGCACATGGGTCTACTTCAAGTGACTTAATCATTCGCTGTATATCAAACTCTACATATGCTACATTTGAACATGTTGCAGCATTAAGAAAACAGTATGTGTTTAGAGATCATGGGCTATATTATTCTTGTACTAAAGTATAAGCCAACAACCATATGCCTAAGCTACACTTACAAATTACAAACCAACTAGGGTTTCGTGAACTACACACCGCATAATAATGTTAGGATATTCCTATACTCCATCCTAGTCCCTCTAACATTCCTGTCATTTACATTTTCAGTCCTGCATGCAAAATTAGGGTTTGCATGCATTTTACATGCATCCTAGTCATCATCACCAGCACCTAGCCCTCAGCAAACTAGCCCCGGGAGCTTCTCTCGGATCAGTCTTAGCTCTCCTAGAGCTTAGTGCACCCTCCTTTCAGTTACTGCATGAGAAGGGCGCCTTTCTTCACCTACCAGTCCAGTTTAGTTCAGTTATCTTCAGTTCTTCCTTGATTTAAGGATTAAATGACTCCTAACTGACCTTATCACTCTTTTGGACCTCCAGTGTGACTAGATAGACTGTTTTGACTCCAGTTAGCTCCATGAGCGCCCTCCACTGAGTCTCCTTCACTATATCAATGCTTCCATGTGCCAGTTACACCAACCACACTCAGTTAGACTCAGTTTGACTCCCGGTTGATCACTACTTGTGCATTGATGACTTCACTGATGATGAGATAGACTCCTAGTTTGGCACTGATGACTCTCCACTGATTATGGATCTGTGCATGAAGGATAATTCGAATTACACCTAGTGAATTCGAATCCTCATACTCAGCATTGTATATTTACCCGGTTACTATTCTGATTAATGTAGTGTGTGTAATTATTCTACCTCTATTGGATCTATGTTCTATTGCTTCTCTCTTCTTCCTTAATTCCTTAATTCTTTCACTGTGAGGTTACATTATCTCTTTGGATCTTATGTTGGCAATCTAACAAATAAAACTAGGATAGGCATGGAAAGGATATTTTTTCTTGAGAATACTCTTAATGGGGGGGAAGCTTTTCACATTAAGAAAGCACAAAGGGGATAAAATTTTCATTGAATTCCATACCTAAGGATTGAATCATACTATGTTTCAATTCTTGAAGAGCCTGATATGGCCATTCCTTCTCATACTTGAGACAAAGATGGCAGACACAACATCCACATCCATGCATCTATTTGGAACCACTTTGTTGAAGTACGTAGCCAATAGAAATTCAATGTAAAACGAAAAACCTTGGTAAATGACCCACAAAGCAAGAGACTCTGAGTCATATTTGAATTCGCTTAAACCTAAAATGCATACTTATCACACTACAAGATACTCTTGGTCATTCCAAGATGCAAGAACCTCTAAACCACTTTTGAAAAACGAATGCTTACCATATCCTTTTCGGCCTCAAACACCTCGACAATGAATGGAATAGCTCGGCCTAGAATGAAATGCTCGCCAAGTTCTTATGAGCATGGTCTCCTATCTTCTCTTCCCCAACAGTATGGATAAAATTTTAATTGAATTCCATACCTAAGGATTGTATCATACTATGCTTCAACTCCTAAGAAGCTTGATATGGCCATGCCTTCTCATACTTGAGACAAATATGGCAAAGCCAGCTTCCACATCCATGCATCTATTTGGAACCACTTTGTTGAAGTACGTAGCCAATAGAAATACAACGTAAAACGAAAAACCTCAGTAAATGACCCACAAAACAAGAGACTCTGAGTCATATTTGAATTCACTGAAACCTAAAATGCATACTTATCACACTGCAAGATACTCTTGGTCACTTCTAAGATGCAAGAGCCTGTGAATCACTTTTGAAAAACGAATGCTTACTAGATCCCTTTCGGCCTCAAACGCCTCAGCAATGAATGGAATAGCTCGGCTTGGAATGAAATGCTCGCCAAATCCTAATGAGCATGGTATCCTATATTCTCTTATCCTATCTTCTCTTCTCCTATCTTCTCGCAGTCTATTGCTTTGAGCATCTTGTACGTTGGCCATTTATAGTTTACTTTGGCCTTGTTTTTAATAGATTTTTGGTCTTTTAAATATCAGGTTGAGTTGACATTTAGAATTGACTTATATTTTACTATTTTAAAAGTTTCCCATGGTCCAGGTGTCATCTTGTAGGTCCATTTTTGAAACTAGGGTTTTGCTCAGTAAGGGAGTGTCCAATTTTTGCACACAGGGGTCAACTTTGCTAAATAATCCACCGGGAACTTATGGATAGCATTCCCAGCTGGAACCTTCCTAGACACACTTGCATGACTCCCTGGAACTCGGTTTTGTTGCACGGTTGGAATTCTATGCCCCCAGTAGGTATCCAGCAGGTGTCCCCGAAGGCCTTTTGAATGTGAGACGGAACAAGCCATAGAATGACGACCGTGGCTAGGATCGACAAACAGTCGACTCTGTTGGATTCGGGACATTCGGATAGTGCTAGGGTTGCCCCTCTCCTCCAATCCCATGGACCATGTGTCATCTTGTAGGTCCATCTTGGAAACTAGGGTTTTGCTCAGTAAGGGAGTGTGCAATTTTTGCACATCGGGGTCAAATTTGCAAAATCATCCACCAGGATTTTATGTCTAGCGGTCCCGACTGGAACTTTCCTAGACACATTTGCAGGACTCCCCAGAACCCCGTTTTGTTGCACGATTGGAATTCTATGCCCCCAGTAGGTATCCAGCAGGTGTCCCTGAAGGGATTTTGGATGCGAGACAGAACGAGACATAGAATTCCGACCATGGCTCAGATCGACAAACAGTCGACTCCATTGGATTCAGGACATCGGGATAGTGTTAGGGGTGCCTCTCTCCTGTGGTCCCATGGCTCAGGTGTGACCTTGTAGGTCCATTTTGGAAACTAGGGTTTTCTCAGTAAGTGAGTGTGCAATTTTTGAACACGGGGGTCAACATTGCAAAATCATCCACCAGGCACTTATGGCTAGATTTCCCAAGTGGAACCTTCCTAGGCACACTTGCAGGGCTCCTCGGAACCTGTTTTTGTTGCACGGTTGGAATTTTATGCCTCGGAAGGTATCCAGCTGGTGTCCCCAAAGGCCTTTTGGATGCGAGACAGAACGAGCCATAGAATGACGACTGTGGCTCGGATCGACAAATTATCGACTGCATTGGATTCAGGACGTTGGGATAGTGCTAAAGGTGCTCCTCTCCTCTAATCCCACGGCCCAGGTTTCATCGTGTAGGTCCATCTTGGAAACTAGGGTTTTGCTCAGTAAGGGAGTGTGCAATTTTTGCACACAGGGTTCAAATTTGCAAAAGCATCCACCGGGAACTTATGGCTAGTGTTCCAGGATGGAACCTTGCTAGACGCACTTGCAAGACTTATCAGAACCTGGTTTTGTTGCATGGTCGTCATTCTATGCCCCCGGTAGATATCCAACAGGTGTCCCTGAAGGCCTTTTGGATGCGAGACAGAATGAGCCATAGAATGACGACTGCGGCTCGAATCGACAAACCATCGAATCCATTGGATTCAGGACATCGAGATAGTTCTTGGGGTTACCCTCTCCTCCGGTCCCATGGCCTAGGTGTCACCTTGTAGGTCCATTTTGGAAACTAGGGTTTTGCTCAGTAAGGAAGTGTGCAATTTTTGCACACGGGGGTCAACTTTGCAAAACCATCCACCAGGAACTTATGGCTAGCGTTCCCAACTGAAGCTTTCCTAGAAACACTTGTAGGACTCCCCGAAACCCAGTTTTGTTGCACGGTCGTCATTCTATGCCCCCGGTAGGTATCCAGCAGGTGTCCCTGAAGGCCTTTTGTATGCGAGGCAGAATGAGCCATAGAATGACGACCGTGGCTCGGATCGACAAACCGTCGACTCCAATGGCTTCAGGACATCGGGATAGTGCTAGGGGTGCCCCTCTTCGCTGGTCCCATGGCCCTGGTGTCATCAGGTAGGTCCATTTTTCAAACTAGGGTTTTCTTCAGTAAGGGAGTGTGCAATTTTTTCACATGGGGGTCAACTTTGAATTTTTTTTATTTTGATTCTAGAACTAGACATTCAAAGAGCGGCAATCAAACCTACCAAACTGCACCCTTGGTATATTTCTATGTCCTTAGTGTGCCACATCATTTAACAACTCCTTAGTGTTCCACTATATTTGGATTTTGAGTAATTAATGTCATTTTTAAGAATTCAAAGTTTCAAATAAAAAATGGAGGCAATTTTTCATCGATGATATCCCTCTAATCATTGCTAGATTTGTTAGATCAAATTCACCATGAAACGTTTCCATCAAGCTATGGGGGAATACTTTCCAAATCACAATGAACAACCATTACATCATCGTTTGTATCAATCAAGAACTTTCAATTTTAAATACATTTTCATATGAGGATAATCCATCCTTTTTACAAACATAGGACCATGAACATCTTATTTTCCTTCATCAAAACAACATTATCAAGGAATATCATTAAACTAGTTAGGTATTTCATTTTCCATGGATTCTGTATGATTACTTTTGCATTATGACAAGTGGAAAATGGATGCACACATGAGGATGCACAAGATGAGTAATCCAATAACATGAGGATGCACACACACATAGGTTGATGGTATCAAGATGAATAATCCAAAGATGAACCGTTGGAGTTCACAAAAAATACAATTTTAAATTAGATATCAAATTAGCATGCATGTGCTAAGTTCATTGAACTGTTGAAAGATATTATTAGTTTTTTCCATTAAGATAATGTTTTCATAACACAATGGTGAGATGTTACTTGATCAATGCAATAAATGTAAGAGAATAAATATTTCTTAAAATGTAATTATATAAATTTCAATAGCATAATTTATCAATTTGTGGAAGAGATAAATCATCACCCGCACAAGTGGAAACTCAAGAGAAAATATGGAATATATTGTATCATGCATTGATAGTCGAATGTTTGTAATACAAAATATGGAAAAGTAGTCGGCCCTCAAATGGCCTATCAATGTACATGTATCCCTAAGTACAACAATGTGTACATGTACATGTCAAAATATATATATACAAGACTATGCAACATCAAAAATCAATCTTTCGCTTGTTTTTCCTCGACTTTCCTCTATCAACCATCTCCCTGGGATCACTCTGCATCTCAGCAGTCTGCAAAAAAAAATCATTATTTTTATCAAATAACTGTACTAATACCCTACCACTAACAAACTTAAAAAATTAACTTATGGCCAAATTATTTATGACAAACACTCACCAAATCCTCATGGGGTATAGATGTGAGCAGTGTGCTCATGGAAGGCCTCTCTATAGTTGTGCACTGCAAATAAAAGATCATATCTCAATTAATTCAACAATTCAACATTGATCAACATGTTTGGGTAAATTGAATAAAAAAACTTGGTCATTAATGAACATCTCACCACAAGAGGAGACCCGGTCAGAACCATGGATTGAGCAGAGGGGCCGGGCACTTCTGTCGCTAATGGCTGCAATCACCAAATGGGGAAATAGTTAGACATGCATGAATAAACAATATAGTAACATGGTTAAATACTATGCATTGTGATTGTTGAAATAGTTACCTCTGTATGACTTGTGCCTATTGTAGATGTGGCACTAACTGCAACGACAATGACCCTTGTTAGGTGAGGGATAGATGGATCTCTCTTGTGTCTGCTATAGAGGACATCCACACCCTTTCTAGGAGTGGGGCCTCTCTTATACACTTGTGCCTTTTGCAGATTTGGACTACGAGGAGATCCAACTGCTGACAGTCTATGAAGTATAGAGGATGGTGGCTACAATCACCAATACTGACATAGTTATAAATGCATTGGTCAATGAAATAGCATGTATTAACAAACTGGCAATGATGAAATACATACCGATGTACTATACAATTCAACCAATTCTAAGAAACTGTCTGGCACCTGTTGTGCCTCCATGGGCACGCTATCGCTTGTATTCCCACCAGGGCGGAGCTCACTAGATGAAATCATTTCCCTCTGATGGGGATCTACAACCTGTAATTTAGAAAATTGTAAATGTTAGATCCTGTAGCATTAATTAAGTAACATGTGATAACAATCTAACATGTATTAAAATAATGTCATGTTGAAATAGTTACCTCACCGTGAGGTATGACAACATCTTGTAACTCAGATGGTTCTGCTGCATGAGCCTCTTGCCCCTCATGCCCTTCTAGTAGCAACTACAAGTTTTAAAATCATTACAAATATTAGCAATCTATATATGTATACATAGTAAGGAAAATAATTTACAGATGACACTAAATTGTCAATTGGATTTACTCATGTATTAAAATAATGTCATGTTGAAATAGTTACCTTGGCGTGAGATGTTGTCACTGAAAGTATGACAACATCATCGTCATCAAGCGGTGTTGCTGCATGAGCCTCTTGCCCCTCTTGCCCCTCGGGCCCTTATGGTGCTGGTGCATGAGTTTTTGGACTATGCTCTGCATCATCGATGCAAAGGTATTCAACCCCGTGCCCTTCTTGTAGCAACTACAAGTTTTAAAATCATCAAAAATATCAGCAACCTATATATATGTGTATAGTAAGGAAAAATAATTTACAAATGACACTAAATTGTTAACCACTTACTTACCTGTGTCAAGTATCCAGTAAAGGTATCATCTATTTGGACAGGACCAAAGCAAGGATGGTCGCATACTGTGCATGGGTGCGACTCTCGGCTGTGCTCATGATGTAACTTGGCCTAGGGCCACTACTAGATGCTCCTCCACCACTGGAAGGTGGTGGCTCTACCCCATCGGGAGGTGGTGGATCTACCCCACCGACAAGTGGTGGCTCTACTCCACCCATAGATGGTGGCTCTGATGGCCCCGCCTGGTACATACCTTGAAGATACGTGCTATGGCGAACAACCGCATGTGCCTATAGGACTCCCGTGTCTCTAGGACCAATTGATGTGCAGGTGGCACATCTGGCCTGGGTAGCTGCCTATGATGTGGAGCTACTGGGCGATTGGGATCTATGTGCCTCGCATTGGGACGTTGCTGAGGCATCCCCATCCCAACGCCCTAGTACTCCAAGATATCAAAATAGTGAACATGCTTCCCCATCACAAATTCTACGTACATCTTTCTCAAAAAATATAGGGGCATTTACCTATTGTTGTGTGGTGGTGCATCAAACACCATGTACCATCAGTCGTTCTAGTTATCTATGAATCGTTGATATGTACACCACTCGATAGAAATGTGCCTTTTGTTTGCATTCGAGATTTCACCCGACCGTGGATCTCTAAAGAGGGAAAATATATGTTGTTATGAAATTTTCAACTTCTTGACTTCTTTGTAGCTAAGTCCATCTTGATATTGTTCCCTCTTTCTTTCACTGAATGTGGCAATATCTTGCAGTGCACCATCAGACCTACTAAAGGTCTCTATCATTGCATCCAAATTGGATGCAAGCATAAGATGTCTATCATCAACAATAGTAATTGAGGCTTGAATTTCTCTGAGCCTCTGAATTTCTCTTTGGATGTCTGAGTGTGCATCCATGGTTGTCACTGCAATAAAAATAAAAATAAAAAATCATTAGAAACGTATACATGTGTTATAATGACATCTCTAAAAAATGAAAAATGTACAAACTTTGTGCAAGAATGAATACTTTGCAAACATAAATATCATCTCAGGCATACATTACAAACATAAATATCATTTCATATGACCATTGCAGGCATACATTATGGGTCCTTGTGGGCATAAGGGTGGAGACCATGCGAGCATAAAGACCATGATGATGTGGCAAAGATATGTATTTTTATTGGTTAAGGATGGGCAAGACAAGACAAAAGACAAGGTGATGGGCATTGGCACACCTAATGAGCCAAATGACCCATACTGTGGTCATTTGGAGTTGGTCCTAATACCCTAGATAAGGATGACTTGGAGATAACAAGTGACATGAACACAAAAGAATGAAGTGAACAAAGAAGCTTGAAGTTGACACTTGGCAAGGAGATTGGGGGCATCACTTATGGCATCTGTGGGCATCCAGGAATGAAGCTGATGGACATGCCGGCATGTGGACAAGGTGACATGCAGGCATGTTTGTGGAAGCTACGGGCATCCTGGAGGCATGCCAAAGAACCCCATGCGAGCAATTGAAGAAGGTCTAGCTGCATGCATGTTCAAAGGCATAAATATGGCCCTTGCGGGCATGAGTTACAAGCTAGTGTGGGCATGCTGGAAGCAAAAGAAAATGGCGATGATGTGGGTATGAAGACCACGTTTAGGTGGAGAAAGGAAAGTCTTATATTTATAATTTATGAGGTGTTTATGGAAATCAAATTAAAATTTGATTTAATATTGACAAGTCGACTTCCTATTTGATGAGGAAATTATGGAGACAAAATTAAAAAATTAAAAAATTACAAAGATTATATCTTGTGTCTCTTGTGCAATGTGTTGATGTGTTTACTTGATGAATGGCATGTGATTGATACATAGATCATGGATGAACATGATATTGAAGTGAGCCATTGTGTCTAACAGGGTGGATGTAAAATTCATTAAGGGATTGATAGTAGGGAGGAATTAAGATATGTTAAATAACAAATTTTATAATTTTTAGTTTTGGTATTTCATTTACAAAGATTTCTAGTTTACGACAACATCAAAATTTTTATTTTTAATGATGAAATGAGGCAAGGATTTGGATGCTTACCTTTCCAATCCTCCGTGCAAGATGAAATATCCGTCGTTGAGCTTCCAAATATCCCATGTTGAGCTTCTCCAATGCGTTTTGGCAAGACGAAATCGCTCAAGCGTTCACATTTTGAGAAAACAGTGGGTAAAACAGTGTTGTGGTGCGCAGATTGTTTTTTTTTTTTCTTTCTATTAACCAAAATATGCACGCGTTATAGTGATACATAACACCCACGCGTTATAGTGATACATAACGCGTGGGATTTATGTATCACTATGACGCGCGCATGTTTTGGACTCCTATCCGACATGTCAATTGACATGGCAGGGTCGGAGTCCGCCCATGCCCAGTTTTAAGTAACGCTCGCACGTTTCTGATTTACACAATTCTCGCATGATTTGCGAATGCACGATTGCACCTAAAGGGTCCCTCAACTTCGTGCGAGGGCCCAAGATCGTTTTCATTTTTTATGATACCACCTTCAAACCAAGACACATCCTTCCAAATAATAGATACAATGCCATATAATATATTCAAGATATATAAACTTGTACTTTACTATATATGAGTATATTAACCACATTTGATCTTTCATTGATACATTGTACAAGAGAGGATAAATAATAGATACAATGTTATGTAATATATTCAATATACATAAGTTTGTACTATACTATATATTAGTATATTAACCATATTTGATCTTTCATTGATACATTGTACAAGAGGGGATAGAGCATTGATATTTTTGATCTTTTACAATTAGTTATTATTGGAGAAGAAGCTTAGTATATTGTTTTTGTCACAATATTTATTATTTATTTAGTTTTTAATATACAATGGTTATAATTAATTTTCCACTCCTTTATATTTGTGATATTGCCCAACATTTTTGTGATCTTTCTATTTTACTTGGTTTTAAGTATTTTGCCTCTATGTTTGCAGTTCATTATGAATGATATCTATGGTATAGAAGATCCCAAACACCCAATAAACGCCATGGTATAGAAGATCCCAAACACCCAATAAATACAATCTTGTTTAACATTGGTCTAAAAACAAAAAACAAAAAAGCTTACATAAATCTAAACTTACACAATTAATAAAAAAATTAATTCAAAATACCAAAAGTAGAGTCTTTAATAGTTGAAGGAACACCCGATTTCAGATTTTAAGTGAAAATTACATTCACACGAGGAAAAATATCTATTCATTCCAATATTCAAATAAATTGTAACTATGTAGTACTCCCCTTTCAAATTCTACTTTCCTTTTGTTGATTGCATTTGCACATGATTCCAAAAATATGTAAGTTATAAAAGACTTTTGACTTATCTTCTACTTGACCCAGTACAACTATTCTTCTTCAAGAAATTGAACAAGAGTAAGAAGATGAGTGAACCTAATTTAACACTCCAAAATCAATGTACCAAAGAAGTGTACATGGATTTCCACCCAATCATAGAACCCCATCGATAGGTTCACCCACGCGCCACAAATTATGCATTGACCCACCACATTTAAAATGAAACACTAATATCTAGACCACAATTGACCTATTCATAAGTCCATTGTTGCATGGGATTTTACATAAGTGATTAAGTTTGACTTGGTTTTGTTGATGTAATATTGTAAAAGTTGTTTGAGTAGTATACGGGCTCAAAGTGGACACGTTGCTAAGTGATTTAAGAGATACTTGTGTAAGTGGACCTTGATTGTCATGCTAGGGTTTTTATTATGTTGATTCCTATTTGTAGTAGTGTGTTTGAGTGAAAAAAGGTTTTCAAGTTATGATGTTGGACACAGTTTGCAATTATGTCTTGTTGCACTATTCTAGGGTTTCCTAAGTGAAATATGTGATAACCTTGAGTGATATTGTTACATAAATATAAATATAAATATAAATATAAATATAAATATTATAATAATAATAATAATAATAATATATAATATATAAATTAATAATCAACTAAAGCCGCATATTTAAAGATAAGTTTTTCATTGTAAAACATAACATCGATTAAATTATTCATATATATATTTCCTATCAAATATGGAATATGGATGTCAAATTAGCTACGTTAGTCTAAACAACCGGATTTGGTTGTGACATTGGTATAGCTCGGATTCAGCTCTTGGACTCCCAAAACCCCCCGTTGCTTCATTTCCTTTCCCTTTCCTTCGCAACCCCACTTTCCATTCTCCTCCACCTGCCTTCACTCACTCTCCCATCACCATCATCGCTCCCTCACACTTCACTCTTCATTTCCTCACTCCACCTACTCTCTTTTTCCCACCCATCGCATCCTCACTCCCGGCCCCCTCTCTGCTCACCTCATTCCTGCCTGCCGCAGTCTCCATCTCTTCCATCTTCTCTCGCGCCAACCTTTCTCTTCATTTCCCCTGCGCCAACCCTTCCACCCATTCTTCCCCGCCCCAGCCTCCTCATCTCCACCGACCACCTGCACACACCAACCCTTCCTCCCATTCTCCTCGCGCGCCTACACCCTCCTCTTCCTATCCCCTGTCCTCCTGCACTCCACTCATCCACTGGCAGACCTACACTTCCTCCTCTGCGTGCCCAGCCTTCGCCGCCCTCCCTCCCATTCACGCTCTCTGCATTCCTCACCCCCGAGCTCTCCCCCGTCCACTCGTCCTGCTCGCACCATCCTATAATTTCGACTCCCTCTTGTGCTCACACCCAACTCACCCCACGCTCGCCTGCCCTCTCCACCATTGTGTGGCTTTGCTAGTGACCACTGTGTCCTCACTCCCCCAGCTCACCACACCGCTTCCCCTTCCCGCTTCTGTTCGTCCCACGCTGCCCTCCTATTCCAACGCTTGCACTCATCCTTTGCCGCGACCTCTGCATACAACAACGCTCGTAGTCATTCCCACTTTCGATCCTTCTTCCACGTCTCCAGTGAGCTCTCTCGTGCACACATCTCTCCCACATAACTCCTACCTCTCAACTTCACGCTGCATTTCACCAAAGCATTTTCCTCGTACACGCTTTTTAAACCCTAATCCACCATCTCACCAAAAAAATATTACAAATAGTAGTATTATTACCAATAATAATAATAATAATTTTTTCCAAACTATATATAGTTTTATATTATTAATAATACTAATTATTATTATATTTCAATATATTTAATTCTCTCAATCTTTAATCCATGAAGTCACGCAATGAAGAAATAATAATGCAATTCAGGAGAGAGAAAAATGAAATGATCGCTCAAATAAAAAAATTCCGTGATGATGATGTTGAGAGTTTTGAGCATAAAAAGCCATCATCTCTCACATAATTTAAACAAGTAAGGATGGCATTGTTCATAATACCGAGGAGAGTCAAGTTGGTGTTGTTAATAAGTATCCAAAAGATTGGGCTTCTTGGGCCGCTCTCGGTGACGATGACAGTTTTGAACAAAAAATATTTAAAACCTATGTCTCCCATGGAATTGGCACGTGTAGAGATGTAATTGATGAGTGTCAATCCATTGTTGATAAATATCCAAAAGAAGACATATACACATAAGACGAGGAAGATAAAATAAGGGAGCCTATTGCAGAAACTGAAGAAAAAGATGACAACAAAGCGACAGAGCATGTGTGTCCATTAGATCAACATCCACCAGTTGTGGATCATGAAGTTGTAGATTATGGGTCTAGAGTAGCGAGTGACATGTCAGATGCAATTGTTCTTGCTGAGCATCATGATGAAAAAAATGTTAATACCATGCTTGGAGAGAACAAGGAGCATGAAAAGACACTTGCACATTGTTCTCAATTAGTTTTGTTGGATAAATCTATTGATATGATTGATGAAGTTGGAAGCCATGGAAGTAGTCAATGTCTACTTAAACGGGTTGGAAGAACTGATGATGGTTCTACAAACACAAGTGTAGATAGTTATGCAGAAGTTGTGTCTTTTCCCACTGTCGCTTACATTCCAAATGATGGTGAATATGATAATGGGCCTAATGTTGGCAGTCTTAATGACATAAAATCTATTACATCCACGTCGTTAGGAAGTCCTATTGAGAAAGTTACTACAGATGAACAACATTTATGTTGCTCCAAAATTGAAGCTTTGGACACAGTCATATGGAAATCAAGAATGAAGGTCCTTAAAGTTCCTTCCAATAAAGAAGCCATGATGGCTAAGGTTCAGAGGAAACCAATACAAGGCTTAAAGACTTCTAATCAGATTGATGTTGGTTTAGATGTGTGTCTTTTCTGTGACAACCATCACATATCTTTGAAATTGTTAGAATTTAAGTGCACACTCACTAAGGCTGTAAAATGGAGGCCATTTACAATAATATTGTGAGATGAAATTGAGAGAGCTTACCCTCATATTTTCAAAGTCCAAGCACTTAATAATGGCCATCACTTTGATTTCCAAGATTGAAGAGTATCTCTTAAAAATAAATCCATTATTATGACATCCAATGTGGGATCCACCAACAGTACAAAAAGCGGAAGTAATATAATTGAATTCACTTTTGGAAAATGAGATCGTGAACATAGACTTTTAGCCTTAAAAACAGTTGTTATGTAAGAATTGATACAACAAAAATGTGTTGGTAATGAAGATCAACAATTGCTCATAAATGGAATCCAAAAGACAATATGGAAGACAAATAATTACAATTTGTATTGTTTCAAAAAATCACCACTTAAGCAAAGAGGATTAAAACACAAAAGTACAGGCTCACATCCAGAGAAAAGAACAAATTCATAATACACATCTCAAGTCAGCGCTTCAACGCAAATCCAGGATAAAGTTGATATCAGTAAAATCAACTTTGATGACAAATTTTCCCTTAAAGGGGGTGGCAATGTTACATAAATAATAATAATAATAATAATGATAATACATAATACATAAATAACATATAAATTAATAATCAACTAATAATTACTATTATTGTAAAGAGGATACAACTGCTCCCAATAGGTGCCTAAGCCACATATTTAAAGGCATGATTTCAATTGTAAAACATATCATCTATTCAATATTCATATATATATTTCCTATCGAATATGGAAGTCAGATTTGCTTCTTTAGTCTAAACAACTGGATTCGGTTGTGACAGATATTGAGTTGAGACATGTTGGGTATAATGTACGTCACTGGGGACAAGGGAATATGTTCAAGGGACACACTAAAGACATGGTCCTCATTAACATGTGGGATAATAAGGACATATTTTTCGAGTATTTTTTTTGTTCTCGCCATTCCTACTATATGGTAGTGTGTTCATGTGATGTTTATGATTTGATTATTTCTATTTTTGTTTGCTTAATGCTTCATTTCTATATTATATTTATTGTGATTATATTAAATGAGTTGTTTAATATGAAATACCTAAGCTGTTCATTTAGTATCCGATATGTTTGGGGACATTCTAGATAGACTGAGAGACACTAATTTACTGGTGATTGATTTTGAGTTCAAAAGTGATCTAGTGTAGGTCCAAAGTGGTAATGGTTGGGATACATCCATACTTGATCTCACGTACCTCACTCTAGGTGTAAGCACTCGTACCTACTTCTCTATACCCTATATATATACTTTACGATTGTTGGCTTGGGGTGTGGGCATGGGATGCTTGAACTCTCCTACTTAGCTACAAGCTAGGCACTATTGCCCATCTACTAGGATAAGTGGGTATAAACCTAAACTTAGCTCGAAAATCTCAATTGACCCCTAAGGAGGTAAGTGCATAAAAGGAAAACATAGATGCATAGATCACTTGGCAATGAAGTGTTTTTATAACATAGGTAATTGAAAGTAAGTGTTTGCTTAATGTTACTTGACTATCCCATTTCAGTAACTAGGGATGCAAAAGGGTCTTTAAACACTCAACTAGTAGGAGCATAACTCAATACCCCAAAAGTCACAACCTATACTTGTTTTATTAGCTTTGGTATACACTGTATAATTTTAAGAGATTGATACAAGAAAGCAAGGATAATATATGTTTTTTATAAATTCGATAACTAGGGGTAGAATAAGACTTTATAGACTATATGTGTTTTTTAGCAATTCCGTTCCTTGTCTCCCTATTGATGATCAGTTTCTTTTTTCTCCAATTGGTTGATTGAGCAACTAAAATTCCTCAGAGTATTCCTAAGGACAATGAGACAAATAAATACAAGACATGAGGATCTATTTTTGTTTTTTTCCTAGTTTGTTGTGTATGCATGTATGGTAGCATAATAGTGGTTAGGTTGGGATAGGTATTTCCATCTAGGAAAACACCTTGCTTCATAATAAGGGTTGGATACATTGTAAAAAGATAATGCGTAAGAGCTAAAAGTAGGAAAGTGTTACTCAAATTAGGTATTTTGTTGAGCCTTTGTTATGGTTTAGTCAATTAATGTATGAGGCCATCTTTTTTAATTAAGGCCCATTAGGTAGTTGGTGTGTTGTTACTCATTGTAAAAGGTTCATCTTTATTAAGTAAGATATACTAGGTAGTGAGTACTCATTAATGATAGGGCCACAAATAGTTAGGGTTTTATAGGGAGAACCTATTTATAGAGGTGTAAGACTATGCACAATGTTTTGCCAAGTATTTTCATTGTATTGGAGCTCTGTTGATCAATTGAATGTTCCCCCCTTGAAGAGACCCATGAACATTTATCTCATCTTGTATTATCAATATAAGGGTTTATATTTTGTAGGTTCAATACTCCCGTTTACCCTATTTTACTTTATGTAGTTTACATTTCTTTTGATATTTCTTATAGTTTGATATTTATGCTGATCAATTTCAATACAAGTGGTATAAGAACTCTATCTTGTTCTAGTGTATGCCCAACTTTAAGATTTTTTTTTTGGGCTAGAGACATCTTTTGTTGTCATTAAACACAATGATACGAAATTAAGTCGATAAAACTATAGTTTGTAAACATACATGCAGGGAATACAAGTGGACTACTTGGTTGGATGCCCTTGTATATATTTACGGTACCTAGCAAGTAGTGCCACAAGTGGTACCTAGCAATTAGTACTTGAGTAGATCACTCTTGCATGTACTAGTGAATTATGTAGTATAAATAAGGGTATGGTTTATCCTCCTTAGTTAGTGTTGTGGAATACCAATGTAGTACTAGTGTTGGAAACCCTTAGGTATATCAACGAGCTATAACAATTTATACTCCTTTCTTCTTAGTACCTTGGAAACCGTATCCTTTGTAGCACCAAAAATGAAATTCCAATCTCCTAGAATATTAGGAACTTCCAAATTTCATTAGTATAGTAACATTCAAACAAGAGTAATACTTTGATATGAGTAAGAAGGAAAGAGGAATCCTTGCGCAACGTTGATTGTGTTGGGATAACTATTAAGTAAACCTTCTAGTGGAACTAGGGTTCCCATGACAACCACTAGAAACATAACGATGGTACCAGGATCACCTAATTTGAAATCCAAGTCTCTAAGATCAAATACTAAGTCTCTAAGATCTACAACATGTAAGAACATGTTTCTAAGACCAATGGTTTGCAAGAACAAGTCTTTAAGATTGACAACCTTTAAGAATTTTTTTCTAAAACCAATGAAAAACTAAATTCTATCCTTTCAATCATATCAATAAAGAGGCATTAGTAGGAGTTGTTGGTGCAATAAGCCAATGGTGTATCATTTGTAGGGTCAAGCACTGTGTCTAAAGTAGAATTGAAAAAGTTCGATGGTTTTGACACATTAGGATGGGTTACCCAGACATAACATTAATTTTTATTCTAAGATATTAATGATGTTTTGTTGAAGCTCCAAGTGGTTGTGTTATACTTGGATCGGTAGCATTGGTTTGGAGCCAATTTTTGAAGGTAATATATGCTTTCTTTGAAAGATATACTAATTTTTTGACGTGGTTGTCTAAGTTATGCCAAATGGGCATAGTCAAAGACTTTATTGCTTCCTTTAAGAAAATGGAAATCCACATAGAAGGCATGAGTGATACCTTTTTCAAATAGTGTTTTATCAAACATTTAAAAGATGATATTTGAGCACAATTCTATATGTATAGCCCTGCTACTTGGTTTGCGGCTTCTCAATGAGATACATAAGCATAGGTGGTGGTAACTACCTAAGACAAACATTTTATTTCCCAATCATGTCCCCCTGTTGTTCCCAACCACCCCACCTACTTCTCAATGCTTGAGGTTTTACAAGTTGAACTCGATAGAAGTAGCCAAACACCAATGTCTCAACCTTTACTCTCATCACGATGAAATTTTTTCCAAAGTGCATAAATGTAAGGAACATAAATTATTTTCCATGGATATGGCCGCTTTCGACACAACCAAGGAAATTTAAGAGGAAGCTAGTACATAGTTGGATCTAGTATAGACTACACCTCTTAAATGAACCAACCATAAGCCTCCTTATGAGGAATCACAAATTTCCTTCCATGTTTTATTAGGAACTTCAGTGCATCATGTGCTGAAGTTGGTTTTCTATACCAAGGACAAAAAGGTGATTGTATTAATTAACATTGACAACACCCACACTTTTATTCATCATTGAGTCATAGAAGAAATCCATTGTTATGTCCACGCGCTACATAATTTTCAAATAACGATAGCCCATGGAGATATGATGAGATGCGGTGTTAAGTTTGAGAATGTGAAACTTCTAATGGGGGACCATTTTCTCAAATGAAACATTCTTCTCTATTGAAATGGGAGAATGTTATGTCATTCTTGGAGCATAATGTTTGTGAACATTAGGTCCGATCATAATGGATTTCAAGGATTTGTACATGAGCTTCATTAATGAGGTATGTAAACACACCATAATAGAGTCTTTAGCTTGGTTCGCTAGAAATTATAATCTCTCGCTAAATGGAGAATATCTTGAAGAAATGCCAATCATGAATTATTGCCCAATTCCTTGCAATCCAAGTTATGGATAACTCTCCATAGGAAATTCACACTGTTTTGTATTTGGGTTCGAACAAACATCATTATGTATTTGAAACATACCATGGCTTACCTCCTTCATGTGGTCAGCATGATTATGGTATACCACTGATTCCGGGTAGTCATCCACCAAATGTGCATCATCGTTGACCTCATTTTGCAAAAAATATGGATTTGAAAATATTACACAAGAACTGTTGGAGGCAAACATGATTTGCCCCAATACTAGCCCCTACTCTTCCCTAGTTGTCATGGTATTGGATAAATAAGGAAACTGACATGCATGTTCCTAGAGTTATATTCGCTTAATAATTTGGTGATTAAAGACAGTTTCTTCTCCTAGCCATGATGACCTCTTGGATGAGATTCATGGTTCCTGTTCCTTCACTAAATTCGAGCTTAACTCTAGGTATCTCCAAATACAAATGAAGGAGGTAGACACACCTAATACTACCTTCTGCACACATGAAGGACATTATGTGTTTTTGGTGTGCCTTTTGGCCTTTGCAATGCCCTATTCAATTTTAAGAGCTTAATGAACACTCTTGTTTGACGCTTTCTCTACAACTTTTTGCTTCTCTTCTTTGACGATATTTTTATTTATATAAATACTTAGGAGGAACATGTTGATAAATACCTACAACTACTATTTGACAACCATTTTTCCTCAAACATTTTTAATGTGCTTTTGGAACTTTTGAAGTGGAATACTTGGGTCACATAGTCAGTAGAATGGGGTGTGAGTGGATCCCAAACAAATCAAGGGTATGAAAGATTGGAAGTGACCAAGATTATGAAAAGATTACATGGTTTCTTAGGACTTACTCCATACTACTAAAATTTTGTTAAGAATTAAGGGCAAATTGTAGTCCCATTAACTACCTTGCCCAAGAAAATGCCTTTGTGTGGAATAATTCAAAAAAATAGGCCTTTCATGCCTTAAAGGAAGCCATGTGTACTTCTCTCGTCTTAACAGTTCCCGATTTCACTAGTAATTTCATCCAAGGTGTATTTTTTTGGTACAATACTTTTCTTTAAAATAATACGTGTTAGTGAAAAAACATCATTCTCCTATCATATGTCACTCAAAATCTCAAAAAATATACAATTGAGCTAAGCTCCTTGTTTTGGGAAGGTATCAAAAAGGACATCCATACCTTTGTAGTTGAATCTGATACATTTCAAAGGAACAAGGAGAACGAATGACGATTCCTAGGGCATTGTAGCCACTACCAATCCTTGCCACTTCTAGGATGAAAATCCATGGATTTTATTATTTCCCTTTATGATATGATAACAAATCAATAATCACAGTGGTAGTTGACTACCTATCTAAATGTTCTCACTTTTTTTTCTTACAACACTTATTTTTACCATCCAAAACAGTTACTCAAGTTCAAGTACTATATTTTTAAATTAAATCGCATGCCTAATTCCATTGTAATTTGTGATGGATCATGATCCCACCTTAACTATAAAATTCTAGTAGGAGTTGTTTAAACTATAGATAACACACTTGAAAATGATAATGATAGATAATCACCAAATATATGGTTAAATAATGGTGGTCAATAGGTGCTTGGAAACTTATTTGATATGTTTTTCATTAGAATGCCACATACAATTCATTTAGTGGTTACCACTTTCCAAATGGTGGTAAAATACCACCTATCGTGGTGCTACCAAAATGTCACCATATGAAGCTATCTATGACCATAATCCTTCCTTAGTCACTTTTTACTTACCAGGTCAAAGGTTCATGAAGTGGATCACACGCTTAACACTAGAGCTATCATTCTTAATACTCTTAGCGACAATATGGTTTTGGCACAAAATATAATGAAGAAACATGGAGACTAACATTTCTTTGAGCACTCTTTTGAAGAAGGGGATTAGGACGTGTTTCTTCATCTCAATCCCTAAAAAAATACATCTCTAAAAGACAAGGGCCACTAGAATCTAGTGCCAAAGTTCTATGGACCCTATTAGATCCTCCAGTGCATTGTAAAAGTTCTCCACATATTGGATATATTAGTCCACTCAAAGATCCACCTAGTATTTCATGTGTCTTATTTGAAGAAGGTTGTGGGGAATTCTTTTGAGTTCAAACTAATCTTTTCGAACTTGATGAACAAGTATCCATTTGGTTACAACAAGAAGCAATACAAGCCATAAGAGATCATTAACTATGCTAGCGCACTATTCAAGATGTCTTCATGCAATGGAATGATATGTACCCTAAAGATGCCACATGGGAACCAACAATTATTTTACACTAGTTTCCACACCTTAAGAATTCAAGACGCCAATTATTTTGAAGGGGGGGGCATGTGAGGTCCCTACCCTAACCTCCCTACTTTTGGGTTAGTCAATTACTATATGAGGCCATCTTCTTTGATTAAGGTCCACTAAGTAGTTGGTGTGTGGTTACTCAATGTAAAAGGGTTGCATTTATTAAACAAGGCCCACTAGGTGGTTGGTACTCATTAATGATGGGACCACAAGTAGTTAGGATTTTGGTAATGAGAAAATATTTGTAAAGGTAGAAGGCTTTGTAATTTTTTCATGTCAAGTATTTTTATTGTATTGGAGCTCTATTTAAATTATTGGAGGTTGGCCCCTTGAAGAGGCTTGTGAACATTGCTCTATTTATGGATTATCAATCTAAGAGTCTATATTCTATAGGATCATTACTCCTTTTTCTCCTATTTTACTTTTCATAGTTACATTTCTTCCAATTTTGTCATAATTTACTATTTTCCTGATTAAGTACACTACAACCTATAGTGATTAAATGTTGACCTAATGACTAATCCAAGTATTGAATAATGGTTGGGAGGAAATTTGAGTTGTTTATTGAGGAATCAAAACCTTGCATTGATATGTCATGTCCCAAATTTGGAATTGGGTCACAATGGCCTAATCACATTAGCCATATTCATTAGAGTTTGCAAAGTTGATGTTAAGGGTCAAATAATTGCCAAGGAGGAAAATTACTAGTTTCCTAGGTTTGGGGTGGAAGCTTTGGGATTTGGAATAATGGGGATAATAAATGATGTTTGAACATTAGAATGGCATAAATATTTAATAAAGGAGCTAAATAAATATATACAAGTGAAAATCAAAGTGTCATTTCATCATGAAGACACATGGAGGAAGTGGGACCCACATATGGCTAGATTTCCCCACTACATTTGGCATCATTCTCTCACCAATTCGAATTCAAGGTGAATGGTAACATACTTGGGGAAGTCCAAAAGGTATTATTCATGGCATAACTCATCCAAGGTCGAAATATAGAGGAAGAGTAACTCCCATGGAAGAGGAAGAGGCAATTTGGAGCTAGTGAGACACTTGGGCTAGATTCCCTAGCTCTATGACAACAATGATGAAGATGCTATGACACCTATGACACAAATCAGACCTGAAGGCTGACATATGACATATATGACATGTCAGGGCTAAAAATAGACTCCAAGAGGGCGCTCAAGGGTGTTAGGGCAGCTAAGATGCTTCCACATGTGATTTGGTGGAAGTGGGAGACTAGGAATTGTTGTACAAGTGGCATTCTTTGGAATCTCTTCCCAACTTGAGTTGGCATGAGTCTCTTGGAAGGAATTCGACCCATGGAGGCCATTAGAACTTTATAAATGTCAATAACAAAGAATGAAACCAGCTTTTGATCATTTGTAGAATTTGCAATTGCATTTGTGAAGAGGGAGAGCTAGTGGATGACTAGTTTCTTGCCTTAGCCAATTTCGAGGGTGAAAGATTCCCATCCAAGTTGGTAATTGGAAAGGCCATTCAGACCTTTCATTTGGAGCTTTAATGGAGTCTTTATTTGCAGGTGTAAGCTACAGGGCAGCTCATGGTTTCTTCTATTGCAGCTCACTCCTTCAACCATTTCCATTTTTGATGGCATATTCTTGATCCTTGAGGGAGGGCGTTTTTGGTGAGCTATTGTACTCTTTGGGGAAGCTTTTAATGCCCCATTTCTTTTGTAATATGAAGTAAATACTCTGTTCTTCATCTCCAAAAAGTTTCAGGTCGAAATTCCAAGTAGAAATGTATAAATCTCATTTTTAATGGAAGAACAATGCCATTTCCCCACTACCTTGTTGTGAGCCAATGTGTTGATGATGATTTCGAATGAATGGATGATTCTCTGATATATTTGTGATAAATATACTGCCATGGATGTCTTCTACAAGTTTCATGTACTGTACTTGAGCATTTGAAGCATTTTTACTCAATTTAGTTGCATTGGGAGGTGAAATAGTGACATTTCCCCAAGGGTCGAATTGGGGATTTTTGCAGTCGAATGGGAGAGGGTGAGAACAGTTGTAATAATCCATTAATGGTGCATATGAGACTTTAATAACATACTTAACACATTACATACCTCTGTTCATAAATTTGAGTGGGTTTGGAGGCATTTGGGAAGCCATTTTCATTGTTTACCCCAGGGGGATTTGAACCCCAAATTACTAGTAAAATTGCATAATTGGTCCAGAATATTAAGAGAGTTTGCAGAGGTCTTTTGGTGGCCATATGTCATCCATAAACATCATATTCAAGTTCTAATATCATTCATACACCTTCCTTGAAGATTTGAAGGCATTTGGAGTCAATTTGAGACCTAGAGACCAATACTAGTCAAAGGAAAATCACTAGTAAAGTTACCTACATTGATCAGAATTGAAAGAGGATTTGCAGAAGTATTTTAAAGGTCCAAAGGCATCCCTGAAACACATATTTATGTTCTAATATCATTCATATACCTTCTCAGAAGATTTGGGATCATTTGGGGCAAATTTGGGACCTAGAGATCAAAACTAGTCAAAGGTCGAACAAGGGAAAAAAAGTGGAAAATTGCCATTTTAATAAAATTCCAAATAAGGGACATTACAGTGGTATCAGAGCATGATCTTGGCACCTGATGTGGTATAATATTCATGAGGACAATAATTCAGGTACCACCATTAGATATTGAAACCAAAAGTGCTTTTGTTGAAGAAAAAAAAAAGTAGGAGAAGAAGAGCAAATTTTTTGAGGAAACTATGACTAGGGATGAAAAGGGAGCCTCATATGATGGTGAGGAGCATATAAAAATTATGAAAACAATATTCGAAGATATGACCAAGCAAATTAAGGAAGGATTCGAATTGTTTTCTATCGAACTTGTGGAAAAAATTATTGATTTTAAGGAAACCAAGGGGCAAAATGCATCAGCTTGCTTGAAGGAGCAAAAGGAAGAGACATCACAAGATCATGAAGAAGATTCTATTGAAAATATGGAAGATCATTTCGAGACACCTTCTAGCTTAGACATGAACCAAAGAGCATCTACTGATGGATGCTTAAACTATGAAGGAGTACCTACTGATGGGTGCTCACACCTCTATGTTGGTGACATAGAGATCACGTTTGAAAGTGTTTCTACAAGTACAAGTTTCATTAAGCATGATAATGAAGACCTTGTAGCGGTTGAAGAAGAACCAAGATCAACTTCCCCATCACCACTTGAGCTTCATGAAGTTGGTCCAAGCAAAATTGAAGAAGATGAGGAGGTTCATTTGCAAGAGCCTCATTTTCTTGAAGGGTCCTTAAAGATGAATGAAAATAATATCCAAGAGTCCCTCAGCATTCTCCATGAGACTCAAGCATTGGTGTCAAATTCTTGTTGGAGAGCTACTTCATTGGAGGAAACATCCTTCCTTGAAGATATGGAGAAGATTCAAAGAGCAATGTGCCACATCAAAGGTAATTTCATGTCTTTGCTTTTTGATAGAAACCATTTGTTTGAGCTTAATGAATTGTTACATGATTCATACTTGAAGAATAATGAGGATATTCATAAGCTCACAATTCAAAATGAGCAACTTCTTGAAAAGTTGCAAGATACTTGTTTTTCCTCCTATGTTTCAGATTGTCAAATGGTAGATTGTTTGGAGGATTCTCATGACATGGTGGATCATGAGAAATGTGAAAATTTGAATGTTCTTGATGTGTTTGGAGATGAACTTGAAGAGATCCAAACACTTGATGTGGTGGAAGAAGAATTTGAATTGCCTCTTGATGAAGGTTGTGCAATTTTTAAAGAAGAGCATGATTCATCTACATTGGAACCAAACTATGACAAAGAGTTCACACTTTTGAAGGAGCTGCATGATACTACCCATATGGATCCTCCCCATGATGAAACTTCTGTACTTTTTGATCATTTGGGTGATTTGGTTCATTCTCCTACATCCTACAATTCCATGTTTTGCAACATTAGTCTCAATGAAGTATGGGTGAAAGGGTTCTTTTTGATGGTGCCACATGAGGAGTATGATATGGTTGGAGCACATTCTTATTCACATTTGCAGCAGGATACTTTATTACTTTATGATGATGCACATCTACATGGATGCACCTATGATATGCATTTGAGTCACTTGAAGACTCATGGTTTTTCTTGCTCAACACTTGATTCATTTGATGTTGGAGGAACTTCATCCAACACTTGGGTGAATAGATTTATGATTGGAGAACATTTTTGTTGGAAGCCACATACTTTGTTATATTTTTATGATAATCACATTCAGGGATGTATGGGTGAGACTTCTTTGAGTCATTTGAAGTCTCCTTGTTTTTTCTGCTCATTATTTGGTTCAGATTTTAGTGGAGATTCTTCATTCACTTCTTGGATGAAAGAATACATGGCTGAATATTTTGATGCATATCACATCCTTTTGGAGCAGCTTTATAGGACATGGGATCCTCACCTATGTCATTGGAGCAGATTTGATTGGTCACTTGAAGCTTGTATGCACTTGGAAAACGGTGGTCTACTTGCTTGGAGGTATAAGCACTTTCATGATTCTTTGATGAAGCACCTCCTTGATATTAATTTTCATTATGTAGTTATGTACTTTGATGATATATATTTTGTACTCATGATGTTTGGAAGAATGCATACAAGAAAATGGGATCCAGGAATCCTCTTATATGATGGTATGGGTTGGAGAGCACTCTTAATTGTTCGGGTGCAATACAAGCAATGGGACCCTGGAATAATTTTTATCTCATTGGTTTCAAATTTTTTGGGGAAACAAGCAGTATGGGAGATGGATTTCCCCACTTAATAAAGTGATTTTTATCAGAGTAGTGCAGCAGCAAGCATGTTGGTTCCTCTCTAAAATATTCATGGAAACTCAAAGACTCAAGGTTTGGCAATTCAATGGCAACTTCAAAGAATTATACAGAAAGCAGGTTCTTCAACACCCATGTTTGAAATTGCTTGAGGACAAGCAATATTGGGAAGGGAGGATTTGTCATGTCCCAAATTTGGAATTGGGTCACAATGGCCTAATCACATTAGCCATATTCATTAGAGTTTGCAAAGTTGATGTTAAGGGTCAAATAATTGCCAAGGAGGAAAATTACTAGTTTCCTAGGTTTGGGGTGGAAGCTTTGGGATTTGGAATAATGGGGATAATAAATGATGTTTGAACATTAGAATGGCATAAATATTTAATAAAGGAGCTAAATAAATATATACAAGTGAAAATCAAAGTGTCATTTCATCATGAAGACACATGGAGGAAGTGGGACCCACATATGGCTAGATTTCCCCACTACATTTGGCATCATTCTCTCACCAATTCGAATTCAAGGTGAATGGTAACATACTTGGGGAAGTCCAAAAGGTATTATTCATGGCATAACTCATCCAAGGTCGAAATATAGAGGAAGAGTAACTCCCATGGAAGAGGAAGAGGCAATTTGGAGCTAGTGAGACACTTGGGCTAGATTCCCTAGCTCTATGACAACAATGATGAAGATGCTATGACACCTATGACACAAATCAGACCTGAAGGCTGACATATGACATATATGACATGTCAGGGCTAAAAATAGACTCCAAGAGGGCGCTCAAGGGTGTTAGGGCAGCTAAGATGCTTCCACATGTGATTTGGTGGAAGTGGGAGACTAGGAATTGTTGTACAAGTGGCATTCTTTGGAATCTCTTCCCAACTTGAGTTGGCATGAGTCTCTTGGAAGGAATTCGACCCATGGAGGCCATTAGAACTTTATAAATGTCAATAACAAAGAATGAAACCAGCTTTTGATCATTTGTAGAATTTGCAATTGCATTTGTGAAGAGGGAGAGCTAGTGGATGACTAGTTTCTTGCCTTAGCCAATTTCGAGGGTGAAAGATTCCCATCCAAGTTGGTAATTGGAAAGGCCATTCAGACCTTTCATTTGGAGCTTTAATGGAGTCTTTATTTGCAGGTGTAAGCTACAGGGCAGCTCATGGTTTCTTCTATTGCAGCTCACTCCTTCAACCATTTCCATTTTTGATGGCATATTCTTGATCCTTGAGGGAGGGCGTTTTTGGTGAGCTATTGTACTCTTTGGGGAAGCTTTTAATGCCCCATTTCTTTTGTAATATGAATTAAATACTCTGTTCTTCATCTCCAAAAAGTTTCAGGTCGAAATTCCAAGTAGAAATGTATAAATCTCATTTTTAATGGAAGAACAATGCCATTTCCCCACTACCTTGTTGTGAGCCAATGTGTTGATGATGATTTCGAATGAATGGATGATTCTCTGATATATTTGTGATAAATATACTGCCATGGATGTCTTCTACAAGTTTCATGTACTGTACTTGAGCATTTGAAGCATTTTTACTCAATTTAGTTGCATTGGGAGGTGAAATAGTGACATTTCCCCAAGGGTCGAATTGGGGATTTTTGCAGTCGAATGGGAGAGGGTGAGAACAGTTGTAATAATCCATTAATGGTGCATATGAGACTTTAATAACATACTTAACACATTACATACCTCTGTTCATAAATTTGAGTGGGTTTGGAGGCATTTGGGAAGCCATTTTCATTGTTTACCCCAGGGGGATTTGAACCCCAAATTACTAGTAAAATTGCATAATTGGTCCAGAATATTAAGAGAGTTTGCAGAGGTCTTTTGGTGGCCATATGTCATCCATAAACATCATATTCAAGTTCTAATATCATTCATACACCTTCCTTGAATATTTGAAGGCATTTGGAGTCAATTTGAGACCTAGAGACCAATACTAGTCAAAGGAAAATCACTAGTAAAGTTACCTACATTGATCAGAATTGAAAGAGGATTTGCAGAAGTATTTTAAAGGTCCAAAGGCATCCCTGAAACACATATTTATGTTCTAATATCATTCATATACCTTCTCAGAAGATTTGGGATCATTTGGGGCAAATTTGGGACCTAGAGATCAAAACTAGTCAAAGGTCGAACAAGGGAAAAAAAGTGGAAAATTGCCATTTTAATAAAATTCCAAATAAGGGACATTACATGATAACTGTGACATTATGGATTGAGTTGGAATTACTTGAAGGAAACTTGCCAGTATAAATCAAAATTAATTTGGTGAAAGTTGAGGACTAGGGTATCTACAATTGTAGGAAATCGAAAACCACTAGAAAGGACTCCAGTGAATAAATATGTTGTCTGCAAAGTAAACCATACAAAAGTTGGGGGAGTAGGGGTGATGAACCCAAAATAAATGATAAAGGCCTTGAAGGGACAAATACATTCTAAGGTGATTAATGGGTTAGTAGAAACAAACTCATTGAATTATTCATTTATAGGTTGAATACATTGGAGGAAGTGACGGTAAAACAAATTGAGAATTGATTTTAGGGGTCCTAATTTGCCCAGATTGATCCCAATATTGATTAATATGGTCACGAGTAGGTACGGTCATTTTTGGATTGAGTTTGACAAAGACATTGGTGGAAGTAGGGTTGACAAACTTGAAAATATATGAGTAAGGGGATCTAATAAAGAAATTAGGACATCGAGGAAAATAGGGTTATGGACTTGAAAAGTATACATATACACGAGTATGATTGTATGAGACATGTTGGATGAATTCTATTGTAGAAAGCATGGCTTGTGGAGTGATTCCTTCCATAAGGAGTGATTAATGGTGTTACCCTATCTTAAGGGCCTTCTTCTATATCTTGGTGGTATTCCTATGGTGAATGTCTTTTGGTTATTTATGACGTATAAGGTTTCTATATATTTAAATTGTGATTCAATTTTTGGGTTAAGGATAACTACACATGGCATTAGAGAATTTTCTTGGGCCAAAAAATTGGAAGATTCATTTTATTATTTTATTATTTTTTTGCATATTTTTGAAGGAAAACAAGGATGATAGAATTCATCTTGATTTATGAAATTTTTGTGTAGAATATAAAGACACCAATTTCATACTTGAGTTTCTCTCATAGAGACACTCAATTTCCCAAAAAAAATTGTTCAAAAGGAGTATGGGAAGTGATGTTATCTTTGAATTAAAATAAGTTATTTTAGTTTGTTTCAGTTTTTTTTTTTTCGGTGATAGCTACGTAGATAACATAATTTATATATTTTGATAGAGTGGCCAAATTTCAATTAAACCAACACTATTTGATGCAAAAGGATCGTGAAATTTTATAATTGTGATCATAATAGAGTTTCCGAGAAATATTGAGGGAGTTATGCTTATTTTAAATTTGCCACATCAAAAGTAAGTAATTTTGTTCAAAACCCTAGCTCTATTTTTGGACTTATAGCATGCAAGATGCATTTTATAGTAAAAATGATGATATTCATATTAAAGAGTACATAATGCATGCAAAACTAATAGGAAAAGGGAATTGGAGGTATTGTTATCCTGTGGTTTGAAAGAAGATGATGCTAGATGGTGGGAGTTGCTTAACTATGATAGGATGAATTTTTTTTCACATGAAAATTTGAAAAGGTAACTTTAGATAGGTGTTCTCATGAGGTGAATATTGATAAAATCACTAAGGTTTGATTTTCATGTGACAACTTCCTATTACATGTTCATGGATGCATTCAACAAGAAAATGTCATTGTTTCTAGAAACCCTAGTAGTAAACATAATTTCATAAATGTCAATGTAGCTAAACGATTGAAATTTTTGGAAAATAATATTCAAAACACACATGTTGAGGTGAAAATGTTCAATTTTTTAAAGATTTGAATGTTGCTATGGATAAGTATGTGTTTTATTCGGAATTTTATGCTATGGGTCTGGATACTGTGGATATTGCTTTGGGATATCCTCGGATGGACTCAGTTGGTACCATTAATATTATTGTGCAAAATAATTTATTGAAGCTTTGGTATAAGAAGAAGAATATTACATTGTAGGATATTTCTCTAACTAAACAAGAAGGGCACAAGGGGGCACATGAAGAAGGAATTGCAAGTAAAATAGTTGAAGTTTCTACCAACATGGTAGATGAAGAGTTCAAGGTTGAATTAGAAGAAGAGACAACTACATAAACACATGAAGAAAATCCCTAGGAAGGAGATAAAAAAGAAAAATAATATAAGGAGCTACATGAACCCCAAGAACCAAAGGTTGCAGAATCAAAGAAACAAGAACCAATATCTAAGGTTGTGGTATTTTGACATTCACACCACCATGAGAAACAATGATTATCGAGGCAATTTGAGAGCATAAAAAAGCATGGAACCAAAGAGACAATCATTTTGGAGGAATATGGAAGACTAAAAGTAATTTAGGGAGATATCAGACTAGCACAACAACACCATGTAACTATAGGAGTAACCATAATTAAGATTGAGGTGAAAAGGAAGTAGTTGGATCCCATGTCCATATTTCACTAGGATGGATGTATTCTTGTGCTTGGTACCATATGGCTACATTACTTATTAGATCATTTTATATGATTTCCTTCCATGTTTTGAGGATGAAACATGTGAAGGGGGGTGGAATGTTATGTACCTAGAGAGGATAATTCGGGGTACCTAGGGGGATAATGTATGTAATCTGGCCATAATTATGGAATAGGCCCACTTGGTAGTTGGTGGGTAATAAATAGCCCTACTAGGTAGTTAAAGAAAATAATATTTTTATAAGGGATAGTTGGCATAGGGACCTTAGGGGAATACTCATGAGAAAGTATAAATATACACGAGTATTTTTTATGAGAGATGTTGGATGAATTGTATTGTAGAAAGCATGGCTTGTGGAGTGATTCCTTCCATAAGGAGTAATTGATGTTTTTACCCTATCTTAATGTTCTTTCTGTATATCTTGGTGTTATTCTTGTGGCAAATGTCTTTTGGTTATTTATGAAGTATGAAGGTTCTATATATTTGTTGTGATTCAATTTCTACGTTAAAGATCACTAGAGATAAGACAAGATAAATATAAAAAAAACATGTTATAAGTAGAGAGATGTGAATAAAGTATCAACTAATAAATTAAGGAAATGTACATGCAACACCATTAAGGAAGGTTATAGGAGTGGAGTATGAAATAAAAATACAATACACAAATGGAGGGGATGATGGGGAATACGGCATCAAGAAAATAGAGAAGTTAAAATTAAGTATAGATAAGAATATTTAAAGAAAGTGTATGAGTAGTGAGGAAGGAAAACAAGAAAGGTGAAAGCAATTTTGATTGAGAGCCAAAAAAGAAGGAAAAAAAATAAGAAGATACAAAAAGTAAGGATATAGAAGAGGACAATAAAGGGGCACAATAAGAGAAAAGAAAAATAGAGATCATGGAAGTACATTATATGACTAAGAGAATAAAATGATAAGAGATAATTTTAGATTTAACTAAGGTGAAGTAGATATGAAAAAAGGAAGAAAGGGACATGACTAGAGGGGACACCATAGGAAAATAGTACAAAGGCATGAAAAGGGAGGTAGAGAGACCAAATGGACAACATTAGATATAGAATTAGAGCACAAGAAGGTAGAAGGTAACAATCGAGGAAAAATAAATGCAAGAAGACAATAGGGTGGAGACATAAAGGAGAAAATAAAAAGAAAAAGAAAGAAAGAGAACAGGCAATGAACAAATAAAGATAGATAGGACAAACAAAAAAGGACACTACATATATAAACACTTGAGAATAAAGAAAAACACAAAGAATTAGGAGACACATGCATCAGAAAGAAGGCACACAAATAATATGATGCCATCAAAATAAACCAGAGTTAATTTATTGAGGAATATCCAAAATAAAAGGGATAATAGATTTAAATCCACATATGGTCAATAATCTATATTTAGTAATGAATAAGATAGGAAACGATGGCTACAATGTGATGACATACTTATACACATTGGATAGTAAGGATGGTTGATGGGTTAAGTCCCTTGGTCATGTCCTTTAGTTAAGATGTGTCACTTCATTTAGTATTATATATCTATGTCTATAACTATGTTCATCAGATTACCGATACCTTCAAGGATGTTTTATCCTCATATCATTTTATGGAAAAAATTTACGTATTTGTTTTGGGTTGTAATGCATTCTCATTATTCTTTGTTCATAAAAATATAAATGTTAAGAACATGAGACAATATGAATTACAAAACATTGAGCATAATTGCCATTTTGTAAAAGGGTTAGATCACCCAAATTCATTTTTTTGCAAAATTGTGTGGCGATGACTTATGTGATTTGAGAAATGATCAGATTCCACACTTGAACTTCTCTCCAATATAGTAGGATCTTCACTTAATTTTCTGTATTGATTTCATCTTTGGTTAGTTCGTTGAATAATACAATGACTTTTATAATTAGGATGATGATAATGCATCCTTGTATCTTGTGTCTTGTTTTTGGAACCTCTTGTTAGATTACGACAATTGAGGAAGGTCTTCCTACATGCAGAAGACGAAAATTGAGGAAGCCAATAAAATGTATTTAATTAACTTTTCCTAAGTTTACTTGGGAAAATTAATTAAAGTGATCTATTTAATTATTGACTTAATGAAATTACTTTTTATAAAGTATGAGCGAAAAATTAAAGTGAATGGCAAGATCTAATCTTGGCCATTGATCTCACCGGAGGATCTCATCCATTGATCCATAGTGAGATTAGGTTATTCACTTAGCATTGAGTTATAAAGGAAAGTTAAATTGGTTGAGAGGACACACATTCATTCTGATAGAGATTGAGAGAGCAGATTTGGGAGAGAGAGAGTTTTACGAAGAAGACGGAAGAGTAAGATTCGAAAAGACACTCGAATCAGCAGAGAGAGAGAAAGGGCAAAAAGAGGCGGAGGTGTTCAGTGCAGCAACAGCAACAGGGTCGTACAACAGCCATACAACGTATGGATCCGTACAGTAGGCCGTACGGATTCTGTACAGGCCGTACATCAGTAGGCCGTACAACAGTTACAACTGCCTCGGTTACCGTGCCCATCCCACAGGTTTTTCTCAGTTGATTTATGTGTTTTGATTTTGCCGTTGTTGGCTGAAAATCGAATTTCTGTTTTGTAAAAGAGCTCCATATTTTCTAATAAAATATTTCTCCTACTGCTACACCGGTTTTCCCATCTTGGGTTTTTCCGGGGGTTTATACCCGAAAATATTGTGATGTTTATATTGGTGTGAATGATTGGTATATCTCTCAGTGTTTTATTTCCACTGCAAATTTATGAGTGAATAAACCCTTGGGTGATTGAAAGTAATTAATTGCATGCTTTTAGTCCTAGCTAGATTTTAAGGAAAATTTACATGGTATCAGATCTCTTTTGAGCAGACTGAGAGATAGCACCAGAGTACTTGGATAGATCACTGCATATCTATCCAAGGGTTTATTGGCATTATTCACTATGGCCGTACAGTTGAGAGTTGAGGATAGACTCCAGGGGACACATAACTTTCCTACTTGGAAAGAGAGGATCACCAGGATCCTAAATGTTAGTGATGTTGAAGATCACATTGACAGTACCAAGGCTGCTCCCCCAGATCCAACAAATTTAGTTACTTGGAAGAAGATTGACTCCAGGGAAATGTTGATCATCTTAGATGGAGTGAAGGACCACATAGTCCCTCGCTTATTTGGGAAGAAAACCGCATCAGAGATGTGGAAGGCTTTGGAGAGTCTCTACCAGAGTAAGAATGAAAACCAAAAGATGGTGCTGCAAGAGAGATTGCGCAGTACCAAGATGGCCAAGGGTGAAGGAGTGGTTCCTCATATTACAAGGATCACACAAATTAGGGATGAGCTTGGAGAAGTGGGGTCTAAGAATGAGGATGAGGAGCTTGTTCGTATAGCTCTCAATGGATTCTCTAAGCCATGGGACGTCTTTGTTAAAGGCGTTGTGGCTCGAGAGAATCTCCCTAACTGGAAGAGATTGTGGGATGACTTTGCACAGGAAGAGACCCGTATGGGTCAAGGTACAACTTCATCCAGTGGTACTACACAGATCGTGGATGAAGAGGCTCTAGCCCTAACAAGAAAAGGTAAGGGGAAGGAAAAGAAGAGAAATGGTGGCAAGAAGAACTTGGACATGGAAAAATTCAAGTGCTTCATTTGCCACAAGCATGGACACTTTGCTTCCCAGTGCCCAGAGAAGAAAAAGAAGAACAACAACACACAAATGGCAGGATCTGCACAGGTGGATGATTTCAGCACTAGTTTTGAGGAAGACTATTGTTTGGTAGATTGCATGGAAAGTTTCGTCAGCAGCAGTGTCTGGTATGTTGATAGTGGTGGATCTTGTCACATGACAGGGCACAGAGGGTTCTTCAATATCTTGCAGGAGGGTGGAGTGAATCTCCATATTGAGTTAGGAGATGATGCGCACTATCAGGTGCAAGGTGTTGGCACTGTATCGTTTTAGAGGGAGTCTGGAAAGCCTATCAATTTTGTTGATGTGATATATGTCCCAGGGATGACCAAGAATCTCATATCAGTATCCGCACTAGAAGACAAGAGTTTTCTAGTGACTTTCGTGACAGGAAAGTATATATAAGACCTAATGGGTTAGATCAGAGATTGGACAGAATGATTGGGGTTCAGAGTGGGAAGGTTTACAGACTACAGTTTGATCCTGCAAAGGCTCTGGTCAGCAGCAGTAGTAGTGATTGTGAGTTTTGGAATAGGAGGATGGCACACTTAAACCATGGTGCACTGAGGCATCTGAGACATGCGGTCAGTGGAGTTCCTTCAGTTCAGGAGGACAAGCACAACCAATGCAAGGGTTGTGCGTTGGGGAAGAACATCAGGAAGCCTTTCCCACATAGTGAGCACAAGTTTGAGAGAGTCTTAGACTTGGTGCATTCGTACGTATGCGGATCGACGAGTGTTAGTTATTTCAGTGGTTACAGTTACTATGTCACATTCATTGATGACTATTCCAGGAAAACCTAGATCTATTTTCTGAAGGCCAAGTCAGAGGTCTTTGATCGGTTCCGAGAGTTCAAAACTCTCATGGAGAACCAACAGGGAAGAAGATCCAGATATTGTGGACAGACAACAGTGGTGAGTACACCGGTAGAGAGTTCATGGAGTACTGTTCATTAGAGGGGATCATGAAGGAACACACTGTTCCTCATACCCACAACAGAATGGGGTGGCGGAGAGGAAGAACAGGACGCTGGTGAGTGCAGCCAAGTCCATGTTATTTGATCAAGGATTACCACTATTCCTATGGGTCGAGGCATTTTGGACTACAGTATATGTCCAGAACAGGTGTCCCAACACTGCATTGGGGAGGAAGACACCTGAGGAGGTATTTACAGGTACTAGACCAGACGCGAGTCATTTGCGTATATTTGGGAGTATCTGCTATTCACATTCATGATGACACTAGGAAGAAGCTGGATCCTTTTGGAGAGAAGGGGCTTCTAGTTGGGTATAGTGAGACTTCCAAGGCTTATAGAGTATATATCCCAGCTTGCAAGAGGATCATTGTGAGCAAGGATGTCTAGTTTGACGAGGACAAAGCCTTGAGAATATCTATGGAGTTACCAACACAAGACTCAGGAGGAGTCAAGTTGGAGGAGTCACAAGTACAGGTTCAAACATAGAGCACAGGCTTTGATATTCAGAGGGAGTCGAGTGGATATGATCCTCCTATCTTTGATAGGGAGGATGAGCAGCAACAGGAGGAGGACATCTAGCATCCGTAACAGGAAGACACTAGGCCACAGCCTAAGTGGTATAGGTCCACAGTTCAGGATTCCATACAGGTGAGTCTTCCTCAGAGATCTTTCAGATGTAGCGTACCACCAGATAGTTTGAGTTATATGACACTGATAACAGAGTTGATTGACTCTGAACCTTCTAGTTTCAAGGAGGTTGCACAACATGATGTGTGGCAAGAGGCCATGGTTGAGGAGTATGACTCAATCATGAAGAATCAGTTATGGGAGGTTGTTCAGAGACCACAGGATAAGAACGTGGTGGGTTCTAGATGGATCTACAAGTTAAAGCATGCAGCAGACGGAAGTGTGGAGAAGTACAAGGAACGCTTCATGGAGAAGGGGTATTCGTGGAAGGAAGGTATTGACTATGAGGAAACCTTCGCCCATGTCGCTAGATATTATTCTATTCAGACTATCCTATCATTGGCAGCAGAGATGGGTTGGTGTGTTCATCATATGGATGTGAAGACAACCTTCCTCAATGGAGTGATTGAGGAAGAGGTTTATATTGAGAATCCAGAGGGGTTTGAGGTGGAGAGTAGAGAGTCTCATGTATGCAGACTACAGAGAGCTCTTTATGGGCTCAAGCATGCACCTCGAGCATGGTACTCAAGGATTGACAGCTATCTATGAGAGATGGGGTTCCAGTGGAGTGAGGTAGACCATAACCTGTACTTCTTGGCAGGTGAGGTACCTCTCATACTAGTTCTATATGTGGATGATCTCTTTCTTACAGGAGATGAGGAGCTGATCAGGGACTGGAAGTCCAATCTTGCAGTAGAGTTTGAGATGAAAGACCTTGGGTTGACGCATTAATTTTTGGGTCTGGAGGTTTGGCAGAGAGATGCGTGCTTCTTCATTGAAAAGGGGAAGTATGCAGTTGATATCTTGAAGAGATTCAGGATGGAGGACTGCAAGTCTATGGCTATACCTCTAGTTTCCAACTGGAGGAATATTGATGCATGAAGATCAAAGGAGTTTGATCCTACTCTGTATGGGCAGCTTATCAGTTCACTTATGTATCTGGTCAACACTTGACTAGACATCAACTTTGTAGTCAACTCTTTGGGTCAGTTCATGGTGAACCCTCAAAGAGTACATTGGACAGCTATGAAGCACATACTTCACTACATCAAAGGTACAATGGAGTATGGATTAGTTTACGAGCGCAGTGGGACTTTTCAGTTGGCAGGGTTTACAGATGCTGACTGGGCAGGATGTGTAGAGGATCGGAAGAGCAATTCAGGTTGCTGCTTCAACATTGGATCAGGGGTTGTCTCTTGGTTCAGTAGGAAGCAGAATTCGGTTGCATTGAGCTCAGCTGAGGCTGAGTACATGGAATCCAGCATGGTTGCATGTGAGGGGATGTGGTCGAGGAAGTTGCTCTCAGGATTGTTCGAGAGTGAGATAGAGACTACTCTAGTTCACTATGATAATCAGAGTGGTATCAACCTTTCTGAGAATCCAGTGTTCCATGACAGGAGTAAACACATTGACATCCCGTATCACTTCTTCAGAGATTGTGTTCAGAGAGGAACCATTCGGTTGGAGTACATTCAGATAGATGAGCAGGTCGCAGACATATTCACCAAGGCACTTTGCAAACTCAAGTTTGTGAAGTTTAGAGACAAGTTTGGGTTGTTACCGAATCCCTTCCTCGTTGAGAGGGAGTGTTATATTATGACAACTGAGGAAGGTCTTCCTACATGCATGTGTCCTTGCATGCAGAAGACGAAAATTGAGGAAGCCAATAAAATGTATTTAATTAAATTTTCCTAAGTTTACTTGGGAAAATTAATTAAAGTGATCTATTTAATTATTGACTTAATGAAATTACTTTTTATAAAGTATGAGCGAAAAATTAAAGTGAATGGAAAGATCTAATCTTGGCCATTGATATCACCGGAGGATCTCATCCATTGATCCATAGTGAGATTAGGTTATTCGCTTAGCATTGAGTTATAAAGGAAAGGTCAATTGGTTGAGAGGACACACATTCATTCCGACAGAGATTGAGAGAGCAGATTTGGGAGAGAGAGAGAGTTTTATGAAGAAGACGGAGGAGTAAGATTCGAAAAGACACTCGAATTAGCAGAGAGAGAGAGAGGGCAGAAAGAGGTGGAGGTGTTCAGCGTAGCAGCAACAGCAAGGCCGTATAGCAGGCCGTACGGATTCCGTACAAGCCGTACAATAGCTATAGTTGCCTCGATTACCATGCCCATCCCACAGGTTTTTCTCAGTTGATTTATGTGTTTCGATTTTTCCATTGTTGGCTGAAAATTGAATTTCTGTTTTGTAAAAGAGCTCCATATTTTCTAATAAATTATTTCTCCTACTGCTGCACTGGTTTTCCCATCTTGGGTTTTGCTGGGGGTTTATACCCGAAAATATTGTGTTGTTTCTATTGGTGTGAATGATTGGTATATCTCTCAGCGTTTTATTTCCACTGCAAATTTATGAGTGAAGAAACCCTTGGGTGATTGAAAGTAATTAATTGCATGCTTTTAGTCCTAGCTGGGTTTTAAGGAAAATTTACACCTCTGTCTTTTGATACTTCTGATGATATATTGGTTGATAAGATTTCATTTGGTTTCCTTCTCCAAGGTCTGGCTTTTACATCTGATGACTTCTTTATATCAACGAGATTGGTAATTGTTTCTTTATTGATCAATATTTATTTGTTGGTAAGTTGATCCTTATTGATCAATAGTTCTTTGTTGGTAAGTTGCTCCAATGTTTCTTGTTGTGACTTCTTTTCTTTTTTTAACTTCTTAATATGTGCGATTGAGTTTTGACTATAATTCTTAAGGCGGGAAATTTCATCATCTTTATTAGCGATTACCTTTTCAACTTCTATATGCATTTTGTATCGAATTTTGATTATCCTGAAGGATAACCTTTGGGACCTCTTTAGAATATTATGACAAGGGTTCTATTGAACCTGACTTCATTGTAATGCCTTGCTATGTTATCTTTTCCTTCTTATAGGAGAACATCAATTTTTTTTTCTCCATGTTTAAGATGAAGGTACATTATGTTTCTAGCTAGGTTGAACTGATAATTATGTCAGCTTCTTTTTTATACATAATCATAACATTGAATTGGGTATGTATTTATAATAATCCATTGTTACTTATAAGTCCTTAAATTTTTTTTTGTAACTAGGAGAATCAGTACTCATGTCACATGGGATCGATTCCGATCCACTACCACTATACCCCTAGGTATACTAACACTTCCCCACGTGCAACACACAGGGTTCTATTGAAACTTGAACTTACGAAATCACAAGGGATGCCTTAATAGTGCACCCTATCATCAATTGATCTACACTTCGAAGTCTATAAACCCTTAGTTTCATTTTGATTTTGCTTATCATAAATAGTTTTCTTTTTAATTATACTTGACTTTGAAATTGATAATTGATTTCTCCAAATTTGAAATTAATAATTGATTTCTCCAAATTAAAAACTATAGAAGTAATACCTCTCCATGGCTTCCACTTTTAATATTAAATGGACATGTGTAAATTATTATTTCCATGACACCATGGATCCATTTTGGACATATTAGTCCAGTTGCACCAAATTCAAAACGTGGCAACATCTGTCATCCTGTGGATTGTACATTGTGCATTAAAGGTTCAGTACCAACAATCGATTAGTCAATGGAGTCCAAAGGAAATAACATTCGATAGCAGCAGGCGGTGAGCAAGAGATTCTCAGACCACTCCTCGTAAATTTGCATTTTTCCCTGACTAATAAATGTCAATAAATGTGGGTTGATGAAGCGGAAGCCAATTCAATGCCAACGGAGCTTACTGAAACAAATAAATTCCAGATGATGAAGGGGCGCAATGCATGTCTCAGCTTGACTTCGTGGCCACGCCCTGCAATCGAGTTTGCTGGGTTGACGATTAAAGGCCCTTGTTCCAAGAAATTGGATAGTTTGTGTTGTATTTTGCGAGAATTCGTAGGCCTGAGAACATAACATAAATGCAATAAAATAAAACGCATCCATGTCTACGATTTAAGAAAGTATGTCCAGTAGCCATCATTTTCAACTTCCAAGTTACTTAAATTTTGTTTTCATTTATCGTTAAAAATCCTTTTAAGGATATATTTATATTGAATTATTGCATGGGTGTTGAATTTGCTCAATGATTAATTAATAGGTTCACGAAGACACAATCTAATCTATCTATATTCCAAGAAGAGAGCTTTGGACATGGTGAGTTGGCATCGTAATCAAGATGATGGCTCAGTTGTATCGGATGAAATTTGGATAACCAATCTGGGCACTTCAATAAACTCATGTTAGAAATTAATGTTCTATTTTGTATAATTTATTCAATGGACAAAATAGTGAATAAACGAGTGTCTAAGTGGGTTTAATGGTTAAGAATATGTGTTATCTTTGAAGAGGTTACAGATTCAAAACCAGTGGAGGTAGGTAGGATTGCTCATTAACCCCTTGTGACAAGGCTTGAAGGAAAGCTTGAAGAATAGACAGGACATCTTTATAAACCTCCATATCCTTCTTTGCATTCTTGATGCACTGAAAGTATAATAAAATAGCCTTTGGCTTTTTCTATGTAATAGAATTATGTTTGTTTGTTCTACTTGAGTCACGGACATTGCCACTATATAGCTTTTGTTTTAATTTTCTTTTATAGTCACAATAAAATAATGTCTCATGATTTCCCACACATAATATATCGAATGGTTACTTCCATGGTGGCGGCTATGGTCTCGTGATTTCTCATGCATGGTATCCTTGTTGGTTACTTCCAGTGGGGATGACAATAGCGAGTGCGATAGATTTCTTTGATAGTCGTGACCCTTAGTCGTGACTCTAAATTCATGATACCCATTGTTTTCATTTTTTGTTTGACTTTTTGTATTGATTATCATCAGCTAGTAGCGATGGATGGTTTAATAATTATGGTCATGTTTAGCACCAAAAACACCACACAATATTACTCTATTCTTTGAGGGTGAGGGATAAATGGCACTCATTCTTCACCTTTTCCTGATGCCCAGTCAAGCATGAAATTGATCAAAATTTGTCTATGGAAAATGGCTTAATGTCAAATCATGATTTTAGCTATATGAAATTGCAATCGCATATTATAATGTGTGCCTTGAATCCACCTAGATGAACATAATTACAATTCCAAAATCATAAATAAGAAATTTCAACAATTATGCACTTACTAGACTCTGGGAGAGGTCATCGATATGATACTATATGAGTGTCCCATATCATAAGTCTGCTTTGAGCAAATAGAGAGGTATAATATCAACATATGTTGTTTATGTTTTAGTGGCCATGCTCATAATTTTAGAAAACATTAATGCCAACCACCAAGGTGGACTTATTCTTATTGATTTTCCAATGCAACTTGTTTGGCACGAGGTGTATGGGTTTTATTTGGCGACATTTTTGTTTGTTGACTGACTGTCACATTCCTTGACCTCCTTGGTGGTCCTCAGAGGCCATGGGAGTCCCTCTGGTACATTTTTTTTCTTCAATTTCTTCTATTTTCACACATAGTTGCAATGGCCTTCCATCCGCAATGCCATCCAATCCGCAATCTGCAGTCGGATTCAGAAATTGGATTGTCAATTATCCTTCCGCAAAAATCCCTTTTCCGACTTCCACAATCCACAATTCCACAATCTGCATTGCGAAATTCAAAAAGGCGGAAGCTCAATTCATAGTTTTGAAAATATCTCACTACCGCAATTTGCATTCCGCATTGCGGATACAGAAATGCGGAAATCCAAATCTCCATCCCGGGAAAAGTTACCTCCAGCAATCCACATTTTGCATTCCACATTGTGGATGCAGAAATGCGGAAGTCCAAATCTCCATTTCGGGAAAAGTTACCCCCATAATACGCAATCCGCATTCCGCATTACGGATGTGGAAATGCAGAAATCTAATATGCCAGACTTATGGAAGTCGGCCTTCCAACATCCACAATCTGCATTGTGGATGCGGAAAGGTACTTGTGGATGCAGAAAGGCTAGGACCACATACCCCTGCTCCAACAAGCTTTTAGGGTGAACTTATGAGGGTCATAACTCCCTCATCCTTGGTCCAAATTGGACAAGGTCGGTACCGTTGGAAAGCTCTTGGATAACTCTATCCAATGGTGCAATCCCCACCCCATATGATCACTCCAAACTTTCCCTTTTTCCAACTTAAACTCTGTCCATAATATCCCCTATGTGCCTTTGCCCTTCTATCATATGCTCTACTCCACTTCTGCTAAGTCTTCCCTCCATCTGATCCACAAGGGGTGCCTGTTATTCTCTAATTCTAGGCTGGAATGTCCTGCACATTTACCAAAATTAGCCCAATTCCTCAAAGGACAGTTCAAAAGTAATAGCAAGGGGTTTGCTAATAGGCATAAGCATGCTGCATGAACACAAGGAATGAAACATGTTTCACACAAATAGGATGGCATACATGCACATATCCTATCTTAGGAAGAGTGAGGAAAGCATGTAGGGTTTAGTTCTATTCTTCAAACATAATAACATCAAAGTACCAATCTAAGGATATCATGTGCGGTGAAAGACACATGTAATTAGCACACATGACATCAAAAGTTAGCCCTATTAACACACACACATCTACCAACCATGATAGTCATTACTAGTTAGATCAGTGCATAAGTGAGATAACAACATACACACAGACTTAACACAATGCATAGGCATACAGTCCTTTTCATCCATGGACCATCCCCATAAGAAAATAGATGCATGTATAACTAAACAAATACTATGAAACCAAAGCTATTCAACACCTCTATAACTTGCAAGATTAGTCCTACATTACACTCAAGCAATGATGAAGCATTCAAACATGCATTCAACTTCCTATTCATGCTCATACATAGCTTCATATTGATCCATTTCCAAGTAATCATTCAATTATTAACATGAACATAATAAGCATACATAACACATGAAATATTGTCATTTAAATACCATAATGAACACTTATCTGTGGAATGAAGCTGCCCCAAGCAACTGGCTAAGTGAGGACAAATTTCCACCCAACCTTAGGTCTCTATCCAGCCTATACTCTTTCAGCTGTGAGATCACCCCCGAGATGGCTTGTGTATCCACTAAGGAGGGCTAATGGGCTCTTTCACAGTCAAGGTTCCATCCCAATGGTAAGCCAATGTATGGTTGGGTTTACCCAACACATAAGGAAACAAGGAGGACATTGCTAAGATAGTGAGCTCACCCATAGAGCTACATGAATCTCAACAACTCAACCAACATGGAACCCTCTTTACCTACCTCACCTAACACCAGGAAGGCCCTTTTCTCTACTTCACAGTTCCTCAAGGCCCCTTCCATCCAGTGTTCCTCAGGGTGGCATAGAAGGGTCCCAACTGCTGGTTTCATGAGACTTTTAACCTCACTGAGCTTATCAAGCAGATCCAACCCTAGGTTAGCCTTCTTGTCTGTTATCCAAGCTAATTCTTTATAGTGCCGCGGCCTAAGTTCTTCTTTGCAAATTTGCTCTTATGCAGTCGATCTAAGGGCTTACAAGTTCTCTAGGTCTTTCAGGCTCTGCAATTCATCCCAAGAACATATCTATGGCCGTCCCTAACCGGTTTCATTCTTACACAAGGTTTTCTTTACACATTCGGCTTTGTACACTCGGCTCACCCAGAAATCATGATTTTCTCTTTTTTTCTTCACGGCTCGGCTCCGCATATGCGTGAATGAATTGGGTTGTTGGTCAACAATGGTTAGCGATTAGGATCCGCGAGTTTCTAGTCGTGGAGTGGCTTAAGGGACAAGGCAAAACACAGGGCCATACCCTGCCATACAGATTCACACGTTGCCCCATACTCCTCGAATTCGTGGGTATCCCCCCCCTTTTCCACCACCCTCTTCCCGTTGCATTAATGTCAGTATGGGGAATCAAATCGGTTGCTCCTGTACAAGTGGCAACATGGGTTCCCATCCCATAACCCCCTCACCTCTCCTTAGTGGATACACATGGCCCCCTTCTCATTGGTTGCCTCCTTAGCTAGCTTCTTGGGTATTTTATTGCAATAATTAGCAATTACATCATTTACAATTATCTCACATGGCATAACAGCACATGGATTATGGAATTGTCCAATATTTTCCTATGCAAATGAACCTGAAAATCCACTAGTGGGGCCTTGGCCTTGAGCTCCACACTAGGGAAAACACACACATTGAAATTATACATTATTTATATTGAATCCAATAAAACCTAAGGGTCTAAATAGGGGTATCTAGTCAAACAATGATAGAAACGACAATATCTACTAGCAATGTAATGTAATATGGCTTAAAGCTTAACATGCCTCACCCCCTCAAATAAGTGTTTCCATCAACACTTGATTAGCTATGGATGCTTATGTATGAAGAACTTATCTTCCCATACCATATCTTCTACCACTTGATTAGCTACGAATGCTTATGTATGAATAACTTATCTTCACATGTCATATCTTCTACCAATGGGTTCTTCCACTTGACACTAAATATTATGAACCAAAAATCCCAAATAACATCAAAAATAGAAAAAATAAGTAATTCTCCAAGTTAGAAATATAAATAATGTTGTTATGCCTTTAAGCATAGAAACAACCGAGATCCCAATTAAAATACTTACATCCTTAAGAGATCACAAATCTAAGTTGAAGAGGAATCCAAGTTGAAGTGGAGGAGACTAGATAGAAAAATGATTTACCAAAGAAAAGTAATCTAAAAAATATTATAGCATCATTGGGTTGATCACATAAAAATACAACACAATTATACTTTATATCATAGCTCAATATATAGATATGTATGTGAATTTGAAGTACAAATCTGATATAGTACAAAATATACCTATCATTCATTTATATAATTAATTTTAAACCTCCGCCAGCTTCTAGTAAATAGCTCCATGACTATAGTACAAAATATAACTTGTATATATTCAATTCAATTTTAAAGATGCTCCTTGTAGTAAATAACTCCATGACTTTAAGAGGTATGGTAAAGGTACCATAGTTTCTTCTATATTAAAGTTTAATATTGTTTTGTAATGTGGTTAGTATTTTCATTGATTTCTTAATTTATGTATTTGCATTATTGTGTTTATTTCATTTCAACTTTATATTTTAACATATACTTTAGAAAAAAATGAAAAATAATAAATAAATAATTATAAAAATTTTAGTCGTTGAGTAGAACTTATTATATTATAGAATATTATCTTATAAATTAAATAAAAATAAAAATTTAATAATTAAATAACTCTACATTTTTTGGCCATTGAGTAGATTGTTACTCATAAATTATTATTTGGATGGCATATAATTTGATGTTGTTCAAAAATTTAATACAAAATATGAAAAATAAATAAAATTTAATAATAAATACTATTTACATAATGCATTCCAATAACAAATTTTTAAAAATATTATTAAAAAAAATAAAAATAAAAATAATTATAATTTTTTTAGTTATTAGTAGAATATTATTGTTAGAATATTATTACACCTAAGATCATAGTTTTATCATGATTTTATTAATGAGTGTTGGTTTAAGCAAGGTTAATGATGTTGCTTAAGGTTGTTATGTTCATTATGACCAATTCCACACACATTAGCGTCTACATTTGGTCAACCAGAGGATAAGGCACCTCATTTATGGCTACTAAGCCACTAGGGTATGCCCTTATCCCTTAATTTGTGGATCTGGGTTTGACTATGAAGCATGCATGCATTGTATATGGTCATTTTGTCTCTTCTTGGCAGTTTTGGCCAATCTTAGGCCACCTCCTCTCCACCACTCATGGGAAGCCATCATTATGGACCACTCATGCCATCCCAACGTTCATATCTTCCATTCGTGACCGTTTGGGGTGATTTGGGAGCCTATTGGTCAACTTAGGGATGATTGAGGTCCATTGTAAGCCAACCATTTGTAGCTCATTCGAATGCCTCCAAAGGCTCATGATTTTCTCCAAATGTAATATAATGATGATTCCAACTTGATTTTGGGTTGGACAGTAATAGACACTTTAGATATTTGCACCATTCGTTGTCAGAGAAATTTTTAGGGGCGAAATTTCGCCATTTGGCTATTTTTGGGGTTTTTTTTCAAAAAATAAATTCGCTATTTGGTCATTTTTAGGCTCTAATATCGCCTATATTTACATAAAATGTGTTTTTTTATCATAATATTCGCCAAAATTTACAAATTTCAGTAGTAAATTGTATGTTTCATATTTAATATTCGCCTACCTATCTATATATATGCTTTTTTCAATCCAAAATAATCACCTAGAATACTACACTTAAGTATACTATTCGAATCCTTAAAAAATACCCTGTTTGTTGTGTCTATTGTGCTTCTTTTACATTGTTTTCGTGCATACTTAGCCAAATTCTTGTTTAGTGAGGAAATGCTTAGCTAGTAGATATTGTCGTGATTAGAATTTCACATGGTATCAGAGCTCTTGGAGCTTCTAGTCGAACCAAGACTGCTTCAAAGGTGCACCAGAAGCAATGGAACAACCACATAAATCCTTGGGAAAATTGCCTTGAAGCCGTTAGAGAAATCATTTGGAGTCTACCTAGGTGTGGCGTGCTCCTGAATGTGCCCTCTGTCAATCTAGAGTTTAAGTTAGCTATATAGTTTTTCTTTCTAAGAGATTGAGAGTTTTCATTTGCAGTTTTCAATGTTCTTTGTCACCAAGTGCATAGAAGCAAAATGGAGCAATCTCGTGTCACCTTGCTCACTCCATTCAATTACTTTGAGTAGAAGGCCGAGATGGTAATCTAGTTGAGATATAAGGGTCTCTTTAGAGTTACTATGGGGATTGAAAATGAGCCGAACACTGTTGTTGAGAAGTCCAAGTTTTTCAACAGGATGGATGAAGTGTATGACATGCTTTGTCTCGGTGTCTCAAGAGACCTCTTATTTCATGTGGATAGTGTCACTACTCCAAATGAAGTGTGGTTCAAGATCAAGTCACATTTTGGGAATAATGATGAGTTGAGGGGCCACCAGCTTGAGAACGAGTTCATCTCTCTGAGCCCAAATAGTTTCGATACCATTCAATTCTTCTTCACCAAGTTCAAATCCTTGGTTCTTCATCTCAAGCAATGTGGCATTGGCAAAAAGAAAGAGTAGTTGGTTTTGTCCATACTTTCGACATTGGGGCCTGAGTACTCTATGTTTGTTTCGAATTTCCATTCCACCAAAATCACAGTTTGAAACTGGAAGATGCCATCTTTGGTAGAATTCATGGAGTCTCTTACTCAAGAGCAAGACAAGTTGGTCCAAGTGGGCACCATCAAACCATCAAAGGACCAGTTCTTGCTGTTGGTGATTCAAAGCATGCAAAAGGGAAGGATAAGGCCAAAGATTTGAAGCAACAAGAGAAGGGGAAAGACCAAGAGAAGCCCAAATACTCTGAATGGGTTTCGAATCCTAGCAAGGAGATAGGGAAGAAGAAGGAGAAATCAAAATGCATTTACTGTCACAAGGACTACCACCATGAGAGTGCATGCATGAAGAAGACCATCAACATGATGGCACATCTCCTTGAGAGGAACAATATCCTCTTCCATATGGAGCAAAGAAGAAGGAGGTTGGTTCAGATTCTAAAGACAAGGAGAGATGCCATGCATTGATTGCTAGTACCTCTGGATTCTCTTCTTTCATCATAGATTCGGGTGCCTCAAGGCACATGGATTCTGCAAGAGATTCTTTCTCTACTCTCGAACCATATAGTGGTCCCTCTATTCTCATGGGAGATGACTCAGAGATCCCAAGAGGCATTGGAAGGATCAATCTTGACAATGGGTACTTCAACAATGTGTTGTATGTGCTAGATCTTGTAGCAAATATCCTCTCTATTTACCAAATGACCCATATTGGTTCAGCCAAGAGAGTGATATTCAGTCAAGAATATCTGGAAATTTCTGAATTTTCCCATACTTTCATTGAGATGAATGTTCAGTTCGAAGAAGAGCCCATGCAATCAGTTGACCAATAAGAAGGGGAATGCTCAAATCCCCCACTTGTAGATGATGTAAGTGATGTTTCTCATTCTGGTTTTTTTTATTCTGATATTGAAGATGAATATGATTACATGCATGCATATCATGACCCTCCTACAAGGCCTAAGTGCGCTGAGAAAACCATACAAGTTGTTGGTGAACTTGCAGGAGAACCACAAGACACTAGGAAGACTAGATCTCAATTTCACAATGCATTCTCCATTTGTGATTCGAATCTTCCTGGAAGATGTTTCTTAATGGTTGGATCTGATCCACATTCATATGAAGAAGCATCACATGACCCAAGATGGAAAGCTTCCATGCAAGAAGAGTTGAAGTATCTTCATGACAATGAGACTTGGGAACTGGTTCCACTTCCTCCCAAGAGGAAGTTGGTGCAATGCAAGTGGGTGTATAGGACCAAAATCGCTGTTGATAGTTCTGAAGTGAAGTATAAGGGCAAATTGGTTTCTAAGGGATTCTCTCAAGTCCATGGAGTGGACTACATAGAGACATTTGCACCTATGGCAAAGATGGACTCAATCATGCTAGTTAAATGGCCATTGTTGCATCCAAACGATGGGAGGTGCACCACATGGATGTGAAGAGTGCTTGTCTTCATGGTGACCTTCATGAGGAGATCTATATGCAACAACCTGAATGTTTCATACAATATCCTTCACTTGTTTGTAGGTTGAAGAAGCCCCTCTATGCCTCAAGCAAGATCCTAGAGCTTGGTATGCCAAGATGGACAACTTCCTTCTATCTCAAGGATCTGAAAGATGCAAATCAGATCCTAATGTATATATGCAGCATTTTGGTGACTTTATTTTAATCATTTTCTTGTATGTTGATGATCTTTTGATTACTGGAAGTTGTGTTGATGACATAGGCTCAGTTAAATCTGGAGCTTGTTGTATCCCACACACTTTCAACCATATTTGGTTTATGCAATAGACGTTGTTCTTAGATACATGCAAGAGCCTCATGAGATCCATTGGAAGGATGCCAAAAGGGAGTTGCATTATGTGCAAGGAACCAAGCAGTTTGGAATTCATTATATAGTTGGCTCTTCGCTTGAACTAGTTGTTTTTACTGATTCGGATTGGGCAGAAGATAGCACTGACCAGAAGTCCACTTCTGGTTATGTCTTTATGCTTGCACATGGTCCCATTTGTTGGTCTAGCAAGAAGAATGACATTATTTCCATATCATTTGTTGAGGCCGAGTACAGAGGAGCAGTGAATGCAACTACACATTGTGTATGGCTACAAGGTATTCTTAGGAATTTTAGATTTGTATTTGATTCACCCGCAGTCATTTGGTGTGATAATCAAAGTACAATCAAGATCTCCACTGATACAATACAAAGACAAAGGACCAAGCACATAGAGATACACATGCACTACATCAGGAGCTTGGTGCATAACCATATCGTATAATTGTAGTATTGTCCATCTTCTGAGCAAACTGCTAATATCTTCACCAAGATTTTGGCATAGAATGCCTTCATCTACCTTAAATCACTCCTTCGGGTGGGTGACACATGGTGAAGACTGATATATGTTTTAGATTTTTCTTCATGTCCATTTTTGAGGGGAGGTTTTGTTCCCATGTGGTTTTCCTCCTTACCTCGGTTACATGGATTAATACAAATTTGTAAGAGGTAACTTGAGCCTTTGCTGCCAAGACCTCATTTTGTTTTTGGCTACATAAGTCTAGCTTAAGGGGGGGTGTTAGAACATTATTACACCTAAGATCATAGTTTCATCATGATTGTATTAATCACTGTTGGTTGGAGCAAGGTTAAAGATGTCGCCTCAGGTTGTTATGCTCATTATGACCAATTCCACACACATTAGCGCTCACATTTGGTCAACCAGAGGATAAGGCGCCTCATTTATGGCCACTAAGCCACCAGGGTGCACCCTTATCCCTTAATTTATGGATATGGGTTTGATTATGGGGCGCACATGCATTGTACATGGTCATTTTGCCTCTTTTTGGCAGTTTTGGCCACCCCTAGGCCACCTCCACTCCACCACTTTCTCCACCACTGATGGGAAGCCATCATTATTGACCATTTAGGCCATCCCAATGTCCAAATCTTCCATTCTTGATCGTTTGGAGTGATTTGGGAGCCTATTGGTCAACCTAGGGGGGATTGAGGTCCAATGTAAGCTAGCCACTTGTAGCTCATTTGAATGCCTCCCAAGGCTCACGATTTTCTCCAAATGTAATATAATGATAATTCCAACTTGATTTTGGGTTGGACAATAATAGAATCATCAACTATTTGCACCATTCATTGTGTCTAAGAGTAATAGAATCATCAACTATTTGCACCATTCATTGTGTCTAAGAGTAATAGAATCATCAACTATTTGCACCATTCATTGTGTCTATTGTGCTTCTTTTACACTATTTTTGTGCATACTTGGCCAAATTCTTGTCTAGTGAGTAAATTCTTAGCTATTAGATCCTGCTGTGATTAGAATTTCACAATTATATTATAAAGTATTATCTTATAAATCAAATAAAAATTGAAATTTAATAATTAAATAATTCCAAATATTTTGGGTCATGGATAAGAGTATTATCCTATAAATCATTATTGAAACCATCACTTAACTTTTGACTTTGAGAAGGATGACATATAATTTGTTTTTCTTTAATATTTAATACTAGCATAGATCCATCTTAAATTTGGATTTATTTAGCACCAAAGAAAACATAAATTTTTTTAATTATTTTTTTATGTTATATTAGGTGACAACATCTCCCATAGTAGGCTCTAGAGCACTGCTCATCTTGGTATAACAAAATGTGAAAAATAAATACAATTTACCAACTTACATGAGAGATAAGAGATTCCAATAGCAATTCTTAGGTAATAAATATCGATTGGATGTTTTAGAAAGTTTAAGTTAGTGCATAATGCTCTCCAGCACCACATCTTATTTTGGGCTTCAAAATGTCTCTCACTTCTTAGTTTCACACTGAACTTTTTACTTCCCACTTTCACATCGAGGGTGACATAATAAAACGTGGAAAATTTTACTCCTCCATGTGTTTTCATTGGTTTCTGTCAAGCATTTCTTGAATATGTAAGACAGCTTGAAGGTAAATAAAAAGGTTGTTTAATATATAAAATACTACACTAAACCATTATAACTTTAGAAAGAAATGACATAAAAAATATCATCAACGCCAATACCAGCTAGGAAAGTAATAAAATGATACAGCTCAGTAAAATTGCTCACGGTACAAAGCTTTTATTCATAATTAAGGAAATGTGGGCATACATTCCGAAAACCAATCGGTGATAATACAAATATTTTCTTCATACTTAAAGAAAATATGTGGATAGATACTGAAAGCCAGCCAATGTAAACTTAAACCAATAAATCCTGCAAGTAGCTGCAATACTTGGAATGCTGAAAACCATATAATACTGAAACAGAAAGACAAACCAGAAGCCGAGCCGATAGCGATGATGAAATGAAGATTACCCAATTTTCATACTTTCCTTTTGAAGGCGGACTTGCTCCAAGGATAATTTAGTTTGCCATACAGTGAAACCCAATGCGATAACTGCTATCAAGAAAGATACAACTAATATCGTGGCAGATACAAGTACATATATCTTTGGGATATACAATTCCTTAACAGCAATACAATTTCGTTTAGAAACTTTACGTCTGCGGCGAACGTCACTCCTTTTCTTCTGAGTTCTACCGCTGATGGCAGAGTGATGGCGTTATTCTCCTCCTTCAATATTTTCAATATTCTGCAGTTCTTCTTCTTTTTCAATGTTGGGCTGCGATCAGCCGATCGGACAATATTTTTATACACAAATTCCAATAGATGTAAAGCCACATGTTCATTGGCTGTAGGCATGCTCGGAAAAGGAGACATTTTTTCCCATGCCCGGTCTAGAGTTGAGTTAAGCGACTGACATGGATTTAAAGCGCAATCACGGATCTTGCGTTGTATGCTCCGTATGGCTTTAACATAGTCACCCTCACTTATATTGGTCCATATGACTCGAGCCGCACGATCATCGTCGGATGTACTCTCTTCAGGTCCAAGTCGAAGTCCAGCTGGAATTGTAGCTCTCTCCCATTGAAGGATCTTCTCTAGCACAAATATGGGTATTTGATTTTCTAGCTTCACAATATCTTTCTGAACATCGACTGACTGTTGCAATGGTTTATACCATTCATTTCCAATCTTCGTCGCCAAGTCCATCAATTTAGACACATATACCTCGTCGAACTCCCTATACAGAAAAGAAAAATCCGCGTATCATTTAAGTGAGTTATGCTCTTCAAAGAACCATGGTAAATAAAGAGGCAAGTGAAATCCTTTTCGTTCCAATAAAATCATAAATACAAGTATTTAGTGTGTATTTATAATAATTATATCCATAAGTGTTTATATCTTAGAATTTGGGGTTAACTAGTATTTATATTTTTAGATTTAAATAAAGATGAGACAAAAGTATTGTCCAAATTGATTTTATGGACTGTATGGCAGTAATTCAAAATTCTAAATAAAAAATATAAAAAATAACTGTTACTTAATGCATAAATAACTGGTGATGCATAAATAAACAGCTAATTCCATAACACTAAATAAATGATGAATAAAATAAATACTTATTTGACCTAAAAAAAATTAAATCATACCTCAAGAACTGCAAAAGGAAGAAGCCATCTTTCGCCATCATCCGACCTAATCTCTCTTCACTGGCAGAAAAATCATCGGGCGCATAGTACGATTCCCGAATTTTCCCAATAAATATTTCATCTTTTCCCATGTCGTCCATCAGCTTCTCGAACTGTTCGTCTCCAAAGTCGAATCTGGCCTTAGGGAGTTGCTTTTTGGAATCTTGATAGTGATCAAGTTTTGTGTTCGAATGGTGATGAAAAGGACCGAGAGAAACCTTTTGCGGCACATAATCTGTGGGCTTTTTAGCAATCAGAAACTTCGGAATGCGGGGCATGCACTCCACAGAAATATCTATAGCACTGTGGTCGGCCATGATGCAGCAGGGCCGCCGTGTTCCTTATGATTAAAACTCCTCAGCCACGAGGAAATCCAAAATGGATGTGATCGCAAATCTGGCGATCCGATGCGAGCAGGGGTTAAATTTGAGAGGCACTCTTATCCATTATTAACAATGAATGTTTTGTTCCCAAAACTGCCTTGCCTTGCATATAATTTTTAATAAAGAAATTTATCCTTCAGCATATAATTTTTAATAAAGAAATTTATCCTTCAATTGAAATTTATTCCTGAACAACGAAAAAGTTGTGAAATTGGGAACTCCTATTAAGAATTAAGGATTTCTAAAAAGTTATGAAATTGGGAACTCCTCCTATTAAGAATTAAGCTATTAACAATTAAGGATTTCTAATAACAAAAAATAATGCAGAAAATTCACTTAATTATAGCAATATTGCGGTCAAATGGTTGTTTAAAAAGGTTAAAATTCATTTCATTTTGGCAATGTCGCGGACCGCGGTCAAATTGAAAATGAGGTAGGAATAATGGACCTCACAGGTCGACACAATGATGAAGTCTTTTTGGATGTACTAAAATAAGGCAGACTGTCTGTCTCATTGCAAATTTTGATACTTGTCTAATATTAAGCATCAGAAAAATGCCAAATTTAAACCACCGCTGTAAAATATTTCATCTTCCACAAAACACATTACTAAGTTACACCATACGCGAATAACGCTGCTTAATCAACATTTCTGCATATTAAGGCTAACTACCTTCTGGCGTTGTATTAAATAACAGAAATGGAAGTGGGTCACTGAAACTTCCCGATTAGACCTTAAAATAAGTAAGTGGTTAATGGTAAGAGTCCTCCCATCCTCAATTTATACACTGCGTATAAATTTAGGAGTTTTAACCCTATAAAGAAAGTTTTTTAAATTGAAAATGATAAAATTAACTGTATTTGATTGAAAAATTACAGATGAACAAATATTTGCCTGTCGATTTCCATCACTAATTGGAGATTCTGCGTGTCAAATTCCATCACTAATTGGAGATTCTTATCTAGGGACCAACATGTCTTTTGACCATGTCTTTGTAGAATTTTTTGAACCTGGATCTGGTCCTCTGTTTTGATTTAAGCACTCTAATCACAGCCCACTTTACGTTCTAATAGGTATTTGTTAAATCGAAGATACAAGTATCTTGGTAATACATACTGTTGTTTGACTATGATTTGGCTGGTTATACTTACAATTCTTGGTATGGGGATTTCTAGAGTACAGATCAATGAAGAAATAATTGAGTGGAATGGTTTTTTGGGGGGATCAGTGTTGAACAAAAAGGGGGATCAATGGTACAAACGAAGCAATAGTCATGTGATTTGTTTTCATTAATTTCAAGATGGCAAAGATTACGGTTCAAACCTAATTCCATGCTTAGTACCTGTGACCTGGGGCACTCTCCAGAGCCTAAATCATGTTCCAAAAGGATCCCAGTAAGAAATATAATTTGTGGGTTACTGTTTGTATGTCTTGAATCTGTGTGTTCGACAGGTAGATTTGTGGAGACGCATGTCTTAAGTGCTATGGATACTCGTTCTTTCCTATGTCAAGTACGCATTGAAGTTGTGGACACTGCTGGTGGAACAATATATGTTGGACGCCAAAAAAATTCAAAAATATCTACGTCTTTATGTTTTTTTTTTTTTCTAACTGTTTTCAAAGGTCTACATATCTCTGTCAAACACTGGAATTTCGGTGTCCCGTGGGACTTGGAATCCCACTAATTTCATTTCCCAGACGTCTTGTTTTCGAAGGTCTACATATCTGTGTAAAACACTGGAATCTCAGTGCTCCTTGGGACTTAGAATCTCACTAAATCCTCAAAGGAATAAAACGCAAAACCCGATTAGAGAGTTTCTGCATGTCCTGAAATGAGGGCAAACCCTGCTGATGGGTGTACAGGTAATTGGGCTTTTTACCGCTGAAAATTAGCGTTTGCTTGCACAATGTTGTTTTCCATTGCAGTTTCATCTGGAAAGTTGTTCTGGGTATCATTCTTGAATTTATTAATTCAATGCTCTGGGACTACAATACCATGAACAGCAACAAACATCTGGCTTTTAGAGACAAATGGAATTTCGTAGACCTTTGCATAAAAACCAACCAAATTGAGTAGATGGATGGGGTTTGATGACCATTTTACTTGTTCATTAGTTGAGCTCGTTTTCCATGTGATGAGAACCAATTCTTGGTACAGTGGTACTGTTCTTCATGGCAATGCCAAACTCTTTGGCAAATGGATATGCTGGGTTTTCCGCAAATGCACCTAAGTATTGAACTAACTTTATTCTTATGAGAGTCATGGATGGATTTAAAGCAAAGCAACAGTTCACTCACATTTATTTCTTGCATGTTTTTCTGCAATTCAACATATCAAAGAAGGCTGTGGGCTTGATGGATGGCTGTGGGAGTCTGAATGTAGCAAAACTAGGGCTTTGATCAGGATATTGACTATTCCAGCTCAAGCTTCAGAATTTAAAAGAAGAGGAACCGTAATGCATGTCATTAAAATCATCTACAAGCCATGCCATAAGAGCTTCAAATTCAATCTGCAAGAACAGTAATCACCCTAAAATTTTAAAGTCGAAGCTAAATACTGACCTCCAAACTGAAACTAAGAGTATCATAAGAGAAAAATGACTTCAAAAGCCGAATAAGTTGAATGGTGTACTGACCTTGAGAGGTTCGGTGAAGCGGCGAAGCCTGAAGGAAGTTCCGGAGACTGGAGTCACTATTCACACCCTGTCCACACACCCTGTCCAGGCCTCAAAGCTCAGGCCGCAGGCGTGCCCTGGTGCACAGTGCCCACTACCCACTGCAGTCTGCGCCGTGAGGCAAATCGTTTACTGCACAACGCCACCACCTGCTCCTGCAACTACTGGAAATACTGCATCTGCTTCTGGGACTGGTCACTGCTAACTGGTATCAAACTGGAAGTCTGGATAATTCGGCTTCATCCTATACTTAAAGTTAGTGTAATGAATTCGCCTTCCTACTTAGTATGCATTTACGATAGCATTAAATGACCCAACAACTCTGTACTCTAGCCAAGGCCCAAGCTGCCAACCGGAGTTACCGGACTGCTGCCAGCCTGCCGGGGCCCAGAGCCTGGAGCCGGAGTGGGACTGGTCACTGCTAACTGGTATCAAACTGGAAGTCTGGATACTTCGGCTTCATCCTATACTTGAAGTTAGTGTAATGAATTCGCCTTCCTACTTAGTGTGCATTGTGCATTTACGATGGTATTAAATGACCCAACAACTCTGTGCTGTAGCCAAGGTCCAAGCTGCCAACCGGAGTTACCGGACTGCTACCGGACTGCTGCCAGCCTGTCGGGGCCCGGAGCCTGGAGCTGGCGGGGGGTTGGAATTTGAGGGACATATACTCGTCTTCGACCATTTTGCCCATCAAATGTTTGGAAAAAATATTTTAAAAACGTTTTCTAAGATGGGTGGATATTTGTGTAAAGTGTATTTTTGACGTTCAAAATATTTATGAAAACGTCACTAATAGTTATTAAGAGGTAGAGCAGTAGGGAGTAGGTTCTCCGAGTGGGGAATAGGTAGTAGGTAGTAGGAACCTGCTGCCTAGGGGCTAGGAGGCAATCTGCTGAGAGAGGGCTGTTTGAGAGGGAAGAAAGCCCCGGCTATCAGGATTTCTTGAGTATAGATTTTGACCATGGCTTTAGCGAGAGAGTGAGTGCATTAGCAAGACAATTTTTCGCCTCCGTTGATAAAATCAGAAGACAAGAACTACCAACCCGACCACAGCAATTTTGAATTATCTGTTTTTAATTAATAAAACTAACAGCCCTTACTCTGGAATTTGTTCAAACGCTCTCATCAAATCAATCACAAAATTGAATGGATGAAAAGGCTCAAATTTAATTGATGAATATTGAAACATCGATAAAAAATAGGAAGCAATCTTTATACACAATATAATGTAATATGAGTATATATGTATTTTAATAATAATTTATTTAAATTTTGAATAATAATTATATTAGTACAGTCATTTAAGTTGTGGGTGATGAACACCCATAAGTCATAAGTTCAGTCAGTTTATGTTGAGTTGTAATTATATATTATTAGCTTTCTTTCTTCTAGTTAAAAGGTTGTTTCTCACAAAATGTCAAATTACGGACTAGGTAGTAGGAACATTATTAAGAGGTAGGGGTTGGTGGTTGCCAGGTTGGTGTTACCGTAAATTCACTAAATGTTTAATGAATGCTTGAAACCTTGAATGCCTGGATCATGGCCCGAATCCCTAATGGATCACCAACAATTGGCAAGCATACTGCTACAGTGTGCACTCTGTTTCCGCATTTGTTTGTTGTGGAAGGGGAGTGCTTGGAGAATTTGCTGGCTAGCATTAAGCGTTGCTCTGCTCATTCCTTCTCAATTTTATTGTGGACTATTGTCCTTGCTGACTTGCAATTGCCATATTTGCACCAAAGTGGACTGCATTGCAACATTTGGACTCTCCCGGATAGACAGAAACGACACGTAATGTTGGTTTCATACCCTTCTTCCACTTCCTTTGTTCTTAATTTAATAAAGTATACCCTTCTTCCACTTATTCAAATTCCACTATAATGATTGTGCTTGTTTTTCTAGATAGATTCAAACACAAGCTCCCTATGGACTTTTAATTGTATAATCGGTCGCTAGAGAATTGACAGTCGCTTTGCCCAATTGTGTGACTTCTTATCATTGACAATGAAATTACTAGTTTAAGAAGTCTCATGAATATATAAGATTGGAGATTAATAAAATGGAGTTTTCATGAAAAAATTGATGAATATGATTTTAATAATTAATTCACATGAAAGAGAAACAAGGTCCCCACTCCCCGAGTCCCCATAGAGAGATCCCGAGCAGAGAACTTTTGTTTAAGGGCATTGATAGTGTCTCTGGTGGATGGAAAGTTTACTACATCAGATGCAAGTGAACTTTGTCTATCCATTCTTCCCAAATGCACATCCCATGAAGGCCCATTGCTCTGTTATAAATAGTCGCCGCTCGCCAATATTACATACATTATCAAAATTGAATTACACTTAACAAGTTATATTTTGTTTAGTGTAATTGGTTTATATTCAGCAGCAGATTGGGCTTGTATTCAATAAATAAGCGGTGAAGTGATATTGCTATATTCACCAAATGCACTCTCGGATGACTTTATCAACATAAATATGTACTCAGAGCTGAACAGCTAAGCAAAGAGATATATGAATATGTACTCAGAGCTGAACAGCTAAGCAAAGAGATATATGGGTATAGCACAACAACTTAGTAAAAGAAATACAGCGTCATAGCCAGGCAAGTTAGCAAAGAGATTCTATTAAAAAAAATGGAGTAGCTTGTGAGTGTTTTCTTACCAATTATCATGACAGTGGATATTGCCCATATGTACACAATTTCTTTAAATATAACCATGTACTACAATACTATGTTGAGCGTAGAAAACTTCCAAACTTTCCATTGTTTAGTTGACATGATTTTTTATTTGAAAAGGATTGAGAAAAAATAATCCTTCATGGAAGTATTTATAGTCTGCTACCCGCATTGCAGATATTGGAATACAATATTTTATTAAAATGTTTACAAGTTCAAACCTTGATACATTTCATCTTAGCGCTGTATAGTTATTGTTTGAAATGTCAAATCGTGGGTCCCAGATTTACTCTTTTTATCCCATCATAAAGTGTGACTCAAGCATGTATCCATGGGTTATGAAATCGTGATAGAGCAACCTCTTTCCCCCGTGACCCAAGAAGACGCAGTACTTTGAATGAAGCTGGATGTTTTTATGTATGACTCAGTGGGTGCTTGCAATGTTTCTGAGGGATCGGCTAGCATAAGGAAGGCCCAATCCCCACTCGTCATTGGTGAAGCGTTCAACCCTGGGCTATTCCAATACCACTGGACATCACCGTGACTAAGCGTCCACCTTTCTTTAAGGCTATCATATGATATACGGATACGGAGGTTCCTTTTATTAATCGAGCGTGACCTTATCTCATGCATATTTTTGTAGGTAGTTAAAGGTTATCATTATGAGTGGATAACCTACGAGGAGTTGATTACATATGAGGAATATTTGTGCTAAATGAGACTTTATGTCTTTTGGTGAGTTGAATACATATCCAGAATATTTGTGCTAAATGAGACTTTATGTATCTTTGATGAGAATGTGATATGGCATGTGATCCTACTTTATGGATCTCTTTTGATGATTACATTGTAATGGTGGTTACCCTAATGTATGATTTTTTTTTATATTTGTTAGGAATTTTATTAGAGATGTATTATTTTGGAGATTTGTTAGGATTTTGATTAGAGATGGATATATTGCATTCACTATTACAAAAAACAAAAAAGATTTTGGATTAATAATACAATACCTAAAAAAAACATGACTAATGTTACCAATGTAGCTAACAGTAGACAAGGTTTTCAAAGAAACATGTAGGGTTATATAGTTTCTTCTTTGTTAATTTATCATGTACCCTTTGATAGTTTGAGATTGTTACCTTCCATGTTTAGCTCTTTGTAGATATATTATGTATATGTGATGGTTGAGAATGACAATTCCAGTGATTTCACTTGATTGAACAAGGGTTTCAATATAAGATTTTCCATACCAAAGGAACCGTTACCGAGTATATGACTAATTTTGAGTCTCCCATTCCTTGGGTGTGAGAGATGGTTAGCTCTTTTTCCAATCTCAAGAGTATTTCCAATGCCTGACATTTCCCTATATTATTTGTGCCTTCCAAAAAAATTGCTCTGAATGAGGTTTTGTGTGCACATGAAGGGTAGATTTCTCCACATGCTTCGCATATTCTAGGCCTTCCTTGATAAGTTCCATTGAAAAGCCCCATGGTTATGACTTATTTACCATCAAAGCTTCTGTCCTTCTTGATTTTTTTTGGGTGTCTATATCCTCGTGATTCCATCAAATAAAATTTTATGTGATATTGTCTTTGATGCACATTTAGTTTGTTTTATATCCCAAGTTCCAACCAACCATTACAATTATGAAAACTTTAGTGCAGTAGGGTAACTTCTATACTAAAACGTTATTATTGACAGGTACATATTTAGACAAAACGTTCAGTGAAGGGGAATGTTAAACCTTAAAACTTCAAAAAAAATTAGTATGATGGGTTAGATTGAAGTGAAATTCCAACACTGGCCCCGGATGTCGACCAATAATTTACGTGTAAAAAAACAAAAAATGGGTATACAGGTGTCAAATTTAACCCTAAATGCGAGGATTGCACGAAGTAAATAGCAAATTTATATCGATAAAATGTCAACTGTGGCTTAGAATATGTTCTTCCGTATTAAGCTTTCAAATCAATTTGCAACTGGTGACGCGTAAGGTGCTGCCAGGCTAGAGATTCCAGGAAACATGTGTAGTAGGACTAAGTGTCAGAAATTACACAGAAGTATGTAAAAGAAAAATACATATTTAGTTCCGTGTTTTTTTGTCGGTATTAAGTCAGCGATTCCGCTACCTCCGTCAGGCGTGGGATAGCTGGCACTCAAATTGCCCCGTTTCGGCGATTTGTTCCCTATATCCGGTTATAAAAACTGGTGGAATCGTAGTTCCACCTCATTTATTGCGGAACTATGCTAATGAACTGTGCCCTTAAGGGTTTTGGTCCATTTTAAGACGACCCAGATCATCGAAATTCCAAAAAAAAAACAGAAAAGAGTGGAATTGTCTTGCCAGAAAATTTTCTATCGCTGGTTGCCGATATACCAAGGCGATTTGAGTGCCAGTTATCACATGCCTCGTCAGGCACAAAGTTCAAAGTTCAGAAAATGTGAACCACCTCCACGAGAAGGAATGCATATTTCAAATGGAGCACTGATATATTTATTTTGCCGCTTTTTATGTCAGTTTTGGAATCAATGAAATTTTAAATTATTATATAATTCCATGCATAATTTTAAATCTTAAATTATTATATAATTCTCTGTATAATTTTAGTGGAAGTAATTTTAACTTAGGCAAAGGGAATAATTTATTTTTATTATCATAAATTTAAAAGGGAATAATAAATCATGCAGTTACATTATTTGGATGTCCTCGGAGTTTAATTTTTTGATTTCGCAAAGGATTTTGATATGTGGGAAAAAAAATTATTACAATTTTTAAATTTATGCCTATTTGTTAACCACTGGAGTTGCTCCCTTGCCATTGTCATTGGGCATGCGTCAAGGTGGTTTTAATGCTTTGTGGTTTTATTTGCAATCTCGGTTTAACACATGTCTCGTTGTTCCTTGGTACTTGTCATGTGGATGAATGGGTTTAATTGCTATTCTTGGTTGATTTGGCTCTGGGTTTGCTCGTTGGGCATTGTGGGAAGGCATGTGTCAGGGTGGTTTTAATGCTTTGTTGTTTTAATTGTAATCTATGTTTAACACCCATCTCGTCATTCCCTGCTACTTGTCTTGTAGATGGATGGGATTAATTGTTGTTCTTGGTTGATTTGGCTCCAGGTTTGCTTCTCAGACATTGTGGGCGGGCATGCGTGAGGGTGGCTTTAATTCCTTGTGCTTTTAATTGTGATCTGTGTTTAACACCTGTCTTTGTGTTCCCTTGTACTTGTCATGCAGATGGATGGGTTTAATTGCATGATTTTTCGTGCTGTTGTTCTTGGTTGATTTCGCTCCAAGTTCTCTAGTTCTTGTTCTTGTCCTGTAGATGGATGGGTTTAATTGCTTTAAAGCTATTGATTTCGCATTCACGTGAACATTGGCCTTTTCGTGGAGATTTGGTTCATTTTCTTGAGTTGGTTCAGTGTGTTCAGTTGTAGTTTGGTTTTCGAACCATGGGTGGATTTAATTGTGCGCATGGAGATGCGGGCAATGGGAAAATTGGGTTTCAATGTTGGCATTCGGAGGTGTTTTTATGATATGGTGGCCTTCGTCGTTTTAGTCATCTAGTTTTGTGCTCATGTTGTCTTAGGGGTCTTTGCGTCGAGGCTTTTGTTATCTTTGTCTTCTACGAGTGGTTCACTATTCTCTTGTTGTTGAGCATTGTCTAGTTTGGACACATTGGATATTTGTGTGACACGACCATTTGGATATTTGTGTGACACGACCATTTGGTGTTCATGCTGGTGCACTGGTGCGAGGTCCCGTGTTTCTTCCTAGGACGGTGTCAATGTGCTAGGGTGGTGTGTTGTTCGTTTGTGCTGGTGGCTTGCGCTTGTGTGTTGGGGCTTCTACATTCTACGATGTTCACCATGTGGTTGCAATTATTGGTTCCAGGTATGTAATCTGTGAAAGGGGAAAGAATAGCAGACTGTTGTTGCATTGTCCATTGCTGGAAATTGGTGCTTCAAAATGTTTTTGGGCATGCCTAACACTTCATTTGTGTGCATCTTACTTTGGATTTTACATGCTTGGAGATAGGCACAACGTTGAGGGATTGCTTTCTTGAAATCCGTCTTAGCTATTTGTTTCCTTGAAATTCTTGTCGATGTTCATCCATTGCTTCAAGGTCTTTTATAATTTTCCCAAGCCCATGGCCTTGGATTCCCTCAATAGGTTAGAGTTCGGGTTTAGGTTTTTTCGTCTTCGCAAATTATTTTGTGTTTGCAGAAGAGGATTCTTTTGAACTTGTCTAGATCATAAGGTTGAATTGTGTTCTTTGAATGTCATTGTTGTCTCCATGTCCCATGGCAATGACTTTGTCTATCTTTTTGTTTATAGAGTGGCTGATGGGTTGGAAGTTGAGATGTTTGTTTGATGGATTGGATTCCAGGACCAAAGTTATTTTTCATAGAGTTATGATTACGTTATAGTTTAAAATGGCTAGCTGGGGTTTGAAAGATGATATTTGGCTTGTTAGCTAGTTTTTGTTTACATATAGATAGATAGATGTTAAATTTTTTTTTTTGTATATAAAAGTAGTTAGAAAATTTCCTCTGAAAACCTTGTGGAGAATCTGCTTTCCTGCTTTATTTTATTATTGCATTCCTCTTGCTAAGCATTGTAAAGAAGCAAGGTCACTTTGCACAACTTTGCACATATTTCCACTATTGCAATATTGCTCATTGCTCTAACGATAGTCTACACACAATGTGCAGAAATAGGTACATGCATGTAGAAGCAAAAACAAACAAATAAGAGAAAAAAAATAGAGCCTTTTTGCACATAAAAAACTAGACAACATGTTGTAGCTCTTCTCTTTTTGCCTATGCTATGTGGTCATTTGCATGGATGTGCATTGCCTAGGAGACATTTTAGTAAATGGAGAAAGTTGTCTATAGCATTTTTGTCTATTTTCTTTTCTAACCAAAAAAATAGGGATGTGTAGATCTAGACATTGTACCTTGTCCATATAGTAGTTGATTCCATGCATTAAATGGTTTCCATTGCAATTTTGAAATTGCAACTGCCCTTTGCAAGTGTGACTACAGCTCTACATCTCATGACATTTACAGTGCAAATACACTCTTTTGTCTTTATATTAATGCTCTTATACACTACTTCCAGTAAAATATTGTTCTAGTTTCCTATTTGACTATATATTTTTTGTGTCTTGCTAAGTTTAAGCTAAAGTTGCGAAAAAAACCTGTTGGCTTCATTTTTAAAAAAGGGGTTGGCTTCTTCCTTTAGCTTTCATTTCTAAGTAGAAATAAAAATTCCTTGCACATATATCATCTTCTACTCTTCTCTTCGTTAATTATATTATCCTTGTTGAGAGTTTATTGCAACTGATTCAATTACAATTTCTTGTTGTTTGAGAGTCTGTTACTCGTGTTACTTGTGATTTGCATATGCATGTGCATTGTTATAATTACAAGTGATTCAAGTAATTGATAGTTTGTTGCTCATGATGTGCATATGCATTGTTGTTGGACTCAATAAACCCACAATGCATAGATTTGTTTTCAAGCTTGAATAAAAAGTCTTATCAAGCTATGATATGGATCTACTTCTTTATTACATCGAATCTTTCTCCTTTTCCTAAATGGTTTATGTGATGCAAGAAAACCCAGAATTGTAGAATATTCAGGGTGAAGTAGAAAGGATGCAGAAGGACCTCGATTGAATGAACACAATGATGAAGGACTTTCCGCTGAGGCAAAGAATACAAAATTTCGCAGAAACAAAGGAACTTTGGAAAGAATTGAAGGCAATAAGGACCAATGAATCAAAAACTTCAGGCAAGTTACAACCAATGCAGGAAGAGGCATTGGCACTTTCTGAAGAGATTGAGGTAAAGCTCACGGGGGCTTCACTCAATAAACCGCTATCATAGCACATTCGTTCATGGCATATGAAACAATACCCCTAATTTCACTAAATATTGGAAAATGCCTTCCAAAATTGTTTTTTTAAACCTCTATTTTCACTAGATATTGTATGTATCAATTTTTTCATTAACATTTTTTATACCCCTTTATATTTCTACCTAGTATATTGATATGATACCCCTCTTATGACCCCACATGCATTCTACAATGCACCTTGCTTCTTTCGATGTATATTGTGGATGCACATTACTTCACCCACAATGCAATTACTCAACCACATATCATTATGATTTGCAACATATAATGGTCTAATGAAGAGATAGGATATCACTTCTTGTATGTCACTAGAGCCAATGCACATAATACAACATTTAGATTGCATGTTGCGGTTCCCCAATCGCTGACTAAGCCTGTTGTGGGCTAGGTATGCAAGCCCCCAGGGCCTGTAACAAGCTCTAGGAAGCTGACTAAACCTACCAAGGCCTATAATAGGCACGAGTGGTTGGGTATTCAAGCCCCCAAGGCCTATCGAGGGCCTATAACAGGCCCTGGAGGCTTAGAGCCTCCTAAGGCTATTGGTAACAATTGGCTGAGTGCTATTGGTAACAATTGGCTGTCAATGACCATTGTCTCTCGACTATGATCGACTGGAAACCCTCTTCACCACACATCACTGGCCTCAAGCATGCCTCAAGATGCGATTTCCCTGCGTACTAGTAAGCCCGAGCCTTTCCTCAACCCGATTTCTCATCCGACCGTGATCCCTCCATCTCCATTTGGCAGATATTTGCTAGCTTGCCCATATTAAAAAGACCCCAAAGTATTTTTGTATTGTTACATTAAATTAAAAAAAACCTTTGCCCCTTAATATATAAGCAATATAATTTTTAGGTTTTAATGATTATTTAATACCCCAATATGAATGAACGTGATATTATATTTCCTTCTAGTGAAGCCCCCGTGGTGAAGCTACAAGAGCTTTGCACAACAGAAATCATAGTTAAAGACAAGATGTAGGAACTGATATCTGCGACGATGCTCGACATAGTGAAGGAATACCAACAGGAAACTAAGGAGGCTATTGCGAAGCTGAGCGCCACATATCAAGAGTTCATAGCAAAGATGAAGATCCCAAGCAATGCGAAGTCCGCAAAACCTAGTGCAAGTGAGTTGGGAACAAGTTAGAAGGAAGTGTTAGGGGCCTGTTGGGCGCAACCCAAGAAGAGGAAGTTATGAATGCGAGTATAGTTAGGAGAGGCGTTACAGAAGTCAGAGATGCGCTGTCAGATAAAGCGTGAGAGTTAGAGGAAGTAGCGCCAAAGGGACAACGAAGTTAAAGCTTAGCGTGGTCAACAGGAGAACCACATGGTTTTTGGGTTTTGGGTACAATGGGGGTTGGCCCATAGTTATTGTAATATGTGACCTTCAGGCACATCTCTATATAAGGGTAATTTTGTAGGAGGAAGGGTTAGGTATTAGAGGGTTGTTGGGATTTTGATGGTTAGATAGACCTTAGAAGAAAATAGTGATAAGGAGAGAACATACTCTACAGCTATTAGGTGCAGCCCAAGTTAAGGAATTTTTGGACAAGACAGTTTTGGAGTTGCGAAGTTACAACGTAGCACAGTATCAGCAAAGTAAGAGTCACAACGCCATGAAGATCCAGTGCTACGAAGTGCCAGCACCGTGAAGATGCAGCATGGCAAAGTTTTGGACGGAAAACAGTATAAGTTCTAGTAAGATCGATTAGCAATATATTTTGGGGAAGATGCTCTGAGATTCCCAAGAAGCAGTTAAGGAGTGGTGAAGAAGGAAAGCGACCGATCGCACGAGCAAAGGTGACACTAAGTGAACCGAGTGCACGAAAATGTTAGAGAAGGAACAACGGGATGAAAGTGACCCGTCAGCATGCGCTCGACAGAAGGGATGAAAGCGATGTGACCATGCGCAATCAAATGATGCTGGAAGCCAGAGACAGTGCATAAGGATGGCCACGATGATGAGTCACTATCATAACCTAACAAACTTGGTTAGCGGGGCAACCGCACCATTTTGAGTACCTTAGGGTTTACTTTAGCCCTCATGCATTGTAACAGACGTGACCTAAGGGCACGATCTATATAAAGGGCATATTTTGTAAGGGAAATGATTGATTTATGTGGGGATTTTGATCTCTAAGTGTTTGGTCGATCTTTGTTGAGAGACTATTGCAAAGAGACTATGCAGTTGTGTGCGCAGAGACTCATCGAAGAGAGAAGAGAGTTTGCATCTGAGTGCGTAGACTGGAACTGTTGGACCCTTCCCAATAATATAATCAATAGTTCCTGTGGACGTAGCTCCCATCCTGGGGGTGAACCACGTTAAATCGCTGTGTTGTGTGATTGAATGTGCATTTACTTTTGTTGAATGGTTAAGTTCTTGTTTATGAGTAAATGTATCTTCGATTTTATATGTATTCTCCATAAGAGTGAATGATGAGAATAATATGTTAAGTGTTGAACATGTATGTGTGAATGTTGAATGTACAAGTATTTACGAATAAGATGAATGCATGAGTATTGGGTAAACACTAAGTCAGCACAGTATGTGTAAGTGTAATTCCCTCGAAGTGCAACACCAGAAGTGCGCAACTGCACCGTAGTTCATTATATCACATAAGTCCGCATAATACGCAGTTTAGTATGCTTGTTGAATGAATAGTTTACACTAGGTAAAGTCTGCCAAAGATGTCTGATTGTTAAGGAGGTAGCGCAGTCCTTAATTCCACTGTCCTATTGTTAAACTAGCTAGTCCGCAGTGTGAGCCCTCTGGCGTGCTGCTCACCAATTTGAACCGCACATCACCCAGTTGTGGAAACTTGATTCCGCAACCTCCCCATAACTTCTCCTCGGGTGAGACCTTAGTCTACTCGCAGACTGTTGCGGAAAGGTCCAGTGAAAAGGGGGATTTGTTGGTTCCCTGAACCAACAAATAAACTAAGGTATAATATGGTACTAGGTAAATGCGTTTGATTAAGTCTTAGATAATATTATTTAAACTAAGGTATAATATGGTACTAGGTAAATGCGTTTGATTAAGTCTTAGATAATATTATTTAACTAATATAATAATATATTGATCAAATTTAAGTGTAAATATTAGTGATTATGTATGGAATGAAGGTTGGTTGAATTGTGGATATTTATTCACCAAAGTTTTTATAACTTTCACTAATAACATTGTGTATAAGCCCGATGATATTAATCATAATTATTATGAATGAACCCTGTTAACACCCAAAAAGTGCTCACTAGCTCATTTCCTGATTCCCATGACCCATTTGTCCACTTTTTCCACCATTTGAGCCTCTAAAACTTTCAAAAGGTCACCAAAAAGACCAAAATCCATCTTTTTCCCCTCAAAATATGTAATTTTCCTCAAAAAATACAAAAAACCCAAAAAAATGATCAAAAATTCCCAAAAATCAATTAAAAGGGAGTAAAAATATAAAATATATTCAAAAAAGGAAAAAGAAGGAAAAAGAAGGAAAAAGAGGAAAAATAAACCTAAACCATTTTTATCAATACCATTGGTTTCCTTAAACCACAATGGTATTCTCCATCACCAAAAGGTATAAAAAGGTGATATGGGCTCCTCACTATTCATCCTATCCTTATGTTGCCAAATTCTTTCTTGGGAGCCCTTGCCTCCTTTCGAGCTTTCCACTCACCACCACCCATTAGTTTTACTAGACGACTATCACCATTGAGTCCCCGAGACGTTCTCGGCGCTTCCGGGGTGAACCCTCGCTGTACGGTTCACTTGACACCACTCGTCATAGACGAAGAGCATTGTCACTTGACTCCACACATCATCGGCATAGAGCCCGTCATCCAATTCTGATGCACCTCATTTCACATCTGACTCTGAGGTAGAATCCGAAAATCCCACATACACCGCACCCACTAGCCCCATGGCTGGTACGACTTTTGACCATTTTTTCACAGGGGCTATTGGTGGAATATAAACCACCCCCGCCACCACAATGGCCACCATGGTAGCCGCAACTATAACAACTCCCTTAGGTAGTCCCAACATGGGACCCACACCTACCCTAGGTATTCCCAATATGGGACCCACATCTACCCTAGGCATGCCCATAATGGGACCTATACCTACCATCCTCGCCACTACCCAGATCCCAACAGCTACTGTCCCCAATCCAAACCCATCTGCAACTCATGTTCCACTTGGGGGCGCAGGCCCCTCTCACACACCTTTGGGTGGAGGGCACATCCCTTTTACAACTAATATTCCCTTTGGGGGCAATGGCCTGATTAATAATGCTACCACTAGCACTTATTCCCTAGCAACCATGTCACACCCCTCTGCTAGTCTGCCATTTATGGCTAGTCTTAACCTACCATACTTGGCAAGATTAAAAAATGACCCTATTAGAAATGATCCTACGTGGACTCCCATGCCCACTAAACTCCCATCCAACATCCCTAAGTTTGAAGGGAAGGCTGGTGAAGACCCACAAAACCATATTATGTCCTTTCATCTATGGTGTTCCTTTAACTCCATAGTTGATGACTCTATTCGCCTTCGACTGTTACGAAGAACTTTCACTGGCTCGGCAGCCAAATGGTATATTGAGTAGCCCCATGGGACACACCCTACGTTTACATCCCTTGCCTCAACTTTCCTACAGTTCTTTGAACTACCCGTCTGCTATGATGCAGGAATGGAAATCCTATTGTCTTGTAGACAGAACACGGCTACCCATATCACAGATCAAATCCATGAGTGGCGTAAGCACCGTAGTCTATGCAAGATCAAGCTTGACAACTGTATTTTCCTGGATTGGTTCCTGAAATCTCTCCTTCCACTCATAGCCAAAGATGTATCTTCTGAACAACCCCAGTCGGAAGAAGAAGCCATTTTAAAAGCCCAGCAGTTTGACTTAATCTACGCCTAGCCTGGCTATCTATACACCATATTACCTGATGCTCCGTGCGGTGATCCATTTTGGAACGACGCGTCAGGGGCATCCCATGCCGTCGACGGCATCATTGGCCAGGTGTTGTCATAAAACAAACCCTTCACCATGATGAGTACCAACAACGCTCCAGACCTTTCTAGGGCTACATCTCATTCTGGAGCTACAACTTTGTATGCTCTAATGATACACACTCACCACACTCATGGACCCTCATGTCCACCATAGTGTTATGGGCACACACCCTCGACTTTTGCACCAACTACTTACTATAACCAGCAGGCCAATCATACCCCGGTTCACCCATAAGCCCAATCGGCTTATTACCCACAACAGGAAGCACCTTCTGCCCCAACACTTCCAATAGATCAAGGTTACCAACAACCACAACAAGCACCGAGTCCACCTCTTAACCCTCCTGCTTACTATCCACCGTAGCTTGCTCCAGCACCTGCACGACCTCAAAACCTCCCTACTGCCCAAGAGCAAGTATACACACAACAAAACCAACCCCAAAACCAGAACAACCAGCGTAATCAAGGAGGTGAACAGAACCACGGAAGAGGATGCAACCGCATAAATAATCAACCTCAAAACCAAGGCGGCCAGCCACCTAATCCCTCGATTAATAATAACGTTGCCCCCGCAAACCAAAACCCTGATCGACCACAGAAACAGGGTAAAAATCCTAACTTAAGAACAAACCACCCATGTTCCTTTTGTTCGGTATACGGTCACTACACACATAATTGCCCCCATTTGGAGAAAACACATCAACTTTGGGCCGATGACGCCCAACGACAAGGGCACGCTGCACAGCCAGTGCACCTCCTCAACCGCAACCCATGATATTGCAGAATCCTCTACCCAACCAAGGAGTAGTAAACACCCGTCTAATGGATTCACCCACAAGTATCCGCTGCACCACAGCATCAAATTACCTATGTTGCAACTGATTACCAACATACAGAGTCAAGCATTCACCATATACTAATGATGTCATTAAAGGATATCAACCTCCAAACTCACTAAAACCAATATGGCTCAGCCCCTGAAACCACGCTTACCGATCCATCCACAAGCACCCTTCCCACTGATCAGCCATTACGCATACCTAATATGCCAAAGGACGGGGGTCCAAAAGCCCTTCGCTTCCCCCTAAGATGGATCAACAACAATCCTAACGCTCGTGCATCCTCAAACTATAATATTGTAGAAGACTTAGCCTAGTCCCCTGCTACTATGTCCGCTCTAGAAGTTTTAAAAAACTGTCCTGCATAGAGGAAATTATTGTTATCCGCCATTGGTGCCATAGACCTTAATGACTCACGTATGATGGCATTTGACTTAGACCAAGCCGAACCACGTTTTCCTTCATCATTAGCTTTTTAGGTGTCTGTATCCATTCGAAACCTTGTCGTTCATCGATGCATCATCGATGAAGGCGCCTCCACCTGCGTAATGCCGAATTTTATCTGGCAGAAACTCGGATCCCCCACACTACATCCATCCACTACTGCTTTACGAGCTTACGATGGTCGTTCAGCTCAACCGCAGGGCCTTTTAGTTAACGTACCCATGCAATTAGGAGGGAAAACGGTTCTCATACACATAGAGGTCATCAATGCCCAGCTTGATTACAACATCCTATTAGGACGAAGTTACATGTATAAAAGGAAAGTTGTCGCTTCTTCCGTCTTCCGCCTCATGATGTTTCCCCATGAAGGACGTGTAGTCAAAATCTATTAGATAACATACTACGATCCTAATGCCCCAACTGCACCTAAAAACGTTCTACCTATGATTGAACAACCCGTTCAAAGTGCACCCACGTTGTTCGTCTCCTCGGTCGGACCAGGGATATATTCAGATACTCCCATGGCATCCACGTTCCAATCTATCCCACCCCCTTTGCGGATAACTGAAATATCTGATTTGTGCACCCTTTCGCACAACACACAACCACCTACTCAACAGCCACCATTACTGCCACAACCACCCACAGTGCCTAGTCATATCGGAGCAACATCGATTCACACTATCCCATTCTTATTTCCTCCTTCAGGAGTCATCAGCACTCCAGTAATGGCTACACTCAATCTTCCAGGGTTAATGTTAGGACTACCTGTGTGGTACCTACCTGCCCCAACCCCTCCCTTGACACTGAATGCCATTTTACAACCGGTGCAACCCATCAATACTTCTAACCGTCCACCCCCTAGTGTAGCGAACATCCAAAACTGACCACCCCCAACAGGGGCCACTGCATCAACATCTACTAATGCTCCCTCTCAACTCCGCTACAATGAGGGCAGAGGCCCACAAATCTACACCAAAAGACCCACAACCTGCACCGCCCCAACGACTCCCAAGTTGGCGAAGAATCCCCCAACAATCTGTGTTCCCCCCAAGTGCTCTTTGTGCGATGATATAGGCCACGCTACCCATCAATGCTCGCAATTACCAGCGCTTCAAGAACAAATGCAAATGTTGGATGATGACACTAACCTCCCAGTTGTCAAACTAGAATTGCCCCATCAGCCTCGCGATAAATCATTGCATACTAACCACCCTTGTGCGATATATGACTTTTACGGTCATTACTCACATCACTGCCCTGATCTCCCGGATTATAGAGCAGCTCTATACGAATTGAATAATGTCGACCTAGAGATATACCCTCCCCTTATCAAGGAAATATATCCACTGAAATCTTCCTCATCAGAAGAGATCAATACCATTTATATTATCTCATCAACCAACACACCCCATTCAACCGATTTGACAACACAATGCTTCTGTAATGATGAAGAAATCCTTGAAGCACTTACTGCACCAGACTACCCATCGGATGATATGCACCATCGATCATACTTCATCCCTGAAGCATCTACCTCTTCCACGACGAATCAATTCTCCGTTGAATCCAAAGATTTCCTTCCTACTAAAGTCGACTGGTTCAAAGATCTAATCCCAGCCCCTAATTCCTTTGAGGAAGGAAACATGGCAAACATTTCACCCGTTATTAAAATTGACATCTCTATCAAGCTTGGAATACCCGAACTTATTTCCTTGGGCGCATCATGTACGGAGGATGAGGTACAAAATTACAAGAAACTCTTCCAAGAGTTTCGAGATGTATTTGCGTGGTCCTACACCGAGATGCCGGGTCTTGATCCCGCTATTGTAGAATACCATATTGAGACTTGGCCCAACATACCACCTGTCCGCCAAAAGCAACGACCCATCCATCCATCTAAGCTTCCTACCGTCAAAACGGAAATTGAGAAACTTCGAACAGCAGGGTTCATTTACCCCATAGCCTACACCACATGGGTTTCAAACCCAGTACCTGTTAACAAGAAGCAGGGCACCATCCGTGTCTGTATTGAATTCCTCGACCTAAACCTCGCTTGCCCCAAACATAATTTTCCAACGCCATTTATCGACCAACTTATCAATGCATGTGCGAGGCATGAGATACTATCTTTCATGGATGGTTTCTCTGGGTATAACCAAATTCACATTCGCAAGGAAGACCAATACAAAACTGCCTTCACCACCCCATGGGGCACTTTTGCTTAACGAGTTATGCCCTTTGGTCTTAAAAACATTGGAGCCACTTTTCAGTGAGCCATGACATATCGTTTCCACGACTTAGTGCACGTAATCCTTGTCTACCTTGATGACCTCACGGATCGATCGAAAATGATCTAATCATCTTAATGACCTCTGGCAAGTCTTCATACGTTGTTGCAGATAAAAAATCCGCTTGAACCCCCTCAAGTGTGTATTCCGCATTCCAGCAGGCCGGTTATTAGGTTTCATTATTTCACATAAAGGTATCGCAGTTGATCCATTAAAGGTCCAAGCCATCTTAGACCTCCCATCACCTCGTATGCTTCGGCATCTACAGAGCCTTTAGGGCAGATCAAACTTCCTTCGCCGTTTTGTACCTGATTATGCCACAACGATCCATGGTTTCCTTCATTTTCTGCATACCCACATCCCTTTTGTATGGGACGATCAAGCGCAAGGAGCCTTCGATGACCTGAAGAAAGCTCTCACCAACGGCCCTTGATCTCCCCTCCAGACTTCTCTAAAGATTTCATTCTTTACATTTCGGCATCCGACTATGCCGTTTCAGGAATCCTCGTTCAAGAAGACACTGCTCATCAAGAGCACATCATTTATTACGTGAGACAAACCTTATCTGGCCCACCGCTACAATACCCATACGAAGAAAAACTAGCCCTCGCCATCGTCTTTTCAGTACATAAGTTGCGACATTACATCCTTATCAGCCATACCACAATTGTTGCAAATTCCAACCCAATGGTCTATCTCTTGAATCGTCGCCTTCTGCAAGGTCGTGTCGCTAAATGGGTGATTATCCTACAAGAATATGATTTGACTTTCAAAACCCCAAAGAGCACCAAAGCCTTAGAACTTGCTCAACTCATTACAGATCTACCATCCTCATCGTCATCACCAGCTGTCAATACTGATCAAACTGATGACCATTTATTCATCATCTCATCAGACGACCCTTGGTACGGTGACATTTTGGTTTACCTCCGCACACAAAAGTTTCGACCCAATGTTGACCGTAACGGACGCCGTCGCATCCGCCACCATGCTTCCCATTATCTCCTCTTAGGAGATGTCCTCTATAGACGCGGTGTCGACACAATCCTACGACGTTTCCTTTCTCGGGAAGAAGCAGAACAAGTCCTTAATGACTGTCATAGCGGTGCCTGTGGCGGCCATTTCTCTGGAATGGCCACTGCTCAAAAGGTGATCCACGCAGGTTATTTTTGGCCCTCACTATTTACCGATTGCATCATAGCAGTCAAACATTGCCAAAATTGCTAGCTCTTTGCCCCCAAGGCAAGAACCCCCCCGCCCCCCTTCATCCAATGGTCACCGCTGGCTCCTTTTGCAAATGGGCCATCGACTTCATGGAGTGTAATCCTGCATCAGCTGGAGGCCATAAATACATCATTGTGGCCGTTGATTACTTTACCAAATGGGCAGAAGCCATGCCCACTTTTAATTGCAAAGCCGACACTGCGACCCGGTTCTTCTTCAACCACATTATCACTCGTTTTGGAGTACCAAAGTAACTTGTCTCAGACCATGGCTCTCACTTTGAGGACTCTATTTGGCAAGAATTGTCAACCCTCCTTAAATTTGAACATCATTTCTCTTCCACCTACTACCTCCAAGGAAACGGTCAAGTCGAAGCTATTAACAAAATTTTGAAGACCATCCTCCAGCACACTGTCGATTGACATAAGTCCAATTGGCATCACATTCTCTTCCCCGCACTGTGGGATTACCGCACGTCCACTAAAATCGCCACCAGTTTCACCCATTTCCATTTGGTTCACTGCGTAGAATCTGTCCTCCAAATTGAGTGTTAGATCTTGACATTTCATATCACGATCGAACTCCTCCCGGATACTTCACCAATTGAACAACGCTTACTTCTTTTAGAGCAAGCCGATGAAGATTTTCGCGCAGCCCTCCAAAGAATTGAAGCTGCAAAGAACCGATCCAAAGTCAATTATGATAAACATGTTCACCCACGAGCATTTAGTGAAGGACAACTTGTACTCGTTTACGATCAAGCCCATGACAAAAAGGGCAAAGAAAAATTTGAATCCATGTGGCAAGGTCAATACATCATACACACTTGCCTTGGACATGGGGCATACATTTTGACCGATTCAAAAGGTAAACCCATGCGCAACCCTCGTAACGGGTTGTACCTTAAACGCTTTTATCCATAAAAATATTTCGGACACCACAGTCCATATTGTACAGTTTTTTATTCACTTTTTCCGTAAACTTTCAAAACCTTACGCTTTCATTTTTTCTTGCTTGACCACAGATGGATCCTGTTCCATTTTACTATGTTGGCTTCGCTGACGGTGCAAGTCGCTGGTCTCCAAATCTCGCCTCCACAGCTTTGGTAGTCTATTCCCCCTCACATGAGTTGATCCACCTCGATGGAGTGTGTGTAAGCGCTGCTACCAATAACCAAGATGAGTATGATGCCGTGACCGGTCTCCTGACCGCCGTCCTCCAGATAGGCATAAGTCACCTTCACGTCTTCCTCGACTCATAGGTTCTTGTTTCCCAGCTCAACAATTGTTATCAGGTATGCGATCCCTGTCTCTTTAGAAAATACCTACGCACTAAACAAGTGATTAGACACTTTGAATACATTTCATTCACTCATGTCCCAATAAATCTCAATAGTGTAGCAGACCAAATGGCTAACAACATTCTAGATTGGCATGTCAACCAAACCATTTAGGACATTAAAAAACATGCATCACATAGGCATCAAAAAACCAAATAACCAAGCAAAAGAAACCATCATAGTATTGCATCCACGTGCATAAAATGTGCCTCCACGGGCATACAAAAACCATAGTATTGCATCCACGTGCATAGAATGTGCCTCCACGGGCAAACAAAACACATACAATTGCATCCACGTGCAACACGACATAAAAGCAATGACAAATTTGCATCCACGTGCATACACGACTGTATAATAAAAAAATTCATCCATGTGCATATAATCATAATGTCAAGAGTGCCCTCAACACCCAAATATACAAAAAGTACATCAGCCATACATAATACATATCCACAAAAATGTCCCCATATGCTCATCAGCATTTGGGGGCAAGTAAAATACAACCTAATCCTTGTCATCATGTTCCGCCGCCTCGTCTAGCTCCTCCTCCGGATCATATCGGTCCCTGGCCCTCCTCTTCGTTGCCAACACAGCTATCCATCGCAAAATCGATCTACACTCACGCGAAGCATCGAAACATCGATCTAACACATGCTGGTCCAAATCTCTCAAACCATCATCTGGCACACCATCCAACCGCTCGTCGATGGTCTCACGTATACCCTTTGCATCATTGTCTCGACGGCGGACAACTCATCGCGTAGGAGTTCGGGGTGTCACCACCGGTGGAGGTACCACCACCACCACATGACCCTTGCGGCCCTGATGATCCTGTGGAGTCCGCAGACCTACATCTGCAAATAACCAACACTAGGCGACATCAGCATCATGGAAAAACCTCTAGCTATCATAATAACAAAACACACAAACATGATATGGTAGAGATACAAAAACAAAAGACATACCATCCGTCCCCCAAGCCTGTCCCTAAGCTCAAGGCATCTCGATTTCCCCCTGGTAATCCATCTCCCAGTACGGATAGTTGTTGAACATAACCGGCATCTTCTCCCACTGCTCGTACATATATGTCGTGAAGAACTGTCGAACTGCATCGCCACCACTTCGGGGTATCATCTCTCCCCACCACACCATCCGCAGCTCACTCCTCAAACCATCCGGAACGGGCACATGGGGTCGTAATGTAGGAACTCTCTTAGAAAATAACCAACACAGAAACGAGGCGTAGCTAAACTCTCCCCCCTGTAGCCTCACCTTGCTTAGCTCTCATTGAACACAAGAAAGAAACATTTTCCCCCAGTCAAAATAGGTCCCAGTCATGACCCGATGAACCATCAACATCTGCCCCCCCCCCCCTCGACAAACGGTGGGGCGCCTATGCACCCAGTACCCGTAGCACACAAGCTGCAACTACGTGCATCGAAGGGTCTCGCAAGTCACGAACAAGCAATGCACTAGCATGTACCCGAGACCCTCGACGACAAAACCTCTCCAATAGATCCTCTATCTCCATACCCATCGGTATCCTGGGCTACGTATCCCCTATCTCACCCAAATGGGGCAGCCCAGTCAGAAAATAAACATCAGTCAAGGTGAGATCCAGTCTCTCATCTTGAACCATAAAGGCCTGCATATCCGGATCCCAGAAATCAATCAACTTGTTCAGCAAAAGTTTGCTGAACGCATAAGAGGAATCTGAGCGAACTTCAATAGTCCGCCCAAAGCCAAAGCTGCCTGCGCATGATGGTTCTCTAGGATAATCTCCATCAGATCATCTGGAATCTCTCTCTCCCTCCACAACGCCTTTGGCCGCTTGAGCATCCTTCCAAAACAACAACATTTTTTTTTAGAGAAATCCCATAAACGTTCCCCAAGCAAACGATCTAGATCGCGGCTTTGAGGTCCATAGCTGTGATGCAGATCGCGCTTGTGGAAGCCCACAGCCGCGATGCACATCGCGCCTCTGGAAGTCCACAGCCGTGATCCACATCGTGCCTGTGGAAGCCCACAACCGGGATCCAGATCACGTAAAAAGGCTCAAGAGCCACGATATTCCACGTTGGTCACCCAACATGACCTATATGCCACCCCCGAGACCCAGTTCCCCCCCGAAAGCAAATAAAGTTAAAGCTTAGGGATAATAGGCTTACCTGGAACTCACAGAATAAAAATCTGATTGTCGGTTGTCTTGCAAAGGAAGAAATTGCTCTAACCAGCTCAAGTCTCCTGTCCAACTCAACCGTGAAAATGACACATGTCACTATGGGTCCACTTACTATTTATAGACATTTGACCAATTTTCAATCAGCCATTCCGAAGCCATATGACTTCCGTTTTCCAAACCATTGATACCATTGGATTCAGTGGGGCGAGAAATTCATGATGGCCTAGTCAGTTTACTGATTCCACAAGTCCCATTTTCGGACATTTTTTCACACACCCTCATCGCCTCGGTTTACGTGCCATAGCATCCGTTGTCCATTTTTGACAAATTTTATATCGTCGGAGTCAGTTTTTCGCGCTCGTAATGATGCTTGAGATCATTTCTCACTCTCACCACAAATCCTTTTTGACATTGTTTCCTCACACCTTGTCGCCTCAATTTGCGTGCCACATCGGCAACTGTCAGATTTTACAAAATTTGTGCATCACAACTTATACATGAGCCCTTCACTCCATCCATACTGCAATTATGGCATTGTTTTGCTATCATTCATCAACCCAAAAGGAGGCCCCATCAGTGTTCCCCCTCCTATCACTATGCTTGGTCCCCATACTCATCCCTTGATCGAACACTTCCTCCTTGCCTCACCATTCAGTATAATTTTATTCTTTTTTTGGGCCAATCAATTCCTTTACGAAAAAGGCACCTAAGGAGTTTCTGTTAAGCTCTTTTCTGACTCCTAAGACAATGAAAAGTCCGCCGAGCAATCTTGCTTACTTTCATGCTCGTTAAATGTATTTGAAATGGCGTCTACCTGGTATAAGTTTACCCCTTTTTCGGACCTTGTAGACTAATTATGAAAAAGGAATACTCTAGTCATATAGGCTAGAAGAGTTCTTCATTGCATCATTTTATACTTTTTTCAGGCCTTGAAGACTAACACATGAAAAAGAACCCCCTCGGAGTCTACTTATTGCTTTCAGACTCTCTAAAACTGAAAGCAACCACAAGCATGAACTGTCCTGGGCTCATACAAATCCAAACAAAAGTACCATGTTGAGCACACTTTTATCCCTTCTTCGAGCTCCTTAAAATAGTGAAGAAGACCCCAACGGTGCCTCTCGACGCCACAACATAGCATATATAGTCACACTATTATGGAAGCTGCTCCAAGTGGGTCTCCTTTGTTCAGAGTATTCTGCGATATACCACCTTGAGAGTTCCCCGATACCAGACATCAGTTTGTCCTCCTGAATCTCTCCCATCGCAGTACATACCCTTGACCCCTTAAGCTATGATCCCCATACGTAAAGTCAATTTCATATGCTGCCAGGTCATCCATGTCATCATACTCTGAACAAAAGAAGTTTGAGTCCCCCCCACTCTGCTACACCAGTTATTCCCCATCCCCACAATATGTCAGTCCCACTATCAGTACTAGCCCCTCTCGGTTGTACACCTTGCGCTCCTATTAAGGAAACATCATTGCCTTGGTAGTTGCAAGGTCTCCCTCTATCGACACTAACCAATCTATTCCAGAGGATAGACCCAAAGGTCCATGTGCCTTGGACTCATCCCCACCAGCGGTGAGTGCCTACGGATCATTTTGAAAGGTGTCCTTAGTGCCTCTCCAAATGATTGTTTCTCACATGCTCGACGTCAACACCTTGATCGCATTGTTGAGATTCGTATAGGGTATCGGTCGTTTTAGTTATTAGTTAAAGACCCCGGATGTCACTTGACTCTAGTACATTTGTGAGTCTATTTGAGGAAACAACCAGTTACATGTTCATATGGATATCCGGGTTGCGCTTGGCGACACTATCCAGAAGTACCCCAGTTTTATACTCCCTTGAGTATACAGTTCCATATACTCTTCAGAAGTTGACTTACAGTTATTGAGTCCCTACAATTGTTGGATACCTTCAGATTCAGCAGTTCATCAACCCTTCTGACACCTTATTCAGAACGATTGTTGCTCTTTTTCAGGGTATCATTCCTTCAGATCAGTCATGGTATGACCATAAGTATATCCCAGCATTGTGTCCCCTCTGTACCATTATGATGTACACAACAGGTTTATATGTATTGTTCAGGTCCCCCTTTTTTGGGCCTCATTGTTATTTATATGTCTTGATACGAGCATGGGTATGCTCGCCTCGTCCATTATCAAAGATTATTCCTCACTCATTTTGAGGACATGTATTTTTAGTTTGTGCAGTTTGCATGGGCCCAATGTACCAGTCTCCAATCGGTCTCTTCTCTCCTCCAAACCCAAGGAAAAAGACAAAGAAACTATGATGTCTATTGACCATACGATGAGCTTCTGGCCTCACACATCAGGGGGCAATCTGTTAACACCCAAAAAGTGCTTACTAGCTCATTTCCCGATTCGCATGACCCATTTGTCCATCTTTTCCACCATTTTAGCCTCTAAAACCTTCTAAAGGTCACCCGAAAGACCAAAATCCATCTTTCCCCCCTCAAAATATGTAATTTTCCTCAAAAAATACAAAAAACCCTAAAAAGGGGTCCAAAATTCCCCAAAATCAATTAAAAGAGAATAAAAATATAAAATATATTCAAAAAAAGAAAAATAGGGAAAAAAAGGAAAAAAGAAACCTAAACCATTTTTATCAATAACATTGGTTTCCTTAAACCACAATGGTATTCTCCATCACCAAAAACTATAAAAAGGTGATAGGGGCTCCTCACTATTCATCCACATTCATCATATCCTTATGTTGCCAAATTCTTTCTTGAGAGTCCTTGCGTCCTTTTTGAGTTTGAAGATCCCCATTAGCATCTTGGAGAAGAAGAGATTATTGGAGCTTTGGAGCACCTCACCATTGTAATTGCTCAAGCTCAACCATCCTCACCCTTTGAGGTAATAGAAAATATTCAAGTTTTTATTTATTTATCTCATGAATCAATTTTGTTTAGTGTTTTTAATCTAGAATTATTTACTTGCATATGTTAGATCAAGATTTACTTTTTACATCTATTTAATTTTAGTGTTTAATCTAAACTGCTACTACAAGTTAGTAGGTGCACATTAGCACATGCTTGGGTGAAAACCCAAGGAAGAAACCCTTATTTTAAAAATTACAGTATTCAAATGATAAAACAATGCAATAAAAATATGTTTGGAGTTATTAATGAAAAATTGTAAATTAAATTGTGAATGTGAAATGAAAAGTCAACAAAAGAACAAAGGGATTAAAGAGGATAAGTTTTATTAATGAGAAGTTATGGTTGGTAGTTGATTCCAACCAACACATAAATACTAATTTTAAATGTTAATAGATTCAAGGGGATGGGCTCAAGGAGGACTTGGGATTTGTGAAATTTATGATAGAGATAAGGGTAGTAATGGAGGGGGAAGAGTTGCCAAGGGAGGAGAATAAGGTAAAAAAGAGAATGGGGAGAAGGCCTCTTCACCTTGGGATATTTTTGGTTAATTTTAACAGAGATAGAAATTACAGAGTAGAAGAGAAGGGGGTTCTTGTTGGAGAATTTGTAGAAGGAAAATACTGGTTGGTTTGTACTTGGTTTGGGATCAAGGGTCCAAAGGGGTAGCTTTGGAGCTGGGTGGTCGGCGAGACCTCGCGAATTGGTAGGGTGGCATACCAGATTGTCTGGTTGGTTGAGTTTCAGGGTTTTGGGAAGGCTTTTGGTTGTAGGGCTACAACATGGCATATTATAGGGAAAAAAGGGAGCACTAAAGGAGATCGACTAGCTATTTTGTGGTACTTTCCTACGGGTATAAAATCCATTTCTACCCTGTAAATTTTACTATTTCATGTTATGATGCAAATGAAATTATTGTAAATCGGCACATATACATATATGTTGTTGAACCTTCAAAAATAATAAATGTTAGAAGCAGTTAATTAGTAAATATATTTATTTCAACCTGTAAATGTGTACGACTTATATTTTACAGGCATGAAAATTTAAACATATGCTAGAAAACAAAAACAAAACAGAGACTTGAACAGTATGAAAACAATGAAAGAATGATATTTATTTATAAACTTAATGAACTGGGACACAGATCCTACCAAAAAAAAAAACCCTAATCCACCATAAAAACAATTACAACTATTTTCTTCCATTGAAAAAAAACAAGATTCCCTTATGTTAAAATTTTCAAATACTGCATTAGCCATTTGAGATCTAAATAAACAAAATCAAGATTCGCTTTCGCTTATGTTAAAATTTTCAAATAATGCATTAGTCATTTGAGATTTAAAGAAACAAAATCAAGATTCGCTTATGTTTAAATTTTTAAATAACGCATGAGTCATATTTGTGAACGCACTTTGACTCGCCTTAAGGAATTTCATTAATAAATAGCAAACAAATAGAAGAAGAAAGAAAGGAGGACTCAACATGTCCAAGACTCGGAACTTGGGCTTGGTTGTGTCACTTCAGCACAGGTGCATAAAGTTTGATTCTGCTGACAAGTGTATTTCATTGAAGGGTAACTCATCAGTCACTTCTTTACTTCTCACCGCAATCATGAGTCTCTTTCCCGAGATGACCATAACCTATTGGAATGTATACCTGGAGTAGACTAGGCAATAAATTGTCTGTCTGCCTTGTGAGAACAATTGAAATGCCTTGTGAGAACAATTGAAATTGAAGCCATTTCTGGTAAGAAACTTTGTGGGTCATCTGTTGTGAAATTTGCAGCTTTGAGACGGTTTGGATTGGAAGCATTTGGGCATAATTTGCTGAAGGAATTGTGATGGACTTCGCACAACATTTGTCCACTTCTTGTCACCTAAACTCGGCTCTGTGATGTCATTGGCATTGATCACAGTTTTGGTGACGGGGAATTCATTCTTATTCATCTCTACATCCATTTCTTGTTGCTTATTTAATAGGCGCTTCAAATCCCAGGCCTTTTACACCAATGTTTTATCATAAGCCTCTTACACCATTGCTTTATCATACTTTGGAGAGGGTAGTTTGGTCCAACACGTTGCTTAGTCTTAGAGCACGTCTAGTTCCTTGGTTATTGACAAGCCTGGATAAATGCTCAATCTATGTCTACACAACAAACACATGTGTCAGACAAAATTATTAATAGATTGCATGGCCACATTTAAGAAAGAAACGCATGTCTATGAGTTTTCATGGGTTGATAATATCGCCAAGTGGCCTAGGGTTGGACTTGCATATACTACATACTCCCAAAATGTTTTGGTGGAATTGGCATTGATGTTCAGTGGTTGTAAGGTTTGTCAAAAATCATTGGAGCAAATGGCCAATCTAAAACTCATTCCTTTATGTTTTCCACTTTTCCAAACCATATAGTCATTAAGGCAGTGGCAACTTGGCGGTGGCAAGAAAGTTGCATCATTCTCCTCTAGCATTTGCAACTGTTTAAAGTGCATAGCACCCAAGTAAATCTGAGCAAAGGAATCCATTTTTCTGGTCTGATAACTTTTAGACCCTCGTCCCCATTATGCATTTACCTCACCTATTACATTTTTAAAAACTAGTAATAACATTTTCCTTTACAAATATATATTCGTCACATTTCCCTCCTCAGATATATGGAGAGTATGTATATGAAGAAGAGTATGTATGTACACTCAATCTTCATGTGGGTATATACAACTTTAGTTATCTATAGAATATTCCATGGTTTTCTAATGAACTGAACCATCTATGTACTACTACAAATTGCTTTACACTAAGAGATGACCATTTAATTTCCTCCTAAGCCATCTCAAAGACGTCCGAGATCAATATATACAAGTGGCACTTGCGTTGGAGGTTATTGTTGTTATCATTTTAAGGAGAATTTCCCCAAGAGGTCTGCAGCATTTAGAATATAGACAGGTTATAGTTGGGAAGGTCGACCATGGGTAGAGCTCCCTGTTGTGGAAAGGAAGCATTAAAGAGGGTCCCGTGGACTTCCGAGGAGTATAAAAGAGAAAGGGCATGAGAGTGGGCGTGCCCTACCCAAGTTCGAAGCATTGAATATCTTTGTTTATATATATATCACAAATAGATGAATTATATATAATATTGAATATAATTCATATTTATATATATAGATATATATAGATAATTCATCTAGGTTATCCTTCATTTAGAGGGAGAGTTCAAATAATATTGAAATAATGATTTTTATTATTAATGATTTTTTTTTGATTTATTAGAAATTTCTTTTAATTTTTGTAATCTTAAATTTATATAAAAATACAGTTTTATTTACAATCTTTTTTTCTTAGTTGTAGAAAAAGCTACAATTTGTGTTGGACAAGTTATCTTATACACAAGAAGAAGAAGAGCAGACTATTCATTTGCATGCAATTTTAGAAAATAGGTAATCAAATAAATAAATAAGTATTTCATAATTAATTATAAAACACTTGAAATAAGGTACATCATATTTGTTTTTTTATCAATTAAATTATATGTAAAATAAATGTAAAAATAAAACAAGAACTAGTTGCTTTGCAGTTATTTCTATTATTTTAATTAAAAATTTTTATCAATAAATTTTTTAATCAATTAATACTATTTTTTTTTTTTTTTTTCTCTGTTAACAAATTATATCTACCATTTCAACCATCGTAAACAAGTTATATCTACCATTTCAACAACCCTACCATTTCAACAACCCTATATCTACCATTTCAACAACCCTCAACAAGTTATACCTAACATTTCAACAACCCTCCAGAATTTCGTGAAAACTAAAATTAAAAGAAAAACGCATAGAAAAACGGTCCAAATACTTATTTCTTTATAGTACTCGCTTCCGGACAAATAATTTTAAAAAAATATGATTTGGACCACTTTTCAGTGGAATTAATAAGACTTCCCCCTTATTTCTTAGGAGGTCGGAGTCCAAACCAGACACAATGAGCCGAGACGCCAATAGCATTCATTGAGCCTTCCGAAACTTTCGTTGATAGGACAGAATGTACTTTTTGTGTTATAATATGCAAGAGTGAGTGGATATAGTATGTTCGTTTTTAGACATTCATTTGCAATTTTAGCATCGATTAACTGCATGTTCTATAATACTCAATTAAACGGTTTAGCATACACATCACAGTTTCGAAACTAAGCATATCATAGGAAGCTATCCACGGCCTTCTAACATTCAAATAAGGAAGAAAGAGAACAACGGACTCAACTAATTTAGTTTGAACAGTAAAGTGCACATTCCATTATTACCAATAAAATTGAATGCGAATTGATCAGAACTGGTGCGGATCATAGTTAGCGTCGGGAGATCGAGGAGATCTAGCAGGCCATACCCATTTGCCATTTTCACCTTTGACGAGACCTTTATTTCCTTCATGCCACCAGTTGGACGGGATATGAAGACTATCAATCAACAAATCGCAGCTCTTATTTACCAGAGCTGGATCTCTACCTAAAGATCTGAAAGACTTGTTACCCCCAACAAAGCCATCGAGTAAATGGAGATAAACCTCTAGATTATGAAAGTCTGACAGACAATGAGTGGGTTTCAAGAAAGGGGAGTTGTCGTTGTGCAGAGAAACCTGGATGCCCACATGATAATACGTCCAGGGAAGCCAACTGAGTACTTTGGTCAGCCATCCCATGTTCTCGTTCATTAAAACCCCAGGAACATTGGGAACCGCATCTTGCTTGTTTACCAACCTCAGAACATTCACGCCGATCTCCTCCATACGTTGAGCGAACGTTGCGTTTCCTACGCGGGGAGAGGCGAAGGCAAACACTGTGACGGGAGTGGGTATAGACATACTCTGCATGTTGACTGTCTCTTTGACATCATATGCACATAACGTTGCAAGCGCAGCTCCTAAGCTGTGTCCTGTCAATGTTATACTCAACCTCTCGTCCTTGTATTGTTTCAGCAGCCGTGTTATCTCGCCCACTACAATATCCCTCGCGCTTCTACTGCATTTTTCAGAGCCTTCAGCTGTGGAAGTGTAACAAGACAGAAATCCCTTCTCTATTCGGACATTTGGATCTGGAATTTTTTGTACATTGACATGAGCTAGTGTAGCGGAAAAAGGAACTAATATGTCTTTGAAATTTTGCACCCATTCTTGAGCTGTTATTGTTCCTCGCCAGGCAATCACTATGTCTCGTCGTCCCAGTCTCTTTATCTCGATTGGGTCGGTGCAAACGGCAATAAAGCCTATCCAAACACCTTCATCTATTTCTTTGTAACCAAAAGAGGATCCTAAAGCACCAGTATTTGCGTATATATATTTGGTTACTTGATAACCGCAATGAGAAAAACCCATTTTCTGAAAAAGAGAGCGTTTACTGTGCTTACAGGTTCCATAATATTCAGAATAGTCTCTATCATCAAACGCGTCGTAGCAAAGCTGAGCAAGTTCCCCGTATCTAAGAATCTCAGCTTTGAGAATTGGATTGATGGGATCAAGTAATCCTTTCCAAGAGTTGACACCCTGGATATCTCGCCACAAATTAGCAACTTGGGGTCGCCCTTTTTGTGCAGGTTGATCACCATCTCCGTTATTTACTCTAGGGTAAGAGGGACTCAACGGATACTTCATGTGAGATGCCCACAGATCCTTTGTGTAAAGGGGAAATGCAAATCGAACCATCCTGTGTCGTTGCAGTCCTTGGAAACAAATTGTATTGGAGGCCGTTGTTGAATGGTTTTTTTCTTTCGGAAAGATGATGGAAATAGAATCGAGAGACGAGGATGAAGTAATCGTTACATTGTATATATAGGGAACGGATTGGTCTGCAAATACGGAAGTTTGAGGCAATGATCACACTCGAAGTTGACGGACTTTTCTTCAGTCAATGGTCACAGTAAAACCTACCATTCTTATCACGTCAACACTGAGATCCACGATGGTCATTTCGCAGACATTGCTGGAAACGTTCACCCATTGCATGACAAAAATTCCCAAATCATATTATAAGATCTGGATGTTTCTTTGAAGGTTCAAAGAACTTGGATAGCAAATCATTAATTATTATTTTATTTTTCACAACCTTGGAAAGCTGCATATTACTATTACTTTATTATAACTTTCATATTTTATTATTAATTTATTCTGGCGCCAATATTAAATGAAGCTTGGTCACATATCACATTGAATCATGACAAAAATTCCCAAATCATATTATAAGATCGGGATGTTTCTTTGAAGGTTCAAAGAACTTGGATAGCAAATCATTAATTATTATTTTATTTTTCACAACCTTGGAAAGCTGCATATTACTATTACTTTATTATAACTTTCATATTTTATTATTAATTTATTCTGGCGCCAATATTAAAGCTTGATCACATATCACATACATTGAATCATGACAAAAATTCCCAAATCATATTATAAGATCTGGATGTTTCTTTGAAGGTTCAAAGAACTTGGATAGCAAATCATTAATTATTATTTTATTTTTCACAACCTTGGAAAGCTGCATATTACTATTACTTTATTATAACTTTCATATTTTATTATTAATTTATTTTGGCGCCAATATTAAATGAAGCTTGATCACATATCACATTGAATTTTTTTATTAACATTCGTCCAAAACATCAAAGGAGGCATGGGGCATTTGAAGTGGTTGAAACTATAGATTCCATATCATACTAAGAAAGAGAGTTATAAGAAGTTCTTATCCGTGGCCACTCTTGATGACCAACTCATGATGTATCTATGTAGTGCGAAACAGAAGGGTTAGAAGGAAAGGTGTAAAGGTTCTGCGTTGAAACATGGACATAAGGAGAATCTTTTGATCACATATCACATTGAATTTTTGAATTTTTTTATTGACTTTTTTACAAAACATCAAAGGAAGTATGGCATTTGAAGTGGTTGAAACATGGACATAAGGAGAATTTTTTGATCACATATCACATTGAATTTTTTTTCAAAACATCAAAGGAAGTATGGCATTTGAAGGGGTTTAAACATGGTCCTAAACAAAATATTTGTAAGAGTTTTTAATTGTGAAAATTAGAAAATTTTCATTGAAAAATTTGTTGTAGTTATAAAAATAAAATAAAATAAATTATTGAGATGATATGTCATGGTATTTAGATATATATTGTTATATATTAATTTAGTATATATTATTTATTTTATTGAAAGCATTAATTATAAACTTACTAAAAATGTTAACCTTTGTTTATATCTTCTATTAAATTGTTTTCTTTCTTTTGATATATAGAAGAAACACATACAAAAGAAAGATGATTTAGTTAAAAATAGTGAACTAATTACAGCATGCTATGTGATATTCAAATTTTATAATGTTTCTTAGTAAAACAAAAAAAGGATTATACGAATACACCTTATACATCACATGTTGGATCTATAAAGAACAATCTTTAAATTCAAGATTACTTTTATATATAATATGAAGATGATAGTTAAAAAAAATATTATACAAATACACCTTATATATCACATGTTGGATCTATAAAGAACCATCTTTAAATTCAAAATTACTCTTATATATATCATAAAGATGATATTACTCTTATATATATCATAAAGATGATAGTTAGAAAAAATATTAATCAAAATTTCATCAAGCAAACATTTGAGTTCATAAAAACTCCAAAAAAATATCCATTAAAAGTATTTATAACACATTATAACATTTGAGTTTATAAGAGCTCCAAGAAAATATCCATTAAGAATATTCACAACACATTATTTTCTTGCTTTCCACAATTTATTCATTAAAAACTGCCTAACTTCCCTTTTCAACAATAAGACTCATGATTACATTTCAAAAGATTCAACAATTCAAATGCAATATTTCACTAAATGTTGTCGAATCATTATGTTGATTATATGATATATTTAACTATCATTATATAAAAAAAAATCTAAATAAAACTCTTATTTCCAAATTTGAAACATATTACAAAATTCTATTTGAATAAACATGATAAAAGTACATAATTCACATTGACCAATGCAAAAATCAAACCAACTCTCTCGTCATAGACAGAGATTACATGTTAAAAAGAATTAGGATCATCGTTCCATCCCAAAACACAAAACCAACGCTCACAGGGTTAATTCTCAAATCCGTATTGAGGCGGCCTTCCGATATTACTAGAGTATTATATAAATTAGGTTACGTTACAACTAAAAGTGATTTAATTGTTAGTGTAAGAAACTTAATTAAAATTTAGGAAAGTCGACAAATAAATGTTATTTACATTCTTAAATGAACGAAAGATTAAGTTTTTTTTCTTATATTACAATCATCATGGATTCGAGTTAGTAAACTCCTTGTATAGCTAGTTCGCTTGGAAAATTTAACATCCATGTATAGCATCCATCCATAGTTAGTAACTCCTTGTATAGTTAGTAAACTCCTTGTATAGCATCCATAGTATCCATCCATGGAAAATTTAACATCCACACGAATCGAAAACTAGTATGTTCAGGATGATCTGAGGTAGTCTACAACAATATACTTTATAACAAGCTTCCGTGTGAATCCAAATTCATATATATTTAACATATTGTTTGCATGAAGAAACGGATCAAGACGCTTGATCAAGGTTCATTCAGCTTTGGTGGGTCCTATAATTTAAATAAATTACAACTTAACCATTCTGAAAATGAAAAAATTACAGTTTCACAATGTATAAATTTTATAGTAAATTTTATTTGTGGAGCATAGCATGAATATTATTTTTTTCTTTGATTTTCGTAGAAAAATATAGCAAAATATACATAAACAATATTGGAATTTCATTTTATCTTTGCTCTTCACACAAATTTTTTTGATCTCTTAAACTTTATCTTCCAGTAGCATAACATTCTGTTAAAAAAGTTACCCTTCAACATGAAGTTGGAATTCTTTCATTAACAAAAATTTATTAAAAAATCTAACTACTAATAATTTATTGCATTTTTATCATATACTTTGAAAAAAAAAAATCTAACTAAGTGAGTTTTCCTATCGCAAATGACACAAACTACTAAAAGTGACACCCACAAATATTACACAATATGCAAAATTTTAAAGCGTGCAATATACCAGTAAAAATGACACAAACTACTAAAAGCGAAACCCACAAACATTATGCAATATAACAAATTTTAGAGGGTGCAATATACCAAAGTTTACAGTGTGCAACATACCAAACACTAAATTTCACACGCTATGTTGAGTATAATTGAAAAGATAGATATAATATGCCATGAGTGGAAGTTGTTTATGAAAAAAACACATTTGAATGTTTTTTGAACAAAATTGTAATCGGAGGCTCTCTTTGCATTTGTAAAAATAAAGTTAATCTAATGATGTCTTTCTTAAATATGTACTACTTTGGATTTATCAACTATTATTAGGTATGAATTTGTACATATGGAAAATTGATGTTGAAAGAAATCTTTTAGATAAGTGAAATTGTCTATGTATTATTCAAGTTGAACTTTGATGTGCAATTCTTCATTCAAAATCAAATGTAAATTTAGATTTTTAATACATATAATTTTTTTCATAAAAATGGATCATGTAAATTGATATAATCCTTCTTCGTGTTTGATATATTTAGGTTTAAAATGAAATCAATATAACTTAATTTTTTTTATATAAGGGGACATCACTTGCATTTTTACTTCTTTCTACTCTTAATGGGTTGTAGAGAAACTTGCTACTACTCTAGATGCAATAAAATAAAAATAAAAATAAAACTAAAATACAAACATCTTACCACAATTAATTATTGACAAGCAAATCCCCATATAAACAAGACCTTACTTTTATATTGCTAATAAATTTATGAAAAGAAGGAACCCTTATTTTATATTATTAATAAATTTATATAAAAAAAAACATCTTAGGAGAAGTCTAGTCCTTATCTCCAAGATGCATCTCCTTGTTGGTCAAGGATAGTTCCTACTTATGGTAAATGGATTTAAAATTATGTAGGTGCTTCTCCATAACATAAATGGGTATGGAAAATGAGGTGTATGTGTAGCTCTAAGAACCACTTGTCTAGGCCACCACTTCGTTAATGAAAGACAATGATATGTATATAATTTAAAATTTAATAAACTATATATTTATTTTATATACTTTTTATATAGATATAATAATAATGGAGTAGTCATCCAATTTAATTAAGTTATAAAGCATAGTGACTTATATTTATTCATACATTTATACACAGGACATATCCAAAACAATATAAAAGTTCCATGTTAAAAAAATTAAGAGGACAAGTAAATATTAAATATTTACTTAATTTAGAAAAAAGTTTCATCAAATAGACGAATAAATAAAATAAAACTTAATTTCAAAAAAAAATCCATCATATAGATGGATGAATGAATAAAATGAAATTACCATTCATGAAAAAATTGGTTAAATATCCCATGAGGCTCGTACGGAACACCTAACCCATAAAAAGTAAAAGAGTCGAAATGACAGTATAAATTCAAAAAACTGCTTACCGAAGAAAAATATAATTTAAACCTAAAAAACGGAGGGAGAAACACCTACTACGTGCAACGTTTTAGGAAAAACGGTTTTATGCCCCAGGAAATGAAAACGGCCATAGAAAATGTTGATTCCCGTTACAGAACCAGAAAGGGCCATCTTGTTTCTGGTAATAAAGTATCTTTCTAGGACAACTCCTTTATTACAGGTAAATAGAAATTTATGACGGTTTAAAAAAATAATTGAATGTCAAAAATACGTGCAGGATATTTGTTTGCCCTTTAGATAAGATGGTTTATTAAATTTTTTACAAGTATTTAAAGGTCAAAATGGCCTTTGACGGGCATTTTTCCCATCAATTCCAATCTTACATGAACAACATATAGAAACATATAATAATTTAAATTCATGAGAAAAATATTACTTAAGCTCAGAAATCCCTTCTCCTTTGATTCATTTTCCATGCTTAGGTGAGATTACAACAACTTACCAACTAGAATCCTCGTCCTCAATTCAAGAAACCTTTTGGTTTCTTTCACATGTATGCCCTTGATTTCGATTCTCAAGACATTGTTGCAACTTTGTATGATTGTGAACATTAAAAACATATTCTCCCCCTTGCAACAATTCTTTCCCCCAATAAAAACATCCCCACCTCCTATCCTCTCTTCCATAGTTACACCTAAAATCCTCTCTCGCACATCTTTGTAAAATTATATTATAAAAATAATAAATATCCTAAAATAATCATTACTTATAATATAAATTATAAAATAATCATTACTTCTAATACAAATTACAAAATTCTATCAATCCATTATCACATTAAAATCGTCCATGTACATTTAAATTATAAAACTGATAAATATATTAAGATAATCATAACTTATGATACAAGTCGAGTTTCTTAATGTAATATTCAAATTTTAAATATATTAAAAATAAAAAAAAAACATAATATCTTCCGTAAGTAAAATATCTATCACTTCAAATAAAGAGTGATCATAAACCACCCTTGAAGGACATTCATATCATATTCTTAAAGTGCAATGGTTACATATAAGATTCCTTTCCCAAGCATTTGGCTCACAAAGTTCACTGTCATCATCCATTCTTAAAAAATTGAATCATATTCTTGATTCAGTTCTGCCTAGATGCCATATTCAAAATAGTTACATAAAGTTCAGTACTAAAGAGGGAGGGAAATATAAATAATTCTTTCCCATGCTTCCTCGATCATCGTCCTTAAAGGCCCTTTAAGATCTACCTTTGTGATCCGATATGATCTACTAATGCTGCAGGTATGCTGTCTAAGGTGGGGGAATCTGAAATTCAACTCTAATTTCTCTCGATGGAATTAGCAACACTTTTCTTGAAAGCAAGTCAGCTTCTGAGTTAAGTTCCCTATATACATGACGGAATAAAATCAAGTTGAAGAGGGAGATCAGATGCTGAATTTGAGTCAACAAGGTTTGAAGGTTTGGAGCTTTGATCTGCAACCTTTGATTCGCCCATTCGATTACCATTCTTGAATCTCCTAAAACTTGAAGGTTCGTAATGTGATGGATTAATGCTGCGTGGAGAACTGCCCAAAGCACGGTAAGTTTGGCTTTGCTGTTTGTGCCATGTCCAGGCTCGTAGAGGATGAAAATTTTACTAAGATCATTCAAATATATGACTCCTCATGAGCCACCTAGCTGTGGGTTACCTTGACTTGCACCATCGAAATATGCCCATGGAAAACTTTTGTCAATGATGGGATGAATCAGAATTCTAGGTTTTTTCTGAATCTCTACTTGTTTAAATTCTTTTGTCCACTGCACAATTAAGGCCAAAGTTACTTCAACACGGACGCTTTTTTCAAGGAAAATTACAGAGTTTCTTTCCCACCAAAGACCATATATAAAAAGGGAGGGAAATGCATCATACTTGCATACCAGTGGGTTCTTCCACCATTTTTGACACCAGCTTTCTACTGACGTGTCCAAGGGGATTTCAGAAGCAACAAGTTTCTTGGTGGCATCCTTCCAAACTGTCTCTGCATAAGCACAAGAGGAAAATAAGTGAGATGAAGTTTCTTCAGAGGATTGGCATAAAGAACATTGACTGGGGCCTATCCAACCCCGTTTAAGCAGGTTGTCCCAAGTAAGAATTTTATCACTTAGGGAAAGCCATAGAACAATCTTTGATTTCAGGGTGCCACTTGTCTTCCAATCCACTGACCACCACCATTTTTTTGTGCCATAGAAAAGGTTTTTGTTGAAGGATTCATAACCTAGTTTGGCAGTGTAGTCACCATTTACACTATTCATTATCCAGACTAGCTTATCATTTGTGTCTTCACATGGAACTACAAAATTCATCTTAAGAAGAGATAAGAATTTTGTTCATTTTGAGGCTTCTTCTCCCACTAAACCCAATTCATATGCTGTAATCCAACTCCCGCCTTGAATATTAGTCACCTTCGCATCAGCTAATACTTGTATATTGGACCTTTTTAGCATCATCACTAAACCTGCTGAAAGCTTGTATCCATCTCCAGCCTTGACCCAAGAATCAGTGCCAATTCAGACCTATCTTCCATTTCCAATTCTCCAGGATGTCCAATTCCCAATAAGGAGAAAGGAGAGAATGAAATATTTCCATCCTATTGAGCCACCGTTATGAGTTTTTTCACTGCTTCTAAACCAATCCACAATTGAGGCATTTGGGTAGTATTTGGAAATGAGAGTTTTTCCCCAGAGAGAGGAAGAGTGTTGAGTTAATCTCCAGAGTGATTTTGTTGCCAATGCTTGGCAGAAGGTTAGAGGGTTTTTAATTCCCCAACCCCCTAGCTCTTTTAAATTTTCTATTGTGGACAATTTTACCAGTGGAATACCGTCTCTCTTATTACTAGCTGTCCAGAGAAAGGAAAGGCATTTCTTCCGAATTTTGACTAGGATCCCCTTTGGTATATACACCACTCATGACCAATACACAAGGATGCTCTGAAGCACTGCTTTCAACAGGTTTAAGCACCCTCCTCTTGATAGGAATCTATTTTCCTAACAGTAAATTCGAGCTTCTACCTTCTGAAAGAGCCAAAGCCAATCCTTAAACGAGTAAGCATTAGGATTTGAGTGGAAGCCAATATATTTAAAGCCATCTTGAAAAGAGGATAGAGGGAAGGACAGGAGAGAAGTGGCTCTAAGACAAAGAGCTTATGAAAAACCATGTACAACTAGGTTTGATTTTTCAACATTAATTTCCATGCCCATGTCCTTTTGATACAAGGATAGCAAGTTGGCTAATGAACTCAAATTTTCCTCATTTCCTTTCCAAAAGAGGATGACGTCATCTATGAATAGTAAATGAGTCAAAAGAGAGGACTCAGAAACTTGGATGTCTTGGAAAGATCTCGAGTTCCTAGCATGTTGCATGAGTTTACTTAGGGATTTTGCAATTAGGATAAAGAGAAAGGGGGAGAGCGGGCACCCTTGTCTCAGTCCTCTAGATGAACAAAAGAAAGTTGACGGAGAACCATTAATGAGGATTGAAAAGGAGGATGAGCTTACACATCCCATTATCCAGAGAGAATCCAACTTGAATGAGAAAGAGTCTGAGCAAGGTCCAATTAACTTTGTCAAAGGCCTTGGAAAGGTCCAATTTTAAAGCGAAAGCTCTTTGCTTATTTTTGTGGATAGAGTGTATCGTTTCCTGTGCTATGGAAACTGCGTCGTGAATTTGTCTATTAAACAGGAAAACAAATCGTTCCTCTAAGATAATCTCACTTAAGACAGGCTTCAACCGAAGATCAATGACTTTCGCTATTAGTTTATAAACTAAATTGCAGCATGAGATAGGACGAAAATAAACAAAGGTTTGAGCCTTCTATTATTTTGAGATGAGGGATAAAAAAGTGGAATTGATAGAACAACTTTCCCCTCCTTTTGGGATTCCTGGACTACTGATAATAAGTCAGATTTCAGTAGACCAAAAAAACCTAGGAAAAATTCCACGAAGAAACCATCAGGTCTTGGGCTTTTACCTTTCTGAAAAGATGATAAGGTAGATTTTAATTATTCCTCGGAGACTTCCTTCAAAAGGGATTCATTCATTTATTCTGTGATATATTTAGGAAAGATTCTAAGTACTTGTAAAATTTCTTGAATAGGGCACCCCTCCTTTTCCTTAAAAAGAGAATTGAAGAAAGAGACTCCTGCCATTGCTTTATCTTTGAAATTTGATACTAATAAACCCTCAGCATTTTGGATTTCACTGATTGTGGTTAAGTTACGTCTATAGGAGGTGAATCGATGAAAGAATTTAGTGTTATTATCTCCTTCGGCAATCCAAACCGCTCTACTTTTTAGTCTCCATAAGGATTCTTCTTTTGATGAAAGGTTTGATCTGGTTATTTCAAGAGCCTTTAATTTTTCCAGCTCATTTGAGGAGAAAATTCCAAGGAGATTATTTTTGTAGAGTGCAGAGATATCTGCCTCTACTTCTTTTAAATGAGCTTGTTGAATTTTGTTATAATTGAAATCCCATTTCTTTGAAGCCTTTTTTGCTTTCTCCAAATTGTCCATAAATTGCTTCATATAGGAAACTTGGGTACAAGGGTTTATAGGCACCCAGAGATCCTTAATCAATTGCAAGTAACTATCTTCTTTAAGCCAAATCCGATTAAATCGAAAGGGAGCTTTCGGCTTGTCTTCCTGAATGATTGATAGGAGAATGGGACGATGGTATGAGAGACCACCTTCCTCTACCCATGAAGAAATAGAGAGATGACTGTCTTGGATATGAACTAAAAATAGGAATCTATCCAGCCTTTTCGAGATTGCTTTGCTTCCACTTCTTTTATTAAGCCAAGTGTGTTCGAGTTTAACTGGGGTGACATCCACGATATTGTTAGCTTCGAACAGAGAGATGAAGAAGTTACTTAAAGAGTCAGATCTTGCGAGGTTTCCCTATATTTCTCTGTCAGAGGTAGTGAGGTTGAGATCGCCCCCCAATATTAAATTCTGGTCTTCCAAAAATCCCCCAGAGGCCAAATTCTCCCAAAATACTCTTCTGTTTGTGAAAGGACCATAAAAATTTGGAAGAGAGAAGGAAAATCTTGTGTCTGAGTCCCTTAAGTTTGTTTTTAAAACTGAGTCGAAATAGGAGGAAGAAAATATTTCCAAAGATGGGCTCCATCTAGTTAATAATCCCCTTGAGTGTCCATCCCTGTCCATGGAATCAAAAGTCCAATATTTTAACCATCATCTGAGTAGTTCTTGAGCCTTGGTGCCTTCTGTCATAGTTTCTTAGAGAAGGATTATGGATGGTTTTAGGGTTTTTTTCAACCTTTTGAGGGAATTTTGCGTGGAGGCCCCCCCTAACCCCCTACAATTGAAGGAGAGACACAACATTAAGGAACCCTGAGCTGGGAACTGCCTGCTCTAAGGGCCCGGTTAATGGTAGACTATTTTCCAGCCTTGATTTCTAAATCTGCTTGATTTTTTTCCTTTGTTAAGAAAGACATTCTTCCCAAGGAAATTTTGGGAGCTGGATCCAATTTCAGCCCCCCGGCTACTGCTTCAACGTTTTTTCTGATGTCCCACATTTTTCCAGAGAGGTTGTTCTGGCCCGAGTGTTATAAAAATTTGGAGGGATAAGTTTAGAAGAGGAAGGAGGGGAGGTAGAGGGAGGAAAAACCGCATATTTTTCAGGATGGGAGGACATGTAAAGGGGGGATAAAAGGATTTAGGGAGGGGCAGGAGGGACTGGCACATCAGATAAAAGTGTAAAAAGAATAACATAAGGAGTATAAAGTGGATATGAGGTGTCGTTCTTACTGCAAGGAGATGTCGCGCATCCTAGAGCATCAACGAGATTGTTCTCCATCAGCTTTTCTAATTCAGGCAATGTTGTACCCGTCTCAACTGTTCCAAGTTCTGTTCTTTCGCATTCCGAAGAATTACAATTATGCTCAGATTGCGTCGACTTTTTGACCTAGATTTTTTTCCCCGTGGGAGGATAGATGGGAGAAGGACAGTCATGAACCAAATGACCAACTTTCCTGCACCCATAGCATCTAAATGGGATTTTCCAATAATCCAACCTCTGATTCCAGATACTTCCAAACATTTCTATTTTAAGTTCTTCATAGAGACCTTCCCGTAGGTCTAACTCCACCAGAATTCTCACACATCGTCTTTCGAACATGAACTCCCATTTTTCTTCTAGGTAAATAAAACATCCCAGTTTCCCCCCAATGGCTTCCAAAATCTGTTAATGCCAAAACAACTGCGGCAAGCCAGGGAAGATAACCCACACCTGCTGAACATTTTAGGGTTCTCTTCTGGCATCAAAATCCACTTGCCATTCTTTTAGAATTAAGCCGGATGGACCCCATTTCTAGATGTGATTTAAGAGTCGTTGTCTATCGAGTTCTGATTGTAGTATAAAAAGAACCCAACCTCTTCACAGAATGTGGAAGGTTGGAAGTTGTTGCAACATGTTACTCCAGTTGGCTTCCATCCAGTTCCTTAGGGCTAGTTTGCTAACGAGCTTGCCATAGAATATTCCAACCAGTGCTGAAGAAAGGTAAGGAGGGACTTCTTCAATTCCAATTTCTTTTCCGACCAACAGCGAGGCCACCACTTTTTTATAAAGAGCTCCCTTCTTACGTCGTCCATCTTTATCCATGAATAGTTTGGAAGTATTATTATCATTATGAAGGGGCAAGGGGATGGAGTTAGACTCATTAACAAACATGTGCAGATGCAGTTGTTTTGTCACCTCAACTGTCGAAACTGTTCTGTTTATAAATTCGTCGTCACTTGGAAAAATGATTGTTTGTTTAGGGGAGGGTTCATAATCCACATCATCTGAAACCATTTTTCTAATGGATGGGAAAAGTACAGAGGATGATGCGGGATAGGGATAAAGGAGGGGGTACGTGGAGAGAAGAGTCACGGATGACACGAATCAGGGGAGGAAAAGGCATGTGGTAGTGGAGAGGAATGAAGGAGGATGGCGCGGGGAAAGGAAGGGGGTAAAGCATGGAGAGGGGAGAGAGTAATCAAAACATGGGGACAGAGGAGGGGTGCGGGTTTTTGTTAATAAAAGGGGATCAAAAAGAAAAAACCTTTGATCTTTGGACAATGTTCGCACTTCGGATAAAACACTAACCCCCATACATACATATATATATATGGGGGTTCAAAACATGTATACATGCATCAAAACATAATATATATATATATATATACACACACACACCCACTATGTAAGACTTCATTAATCCATTTGATACATATATATAACAATTAAAAAATAATTTAATTTTCAATAGAATTAGTTAATAATTGAGAAATTTGTCAACAAGTTATTATACTATTGTATTCATGAAATGGCTTATCCATTGCCAATGTACACAGCTTAAGCATATGTACTAATAATGAACATTCATTGCTTCTAAGGCATAGTTCTTATATCCTTGCAAACAATATAAGGATGCACAAATTTAATAATGCATCGTTTATTATTCATAAATATTCATACAAAATCATTAAAAATGATCTAGATAAGCATAATGAAGCAGATCAAGCATATACTTATGATATTTTACAACAATAAATAACACAACACAACCCCATCATTGATTCTATCCATCACCATAAGTATCCCTAACACGAAGTCACCACTACCTGACCTCTCCATCCCAACCTCTACTACAATATATTGTGGTTTTTACTATATCGACCTAACCATAGATAAAAAAACATAAGTGAAAGTGTCAACTACATTGACCAAGATTCCCCAGTAGGAGACAAATAATCATCATCGCACATCTAGGGGAGCGTGCTCCTCACAATCCTCTGACAAATCCAGGTTTTGGAGGATAAATGATGGGACATGATTCCACCCCTCTGATATAACTAGTATCAATGCCATACATCATCCATAATGTTCCATCACCTCCCGAAGAGTCTCATCATCGAACAACCACCTTGGGAGAGTTGTTCCTGTCAAAACATACACTCATACATAAGTCATAGAAATATTAAAATTCACAATTAAATAATAAGAAAACCATTACCACATCATTATCATATTGATGTCATGGGCATGTTTCTCCCTTCGGCACATTAGGAATTTGGTTGTCTTGTAGCTAGTCAACATGTGTGTTAGCTAACTACTAACATCACACTCGTATATAAACATATCTGATTCCTGTAGCTGATAATCTATATTCCTTAAAATTACATTATAATAAGCATGCAATTTCTTTTGCATCAAGTATTGTATTAGTTCTATATCCATAGGACAAACTAAATTTCCATTCATATATCGATATTTCGCATTTAATTTGCATGTTCAATTGAAATCACATATCCGTTACTAATAATAAAATAAAATGATAAATGCCATTTACTATCCACTCATTGGAAGGTCCATATGTTTACATAACAATGTTCTTAATCAGTCTCGATGAGTCCAAAATATACTAAGAAATAAAATCCTAAGTTAATTCACATAAGAGTTTTAAATTACGAATGTCAAATATGGGTGATACATACACCCACCCTTCAAGAAACATCATCCTAACGTTATGGTTATTCAAAAATATAAGGAAAATTTACTATATAATATCCCTATATCTTTCTACTAGAAGACCTTGGCTACATTGGTTCCACTTGGACCATTTATTGATCGAACATGTGGAGGTAAGATAAAATTTAATTCTCCTATCACATGGAGTGTGTTTTCATGTTACAGTTTACATCCTAGATATTCAACTGCTCTACATAGTCAGGGTTTATCAATGTATTTTGTCAACAATTAGTTAACACTCAACTGCCAATTTTTACTGTACTTTTATAGATAGTCAATCATAAGAAGACCTTGTATTCCATGTAACATTTCTTTAGGCTTAAGAAGTATTAATCCAACCCATTTTCCAATTTGTATCTTTACTATATATGTTCCCTACATACGCCGCTTACTCTTTCATTTCTAAAATTTATTACACCTTGATCTTGATGATATCTTGAATAGCCTACACTATAATAACTTGAACTAATTTGTAATATCCCTCTTGTGACATCCCTCTTCTTATCTTCGTTTGTGTAATCGAAAATGTAAATGTATACTAGTTCCTGGTGAGGATCTCAAGGCCAAGGTCCCGACAGTACACCATTTAAGTATGTTGTTTTATCTTCCTAAGTTGTAATTATTAACCTGTAAACTTAGGGGACTAAGGGTGTGATGCAATGTAACGACGGGCCATGAATCCACTAGAGGGAGTATGTATAATTCCGATGGGTCATCCTAATGCTACAAGCATAGGAGAAACGATAAAGTGACTTAACTGATACCTTAGGTCATAACGTCATTATCTTAAGTTTAGATGATGGCTAATTGCTGCATGCTAATATTGAATTCGATGACCTACCTATTAGCAAAAAAAATTACACCTATAAGAGTAAAGCTAAGTAATATCACTAGATATTATCAATGACTTAAAATATGGAAAAAGATCCTTTAATACCCCTAAAAAAATATGAAGCTAAGTTCTCCTCTTTATATATATAAGTAAACACTTTGAGAAAAGGAGGAAATGAATATATTTTAAACATCATTTATACAATTATATTCTTGTTAAGGGAGATATAGATGAGGTTGACATGTGTTATTTAAATAACACATCCTTGGGAAAATATTAATATACAAATTACACGTGCTATTGTATAATTATTATAACCCATCCTAAGGTAAACAAGTAACAAAGGACATAAATAAGAATGTAGAAGAGCGATATTCTCGTAGAGAATATCTTGATACAAGTATGAATTATCATGATATATATATATAGAAAAGTACTATAAAAATTTGAAAGAGTGTTTACTAATTGTTGACAAAATACATTGATAAACCCTAACTATGTAGAGAAGTTGAATGTCTAGGATGTAAACTATAACATGAAAACACACTCCATGTGATAGGATAATTAAATTTTATCTTATATCCACATGTTTGATCAAGAAATGGTTCAAGTAGAGCTAATGCAGCCAAGGTCTTCTAGTAGAAAGATACATGTATATTATATAGTAAATTTTCCTTATAATTTTGAATAACCATAACTTTAGGATGAAGTTTCTTGAAGGGTGGGTGTATGTAACACCCATATTTGACATTGGTCATTTAAAACTCTTATGTGAATTAACTTTGTTGTATGCACTGATGCATGCAACAATGGACTTGGTGGTGTCCTAACTCAAGAAGGTCATGCTATCGCTTTTGAGTCTAGAAGGTTAAAAATCCATAAAAATAATTATGCGACTTACGATCTTGAGTTGGCAACCATGATACATGCATTAAAAATGTGGTGCCATCACTTGATTGGAAGAAAATTCATACTAATGACAGATAATAAGGGTTTAATGTATTTGTTGGATCAAACAAATCTTAACGAAGGCAAACTAGATGGATAACTTTCCTTAGTGAGTATGATTTCAAGATTCAACACATCAAGGGAAAGGAAAACAAAGTTGTTGATGCATTAAGCAGAAATCCTAGATTAAGCTTTATGGCAGCAATCAGCACCTTTAAGACAGATTTGGAAAATCAAAATGAAGAAGGAATTAAACAAGATGAAAATTATCAAAAATTGCTTGGTAAAGTTACTGAAAACGTATCTGAAAATTTAATAACAGATTTCAACATTGATAAAAAGGGGTTAATGAATTATAAAAATAGAATTTATGTACCAAATGTGTCAAAAGTTAAGCTGTTAATTTTGGATGAAGTTCATACGAGTCCTTATTCAGGACATCCAGGTTATTAGAAAATGATAACTATGTTAAGGAAGGATTATTTTTGCCCCAACATGAAGAATGAAGTGGCTGAATACATAGATAGATGTTTTGAATGTCAGACCATTAAGGCTGAACATCAACATCCAGCTGGACTATTGCAACCATTGCCAATTCCAGAATGGAAATGGGAGATTATAAGTATTAACTTTATTACAGGTTTTCCTAAAAACCAGAAATAGAATGACTCCATAATGGTGGTTGTGGACAAGTTAAGTAAGGTTGCTCATTTTATTCCTGTTAAAACCACTTTTAAAGCTTCTAACATTGCAAATGTATTTATGAAGCAAATCTTTTGCTTGCACAGAATTCCAAAGGTAATTATTTCTGACTAGGACTCTAAGTTCACTGGAAAGTTTTGGATAGCACTGTTTAAAGGTTTAAATACTAAACTAAATTTTAGCATTTCTTTCCACCCACAAATTGATGGTCAAACAGAAAGGGTAAACCAGATTTTAGAAGACATGCTAAGAATGTATGTCAAAGATCATCCATCTAAGTGGGAAGATTATATGCATTTAACAGAATTTGCATACAATAATCATTATCGAGCATCTGCTAGGTTAAGTCCATTTGATATTTTGTATGGAAGAAAATGTTGTACTCCTATTTCTTGGGATAACCCTATAGACAGATTAATGCTAGGACCATATTTATTGAAAGAAATGGAGCCAATCGTGAAATAGGTTCAAGGTAACTTAAAAGTTGCCCAAGATTGACAGAAAAGTTATGCAGATTTGAAACGCACTGAAAGAGAATTTCAGGTTGGAGACCATGTTTTTATAAAGGTAAAACCCAAGAAAAGTTCTTTGAAGCTTGGGAGTTGTGCTAAACTAGCACCAAGGTACTGTGGACCATTCGAAATCCAATCAAGGATTGGAGCTGTTGCATATCAATTGGCCTTGCCATATAATTTAAAAATCCACAATGTTTTTCACATTTCCGTTTTAAAGAAGTATGTGCACGATACTACTCATGTGTTGAATTGGAATGACATACAGGTGGAGATCGAAGGATATTTTCAGGTGGAATCGGACTGTATTCTCGATCGGAGGGAAATTATGCTTCAGAATCGTACCATAGGGCAGGTAAAGGTGCAATGGAAGCACCTTAGCCCTGATGAAGCTGCCTGGGAACTGGAAAGTAAAATGCGGGCAGCATATCCAGTTTCGTTTCAGGAAGGATTGGATGATGAATAAGCAACATTGAGGACGATGTTGAGCTTAAGTGGGGATGTTTGTAACATACCCTTTTTGCTGAAAAAAATATTTTATTCTGAAAACATTATGTTAATTTTTATTATAAAGTTTTATATTGGACAATTGTCCAAGGATGACTGTAATTGCACAATATTTTATTATTTAATAAATTAAATAGGAGACAAACACTTAAGGGGACTATTGAAAGAGAGTTTATTGACCCACTAGGTAGAATGGAATCTGGGCTAGAAGGCAATTGACAAGTGGCAGCATCATGATACAACTAACTAGCTGTTGGTATGGGACAACTCCCTTGAAATGTTGACATAGTGCCCTGGAAGGTGGGACTGGAGCTTGAGGCTCATTTATTCAAAACTGACCACTAAAGACCTAGGCAGTCTATATAAGAGCCATTGAATTATGAATTGAGGTTCATCACTTTTACTGACGAGGAAATTTACCTTGGGGTTTTGCTATGCTTGCACCCAAGAGATTCAATGAGGGGATATGCTGAGTTTTTTATCATGGTGTAAGTCTTCCTATTTACTGCTAAGTGCAGAAGGCATATTTGAGTGCAGAAGTTATATTGCTGAGTGCAGAAGGCATATTTGAGTGCAGAAGTTACACTGCTGAGTGCAGAAGTTATATCACTGAGTGCCTTGCTTCTACATAGATTCCATCTACTTAGTGGTTCAGTAAGCAAGCTCGGGGGTCCAAAGGAAACAAGTAGTTTTGGCTGCTTATTCTGGAAAAGGTTGGGAGGAACAGGCCTCCTTGGGTGTTTGTCGGCCCTATCTTCATTTACAGGTTCTACTTATCTTTTCTAATTCTAAGTAGTTTAAATTTCTATCTGCAATTATTGATTTAGTGTTGTTAAGAGTATTATTAAACAAATATAATTATTTTAGTTTTTGATCTAATTAGGATTCTGTATAGCAATGATTATGTAAGATGAAATGAATAAAATAATTCTCTGCATTTTTCCCCATGCTAATGGATCTGCATCGTACTCTAGTACAGAGAAGAAATTAAGGTAGATAAATTGATAGGCAGATTGCCAGATGAATGAGAAGACCAATACTGTTGTATTTTACAAGCTTTTCCTACCATTAATATTCTGCATATAATTCAATGTTTTTCCCTTGTCATTCTTTTCATCAGTTAAATGTTTGAGGTTCATTGTATTTCTTTCACCAGTCTGTATTGAAAATAACAATTGAAAAAACATTTATTTCCTAAGTACACAATACTGTTTTCCTTACTACTAACAAGTATTTTTATCATGAAAACAAACAGTCTTCATATCTAAGTATAAAAATTATCTTTCTGTTATACAATATTTAGGAAATCATAACAACTGCCAAGTTAACAGTATCAACAAGCATTATATTACATTTTCCTTTTCAAATAATGCATAATTGTTTAAGTACTAATATTTATGCATAGTTTTCATATCTGTTATATTATTTATTCATTTAAAACAAAGAACCATTATATTATAGACAAACAGAGTGTCAGTTACAAACCTAAGATTTATGATAGGTTCATACTCTTCACTTATCAAACCCTAGAATTATTAACTTTAAGAGATTAGTTAAGTTTTAAAATAGAACAAGGGAATGGTCACGATTCATTTCATAACTGAAAGTAGAACATTAGATTTTGGCTCACGGCCTTCACAAAAATCAACAGAAAATAATAACAAAGAGAAACTCATGACTCCATACACTTAGGCACAAAAACGATTATCATTTGCATTCTTAAAGACTGGAATCAAGGGCATCTCGGCAGCATCATGAGTCTACATTATCACACTCAATTGAAAACTATTAAACAGTAAACCCTATGTTTAACTGTAAACATCTACTTCCCATAACTAAACATTGATATCATAATAGTAGAATATTACCAAGAACCCACATTAGGGTTTAACCAATTTTAAACACAAGTTTAAGTTCTCAAATCCCGAACTCTTCTTAAAAACACGGAAGTTGCAACACGACGAGTTTCATTTCTTACAAACTGGAGTAGTGCTCTCACACTCAACACATATATCATAAACATAGAAAACACAATTCTTATTTTTATCAAAGGAACAGTATTTTTCATTTAAGTAAAATTCGTTTTTCTTTACACAAGATAGAGAAACGCTCACAGTATCATCTATATAAACACAGGTCGAAGAGAAAACACAAACCCTTTCAGTTACCAAGAACAACAGAAGGGTGAAACCCCCCTCTTAAGTGTTTTCTTTACAGATTTTACAATGGAAAAACAAGCACTACTGAAAACAATGATGAATGGGTCAAGGTTTTCATCCTCCCCAAATTGTTAAAAAAAGCTCACAATTATTTCGACGAAGGTCACCCTCGAAGCCCAAGAAAACATAGAGTCTCGGAAAAGAACACAGTGAAGATCCAATAGTCATCTAACTGGAGTAATGAGTAACCACCGAAGCATACCGGTATTTTAGCAGTTGCCAGCTACCAAACACCTAAGCTGAGAAGCCATAGACGAAGGTACCTGCCATTCAAAACATAGTAGTGGTCAAAAAATGTTTTACAAAGATCATTGCATGCTAAATAGTAGTAACTAAACTCTCAAAAATAGAATGGAAGATATAGGGTTTCGAATCGAGATCCCTTACCTTTAAGAATTTCACCGAAGCAGAACGCCAAGACTATGCCTATTGGAACCATTCTCCACCATCGAATACAAAGAAGTATGGAAAACAACTTTGGAAAACCACCACTGGACAGGCATGGAAAGTTGAGTGTCGAATTCAACTACCACGAAGAATTTTATCACACACCCTAGAACTGAGATTACAAACTACTACTGTAAAACACCTCAATGTTTCGGCTCTTAAACTACTAACATGTCATGGTTTCGAACCATGGGCGCTCCACAAAATACTATAATCAAAACCTTGAAGGCTCTCGACCTGTCGGCCTCTCCTCAGAGCCACAACGCCGAATGCCAAGGAAAACAATAACTCCTTGAGCATAGTGGAGGTAGGGTTAGATCCCAATAACCAAAACCCTTGCTAGATCAACGGTGGAGATCACCGAAGGGTTTTTCACGTAACCCAAGCAAACAACCATATTAATTGACCCATCATTACCATAGCCACCAAGGCGCCAGCTCGGATAACTCTTGGACCAAAACACTTACAACTCATCACGAGACATGAAACATCACCACACTATCACATGCTTAAGCACCACGATGTTATCCAGGAGGCATTCCACTATCTCTGCAATGGTGAGCATTAAATGGCAAGGAAGCCCAAGTGCTTGCCAACACGATACATTAATAGTGTTGGTATCACATGCTTCATACAATACATCGTGTTATTGGTAAAAGTGTAACATTTCATTTAGTATTAACACCTTGTGGTAAGTCAAGGTGATGTCGAATGCATAGTTAGGAAATCACAATGTTATATAGGGGCACATAGATGCGCACACACATCACCATATAGTTATTGTTCATAGGACCTTGTATAGGGTTTGGCATATGCATATTTCATATAGTATAAAAATCAAATAAGAAATTGCATATAGTTCATAGGTTTACATTTGACTATGAATTGTCATAATTCATAAGTTAGCAAAATGACTATGATATGATTTTTCAATAATTCCTAGATTAGAACATAATCAAACCTTGCATATAATTCCTAGGCTCTAAATTATATATAAGAAATTGCATATCGACATTGGATTCAATTGGACTTAGCCATCATATATAGACATTTGGTAATTTCCTAATATACATCAAATAGAAACTCACAATGACATTATACATAGAGTTAAACTAGGTTTATGAATCCTATTCTTTTGTCTCCAAAATTTAATAAAGGTGAATACAGAGATTTTGATCATTACAACTGATGTACGTCTGATTTTTACAAACTAGGCTAACTGAAGATCTCACCAACAGCACTTACGACATTATGTCTCTTAAATCATTAACACTTGGGAGACACGGAAACTGTTTAGAACTCTTCGGTCACATGTCATAAACATTATACCTATAATCTTTGAAAATGACGAATCAGATGCTTTAGCACGAATGCTAAGTAAGCCTCGGGACATCCGTAGGACCCCTTCATCATTCAACAAGAAGAAACAATAGTTAACACATATAAACTTATATCTTAAGAACATAAACGAAAGTTTCTGAAAGTACAGTTGGTACAGCAAGCCAACATTTAGACATTTATGATATTTCCGCACAGTTAGATTTAGTATTAAAAGCTATATCTAAAAATTTTAAATTTTTTGTAAATTTCGGAATGTTACACTTATGGTGATGGAAGTAGTGGTGACTAGGTGTTTGGGATACTTATGGTGATGGATAGAATCAATGATGGGGTTGTGTGGTGTTATTTATTGTTAGTAAATATCATAAGTATATGCTTGATCTGCTTCATTATGCTTATCTAGATCATTTTTAATGATTTTGTATGAATATTTATGAATAATAAACGATGCATTATTAAATTTGTGCATCCTTATATTGTTTGCAAGGATATAAGAACTATGCCTTAGAAGCAATGAATGTTCATTATTAATACATATGCTTAAGATGTGTACGTTGACAATGGATAAGCCATTTAATGAATACAATAATATGATTGGTTGGTTGATGAATAAATTAGTATAATAACTTGTTGACAAAATGCTTAATTATTAACTAATTCTATTGAAATTTTAATGAATTTTTAAGTGTTATATATAGTGGGTGTATATATATTATTTTTCTATGAAAATCAAAGAAAGAATATTCATGTTATGTTACACCAATAAAATTTACTATAAAATTTATACATTGTAAAACTGTAATTTTTTAATTTTCAGAATGGTTAAGTCGTAATTTATTTAAATTATAGTAACCAATCAAAGCTGAATGAACCTTCATGGGTATTACATGTATGATCAAGCGTCTTGATCCGTTTCTTCATGCAAACAATATGTTGAATATATATGAATTTGGATTCACATGGAAGCTTGTTATAAAGTATATTGTTGTAGACTACCTCAAATCATCCTCATTATACTAGTTTTTTATTCACGTGGATGTTAAATTTTCCATGGATGGATGATATTTTACTTGGGATTTCAGTCTTTTTTGTATCCAAAGGAACACATACAACATGACGGCTTTCTTGGTTACCACATAGACTTTTCTCTTAGGGCTCGGACTGGCCATTTTCTCATCTGAAGTAGCTCTTAAGAACTAAAACGATAAAAACAAATCGTCAGAATGCATTTTCACGGACTGCTAAGCTCACGTGAACAAATTTAAGAAATAATACACAACATACATATATAACCATGTTATTGCCAATATTTCCATCAATACCAACCACATGACTCGCTATTATGGCCAATATTTCCAAAGCCATTGTTACAGTACAATAAACTATTAACATTCTCATAATTACCGACGAACTATGCAGATTAACATTAATATCCCTGGCCTCCCATCGTTATAAGGCTCCTGATATATTGGTCGTGTGTTCACACTGCTCTGAAATGTGCATACTGGCTTGTCCAAGCGAACTAGCAATACAAGGAGTTTACCAAGTCGAATCCATGATGATTGTAATATAAGAAAAACAACTCATGTACTTTTATCATGTCTATTCAAATACAATTTTGTAATATGTTTCAAATTTGTAAATTGTTTTTTATAGAAGTGGTTAAATAAGAGTTTTATTTAGATTTTTTTTATTATAAAATGATAGTTAAATATATCATATAATCAACATAATGATTCTACAACATTTAGTGAAACGTTGCATTTGAATTGCTGAATGTTTTAAATGTAATCACGAATCTTATGGTTGAAAAAAGAAGTTAGGCAGATTCCAATGAATAAATTGTGGAAAGCAAGAAAATAATGTGTTGTAAATAATGAATAAATCGTGGAAAGCAAGAAAATAATGTGTTATAAATACTCTTAATAGATATTTTCTTGGAGCTCTTATGAACTCAAATGTTTGCTTGATGAAGTTTGGTTTAATATTTTTTCTAGCTATCAACTTAATCTATATATAAGAGTAATTTTGAATTTAAAGATTGCTTTTTATAGATCCAACATGTGATGTATAAAGTGTATTTCTATAATATTTTTTTTAACTATCATCTTTATATTATATATAAAAATAATCTTGAATTTAAAGATTGTTCTTTATAGATACAACATGTGATGTATAAGGTGTATTTGTAACATCCCCGGAAATAATAACTATTTTATTATTGTTATTGGAAAAGAACAATTAAAAACCATTATTATTATTTTATTATTTTTGACTCAAAAGTAAAAAATAGAACAATTGTATTGAGGATATTTTTATTTAATAAAATATAATAAAACAGGAGACACGAATGGATTGTTGAAGAGTGTTTGCTGAACTACAAGAGGAAAAGGACAAATGGCTGAAGTTATTAAAGATGCAGGAGGCATCATCCCTAAAAATCAGGTCACCACTCTAGTTGAGTGCTAAAGAGCAGGAGGCTCATAAATGACCAAGTCCTATGCAAATTACTAGAAATAGTAAGTCCATGAGCAGAAGGAGGCTAGCATTGGATAAGGATTGACATTGCAATGCAAGAGATGGAGCATTGTGGAATTTTTCTCTTGTAGTTCAACGAACCAGCTCGGGGGTTTTGGAGCTTGACTGCTCTGGGAATTGGTTGGGTGGAACAGGGAAGCCATTCTTGTTTTCCCAGCATGGTGTTAGGTTCCTATTCTACAATTTATTTCTTAAAGGATCTGATTATTTGTTTATAGATATGTAGTACTCTAATGTAGACTGAAAGTTAGTTTTTACTAACTTATTAGTTTAGCTATGCATTTTGTAACTAGAAATGTTTATTTTCAAATAGCATATGAAAATCGTACTTCTGTTTATAAAATAATTGGTGTCTGGTTTTCCTTATAACTCTGTAGTATCTAGTATAAACGATTGAAGACTCTTTCTCCCAGATTACCCTATTTTACTTATACAAGTGCAGATTCATATTTTTTATATTTTTCTTCATAATTATAATTACAAAGAATCTTAAACATAAGATTAACTAAGTTCCGGTCGAAAAAGCGGGTACCGATTAAAGTGGTTACCATTTTTCAGTATCCCTTCCCTCGGAATGTTTTTACGCAATTCTTCAGTTAGGGTTTATTTTTCCTAATCAAATCAAAATTATGTTTGCAGGTTTTCAATTTATTTAACTAATCCGAAGAAGACCCGCATTTCAAATAGTAGTATATTTGCTAATCAAATGATAGCATAGCATTAAGCCCTAAATTCTTTGATTTATAGTTGTAAATGAAATAGTCATTTTTCCGTTCAAAACTATCTACTTAGTTAACTGAGTGAACAGACATTTAAATGTCCAATAACCAAACAAAGTCATCGACTCATCAAGCCATTCTGGCAACATATTTAATGCTGGAAGTTAGTTCAACATGATCCATCAGGTTTCGAACCCCTAAGGGTTGCCATTTTATTTAGCTCAGGAATAATTACTGTTAAAACTAGATTTGGCAGCGACTAGATTACCCTTGTTTTCATAAACTGTCTATTGAAACTAGATTTGGCAGTGACTACATTACCCTTGTTTTTATAAAATGTCAAATTAGAAATTACAGTAATCATATCAACAAAATACACATATCCTTAAAATGAATGAGTAAGCATAGGAAACAGTCGGCTCTTAAAAACGATTGGATTTGAAGGATAGTCTCGGCTATCAAGCATGTAAAAGAATAGTTGACAGCCTCAACTACTTTATTTTAAACTAAGACAAAAAATTCAGTTATTCAAGCTTATATCTCTGTCTTTCAAAACATTCCTTTCAGCTTAATTCTTCTTTAATCTAAACAAACAGACATCATTTAAACTTTTGAGGATAGTATTTTGTAACCTTTAAAAATGAAAAACCACAACGAAACTTCAAAGCAGATATCACTAGCAACAACCACATTTAAATTGAATGTGGTTGATATTCGTCGATCGGCCTATATCAACCATGGCCACGCATTTAAAAACTGGTTGATATAGGTCGATCGATGAATATCAACCACATTCAATTTAAATCTGGTTGTTGCTAGTGGCCAGCCCGCGCACCCAAGAAATGACTAAATTAAAAAAATAATAATAATAAAAATATTGTTTAGAAATTAAAATAAAAGAAATACGTTGAGTTAAAAAAATAAATAAAAACTAAAATAAAAGAAATACATTGAGTTAAAAAAAGTAAATAAAAATATTAAAACATATTAAATATTAAATCAAATAAAATAAATAATTTAATATAATTTAACTTATGTTTTATTTAATTTAATTAATTAATGTAATTTGACTTAACTTAACTTAATTTAATTTAATTTTATTAGATAAAATTAAACAAAATCAAATAAATTTAATATAATTTAAAAAAGAAATTAAAAAAAAATTAAATAATTAAAACATATTAAAAATTAAATAAAAGGAAACATATTAAACCATATTAAAAAGGTAAATTTAAATTAAATTAAATTAAGTTAAATTAAATTAAATTAAGTTAAGTTAAGTTAAATTAAAATTAAATTAATTAAATAAAAGGAAATAAAATTAAATAAAAGGAAAGTAAATTAAATAAAGTAAAAAAAGTAAAATAATGTTAAATAAAGAATAAAAGAAAATGGAAATAAACAAAGTCAAATAAAGAATTAAAAAATAATAAAAAATAAAAAATAAACCAGTGGAAACAAAATAAAATAAAAATAAAGAAATACAAATAAAGGAAATTAAAAAAAGAAAATAAAAGGAAATAAAATTAAATAAAAGGAAAGTAAATTAAATAAAGTAAAAAAAAATAATGTCAAATAAAGAATTAAAAAAAAATGGAAATAAACAAAGTCAAATAAAGAAATAAAAAAGAATAAAAAAAAAAACAAGTGGAAACAAAATAAAATAAAAATAAAGGAAATTAAAAAAAGAAAAGTAAATAAAAGTAAATTAAAAAAAAATAGAGCAAAATAAATAAGTAAAACAAAAATAATAAATAAATATAACTGAAAAAAAGGTAAAATATAAAATAAAATAGTAAAATACAGTAAAAAAATATATAAAATAAATTAAATAAATGTAAAAAATTAAAGAAAAGAAAAACAAAATAGAAGATAAGTATCTGATACAAAAAAAAAATAGAAGGTAAGTTGAGAATAAAATATTTCATTGATATTAAAGAAAATTTAAATAATAGTTAATAAAAAGATAAAAGTAAAAAAAAATATTAAATGTAAATAAAAAATAAAAACAGTCTTATTAAAAAAAATTGAAAAAAAAAAGTATAAATCAAGAACAAAATAATTGATATTAAAATTAATGAAATAAAAAAAAGTAAAGAAAACTGTAGTTTACATTAAATTATAAAATGTGAAATATGGAAGAGAGTGGCCTTTAAATGCTATTATCCTTAAGGTTTTTTTTTCGCAATGTAGGTTATGGTACCCTAAATGTTTTATGAATTAATTTTTTTATAGTAGTAAGGATAAATTTTTTTGTAGTAGTAAGGAAAATAACCATTATTTAACTTTTTATGAAATAGTTTTGTATAGACCGTCATAAAAGTATGGGAACTTACCATTTTTTTTTTTTTTTAACAGTAACAAAGTAAAGGATTATATTTATAAAGCTGTGCACAGCTATTCATTACAGACTTTCAAACAGAGTTTTTAACAGTGCAGAGATATCTGGACCAACTATCACTATAATGACTATCTGCATTACATTACAAGCTCTGAGCTTGGTCTTCCTGAAATTATCCAGCACAGAGCTAGAATAGACCTTAACAAACTGACTACACAGGATTATACAAAAATGCATTAACCAAAATGAGCAAATTTTTTGAAACCTGGGCTGTGCTAAGTCCTAGCCTTTCTTTTTTAGCTGAGCAGAAGAAGCATCCACCATAACCTGGTTAATTTTCTGATTTACCGTTGGGTTTTCATGCACCCAGCTTCCCTGAGTTGCTCCAGTGAAAACGGCCATGTCTTCCTGCAACCTATCAACTTTCCCCATTAATTCAAATATATTTCGTTCCAGATCATCAATTCTGGAATCCTGGCAGGATAACTGTGTGCACACATGAGTTATGTCCGACGCCATTTATGCATTCTGATTTACATTGGAGCAAACCGCGTCGTATGTATTCCGGACTGCAAACTTGATGTCAACCAACGTTCTGCTCAAGGCGGCTATGGCCGCCCTAATTGACTGCATAGTTTCCCAGTTATTCGCCTGAGCCAACAAGAGACGAGGAGGAGGAGTGTCGAGCTCGCCGAGGGAGAGGCGGCTCAGAGTTTCAGGCAGATGGGGAGGGCGAGCCATCACGAAGGGAGGAAAAGAGAGGGCGGGTGGGAGAGTTAAGATAGCCCCGTGGGAACTGACACCGAGGGAGAGAACGAGGTGACAGGTGGAGGAGCGAACGGGGTGGCGTGTGGGTGAAGACGCGAAGGAAGGAGTGGGTTGAAGACCATAGTTTAAAAAATGGTAAGGGTGGTCCCTCGTGACCAAGACCCTAACCAAAAAACCCATAAAAAAATCAATGAACCAAGGCATTTGGGCATTAGGGGATGTAATGAAATCCCAATACTCCATTATGATCCTTTATTTGCCCGATTTCGAGCATGATTCCGTGATTTGCCGCTAAATCAGCCATCCTGTTGTTCTCTCGGAGGATGTGAAAGAAGGATGCCTTTGAGAGGAATGTATTGGCTTTAATTCTTTGCATGTATCTGTCGGCTTTTGAGCCTGGCGAGGCATATCCTCTTCGCATGATTTGGATGACGTGCCTGGAGTCTCCGTAGATTTTGAGATTGTCTATGCTGTAGTTGGAGGCCATATCTAAAGAGAGAATAAGAGCTAACCATTCTGCCTCATTATTATTTTTCCTACCTAATCCCCATGAAAAGGCTGCGATTTTAATTCCTCCGGGATCAAAAAGAATCCCACCCGCACCTGCCACCCCAGGGTTCCCTTGGAAGCCCCATCAAAGAATATGCTATGACTTTTCTGCTCCTTCCACCACCTGGAAAAAGTATCAGGGTCTTTCCTGATTTCCCAAACAGAGTTGGGGCGTTCTTTTTTGGACTGAGGGAAGCTGCCCTTCACAAACATGCTACACCATTGAAGTTCAGATAGAGTTAGAGGCTCTTATGCAGGGAGAGAGACCTTTTTAGAGGAAAGTGAGTCCTCGATCATTGCAATGGCTTTTATGGCAGCTCTATTATTGTCCACTTTCTTATCCTCAAAAATACTTTTGTTTTGACTTAACCAAATCTGCCAACAAATATTCATTGGAATTAGATTCCAAATTCTCCGCATAGTCTTCTTGGATCTTCTTGGGAATGTGTGTCCCCAGTGATCAGAGAGGTCGATTAGGGAAGTGGGGAGAGTGACTGATCTCCATTGACTACCCAGGACCTGAGCCCATACTTTCTCTGCAAAAGGACACTCCAGAAAAATGTGATGGGAGATTTCTTCAGCGTTTTTACACAAGGTGCATCTAGAAGGGCCAGTGATTCCCCTTACTCTAAGATTTTCAGCAGTTAGCAACTTACCATGAGTTAAAAGCCAGAAGAAAGCAGTTATTTTGGGGATGCCGTCTGTGTTCCAAATTTTCTTCCATTTTCTGTGGGCCGGGAGGTTGGGAGGAGCGAGTTTTTCATACCCTGCCTTAACCGAATACGAGCCTGCTTTCCCCCATCCCCGGCAGACTTTTTCGTTGATGCTGATGGGAGCTTTCCCATGTAGATGAACGAGGAGGAGATTGTACTCCCTTTTTAGGATGGCCGGAGGATCCAGTCTCTTCCAGCTTTTCCAATCTCCATTTTCTTTCCAATTCACCAGGTCCTTTAACTTTTTAATGCCCATGTTTTCCAGCCAGTCTCTAATGGCCTCAATCCCCTGAACTTTGCCAAGCGGCTTGTCTCCATTTATGCTGTCCGTCCAGAGGTTTATTCTTTTCCCATTACCAGGGATCCAATAGAGATTTTCAGTGATTAAAGCCGCTGAGGAGTTGATAAGTCCCCATATAGCTGTTCCCTTTTTAGAGATAGGCTTATCCAGACATCTTTGTCTGGAACTTCTGCTTACCATTTTTTAATTAAACAATTAATTTGAATTTAATGAAATTGTTAATATACATAATAACAATGCAAAATTAAATTATATAATAAAAAAAAATATTTTATATTCTTGTAGTATTAAATTTACTTAAATTAAAAAAAAAGTAAAATAAATGTAAAATAAATAAATATTATTTTGAAAAACATTATAATCATGAAATAATTAATAATAAAAAATACTAATATTTATGGAAAATATGGGGAAGGTATCCATGAATGTAAGATGTGAAATGACATTTGTAAATGTATTTGATATTGTGAAAGCATGGAAGTAAAAAACATATACTGTACAATGCAAAAACATTAATAAACGCTGCATAGAAGTTTTTATTCATAAAATTATTTTTACAGGGAGAGCAACTTAAACCTCAGTAACCACATCATCCATTGAATCCATATTAGGATAAACTGGGAAGAGCGAAATATCCTGAATGAGGTCATGCACATTTGTAGGTGTTGGAATATTAAGTCCAAAATGTACGATTGCAAAGAGCTGGTTGAAAAATTACCTGGCACCAGTGGAATAGTTGCATAGGTAGAAACAACAAAATATCTAGGGTAGTTCATATTCATGGCCGAGCTCAACCTAGATAAAAACTTCCATCACAAATCATGTCCATGTTGCAAAGAGCTGGTTGAAAAATTACCTGGCACCAGTGGAGTAGTTGCATAGGTAGTATCTTCTAATAACCAAACTGTAGTCGAGCCTTGATTCATGAAACAAAGCAGTTGATTGGAATGAGTCGCTAAGCAAATAGACAATGTACTAGGTGATTGTTGAATAAAATCGAAGTCCCAATTTGTTGTTGGCAACATCTATCCAATATATCTTGTGTGAACATATGGGGTCGACTAAAGAAACAACATGAGTATGCACCCAATACATTTTTTGATTATACATAATGGGATTTTTTGGAGGAAAAACATCACCATCTGGAGGAATTGTTAATCTCCAATGCATGTGGAGGCTGCTGAAAATGAAATATTTGGATTGAAATGTGCTATAAACATGTTTGAGAGCCACCCAATCATATTTTGGCTACTGCACATTTCCTTCCACATTTCTCAGTAGTATAAAAAAACCGAAATCACCAAGATCTTGGCACCCTATATAAGCATAAGTCATTCTAAACGGATTAATTATGTAGTACTTCCTTCTTCTATATGAGGTCGTGGGTAAGGAAACCAAAACAAGTGAACCACATGTAGATTCAACTTTATATCTATTACTAAAAAAAGGCATAGATACAGTTGAAAACTTTCCCACTTCATTTATGTAATCTGCATGGAAATTACTATCATATTCAGAAGGAAAGTGAACCAAAACTCCAAGTTCTTTTCGTCCACATTGTTTCCATGATGACCTAAAATTATCATCTAATAATCTTTGATTCCAATCCTTGCAAACACTTTTAAAACGGAAAATAGCGGATAAAGGCAACCATAAAAATATCATTTCAAGTATTTATGTTGGTAAGGAGCTCCATATGGCTGGAAACAAATCCATTTCTATAACATAGCATAAGAAAATACATTAGTATAGACGATAACATAGAAAACAATTTGCTTTAGAAATAAGAAGAACTTTTGTAAATGAGGGAATGAAAAAAAAAACATGATATATAGATTTGTGCTATAAAAAATGTATGATAAAATGGTATACAAAAGTAGATCACAATATTGATTAATATTATTATTTATTAAAGGGAAAAATCTACTATCTCATATATATTCAAACATAAGATGTTTATTTCAAAATCAATATCGAACCAACATAGGTGAAAAAATCACTGCGAGAAAAAGAAATACAATCTAGTGTAAAATAAAACTATGTAGAACATAAATATATTGGAAAAAGTAGAATGTGTTATGCACATTCAAAATATGAATACATGAAGGCTTTAAATCTATAAAAGTGTATATTAAAAAGTACTATAAAACTTCCAAAAAGCATACAAAAATTATTCAAATGCAAAAATGAAAGAAATATTTAAAAACTATATCCATGACAAATGCAAAACCAATAGATGTTAACACCAAGACTTAGACATGTATGTTCAAGATGGACGATCGATGACTTAAGCCTAGAAAAAAAAGAAAGTGTATAGTCAAAAAGATGTGCCGGAGTAGCAAGCACGCTAGAGATTGTATTGTGTATATGATTGAAATTTTTTTCTTGTTTGGAATCTCTGAAGAAATCCAAGTAAATTTAGAAAATTCTCTGTTTTCAGGAACTTTGCATCAAGAGAAAGACAAGAAATAAATATAGTTGTTTTTATATAAATAATAGAGGAAAAAAAGAAATATTATAAATATTATAAAAAACAAAATACATACATAGAAGAAGAAATAGTGCTTCTACAAGAAAAGTTTCTTAATATCTCGCCATTTTCAAATCTACAACAAGATTCACGACATATGCAACACCAATACAGATCTACTTTGACATCTCGACCATGTTTCCTATACAACCATTCTTTTCTAACCTTTCTGGCAGCCTCTCTTTGACATATATGTTTAAATTGTTGAAGTATTGATTTAATCTTAGATAAAATATAAAGGGTATCATTGAACAAGTTGCATGAAGAACCATTTTTGATACTGATCTTATTTTGGAAATAGGAAAGAAAATCCTCTTGCAAAGTTGTCTCATGGATCGTGAAGACAAATTTAGAAAGAAGAGCATTGTCCATAATTGTGGAGAAACAAAACAAACAATATGTTCTGTAATAAAATAAAATAAAAAAGTTATGTAGAATTATGAAATAAAATCTAAAATAAAGTAAATTTTAATAAAATGTAAAAAACAATTGTGGGGAATTATGAAAGTAAAAATAATGTCTAACCGAAACAATGTAAGAAAATGTAAATTGCAATAATTTCAGCGGAGACAAAACGTAAAATCGAAACTCCATTTCATTCAATCAAATGAAAGCAAGGCATAAGCATGTCGATGAATATGCAACTAAAAATATGAAAAGTTGGGATACATAGCAATGAGATGTTTTTTTTCAAGAGGAATGAAGTATGTACATAATGATCATGGTTGTGCATGGTGTGAATTTTTATGTCGTATAGGTTTATTTGGAACAAAATTTTGTTAAGTTTCAAAATGTTCAGGATTGTCGATGCTATGTACATGGAGATGGAATTCCTTATAGAAAATGTTGCCATAGTTATGAACAAATAGTTGTCATATTTTATAATGGAAATACCGAGTATATGCATATTCTTCATAGATCTTCATCATTGATTTATTTGCATGAAAATGTGTATGTTATATAGCTTTACATTGCAATAATTCCAGCGGGCAGAAAATGTAAAATCGAAACTCCATTTCATTCAATCAAATGAAAGAAACGCACAAGTATGTAGATGAATATGGAACTAAAAATATGAAAAGTTGGGATACATAGCAATGAGATGTTTTTTTTCAAGAGGAATGAAGTATGTACATAATGATCATGGTTGTGCATGGTGTGAATTTTTATGTCGTATAGGTTTATTTGGAACAAAATTTTGTTAAGTTTCAAAATGTTCAGGATTGTCAATGCTATGTACATGGAGATGGAATTCCTTATAGAAAATGTTGCCATAGTTATGCACAAATAGTTGTCATATTTTATAATGTAAATACCGAGTATATACATATTCTTCATAGATCTTCATCATTGATTTATTTGCATGAAAATGTGTATGTTATATAGCTTTACATTGCAATAATTCCAGCGGACAGAAAACATAAAATCGAAACTCCATTTCATTCAATCAAATGAAAGAAACGCACAAGTATGTAGATGAATATGCAACTAAAAATATGAAAAGTTGGGATACATAGCAATGAGATTTTTTTTTCAAGAGGAATGAAGTATGTACATAATGATCATGGTTGTGCATGGTGTCAATTTTTATGTCGTAGAGGTTTATTTGGAACAAAATTTTGTTAAGTTGCAAAATGTTCAGGATTGTCGATGCTATGTACATGAAGATGGAATGCCTTATATAAAATGTTGCCATAGTTATGAACAAATAGTTGTCATATTTTATAATGGAAATACGCAGTATATGCATATTCTTCATAGATCTTCATCATTGATTTATTTCCATGAAAATGTGTATGTTATATAGCTTTACATTGCAATAATTCCAGTAGGCATAAAACGTAAAATCGAAACTCCATTTCATTCAATCAAATGAAAGCAACGCACAAGTATGTAGATGAATATGCAACTAAAAATATGAAAATTTGGGATACATAGCAATGAGATGTTTTTTTTCAAGAGGAATGAAGTATGTACATAATGATCATATACATTCCATATGGTACCGGATTGAGTTGGAATCTTGTGGAAGATCTCACATCTGATATTAACAACAAGTGCAGTGGATATCTTCCTTTCCCTGCAATTGGAAACATGATACTTATGTGCAATCATTATCAAAGATCTTTGCTATATTATGATTTGACAAGTCAGACAACAAAATATGTTGGGGTTGATCCCTTATCACTATGTAGACATATTCATCTTCCCATGGCCAAAGACCATACCTATACTAATTTCATTCTTAGTGGGAATTTTTTCCCTCTATCCCCAGGTCTTGACTCTACATTTGACATTCCCTTCCTTCACATTTCCTTCATTGCTTTAGCTGAACGATTGTTCAAAGTTTTTTCAACTTTGAACCATGTAAGTAAATAAATACTTTTTTTAATATTGATGCAACATCTTTCTCTCTTACTTTCTTCGGAATGGTTTTTGATAAATTTCATTTGTGAAAAAGTATAAATTCGAATTTAAGTCATGTAAAACATGTCGGGGAAGAGATGTTGTAGAAAGAATGGAAATGAAATACAACACATTGAATAAAAAATGTGAGAACGATATCACAAGTTTATAGAAAACAATGAAAATAAATGAACGTCATGGAAAACCACATGAAATGAGAAATGGTTCTCCTTAGTTACAATGTTAGCCCTTTCAAACGTTCTTCTTCTTGTTTACGCAATGTCACATACGCAGATTTTTCCATATTTAGATATCGTTCAAAAGAAAAAAGTGGAGATATGCGCAATCCATCAATGGATTTAACACGTGAAATGGCAGTAAAAGTCATTCCTTGTCGTTCGGTATTGTCGATATCAACAGTTGCTCGTTCTAATGTGAGGCCCTGTGAATTGTGGATAGTTAAAGCCCACGCCATCTTTAGAGGAATCTGTTTTCGGTTGCCTCTAATAGCAGGAGGTATAGGCACAATATTAGGGTTTCTCATGTCAAATGGAACACCAACGTACTTGTCAAAGAGAACATTTGTGTACATTGGGAGTTGAGGAGGTTTTGTTCTAGGCATATAACAAACATTTTGAATGTAACCCAATGCACCATTTACCAAACCTGCCTCAACCCACAACTTGCAAGTCAACATAACACATTGTTGAGGGCATAGCAGAACCTCATGATCAAGTTGGTCATCATCAGATCCAAGAAATTCTGCACAACGGCCACGCTCTGCAATACACCTTGCAATAGGAGAATTCAAAGATTTCAACATCTTCCTATTATGCAAGGAGACAAGATTGTTTGAAGGGAAAAGATGCACAGCTGCATCAAACAATTTCCTTTCTGGCAAAGGCAAACAATTGTCGGATCGAGACATCAGAACATCCCAATCATCTATGGAAGATTTTTCATTACGTATGTTACCCAATAATCGTCGAAAGGAAGCTTGACAGGGATTATCACCCTGTTGACGAAATACTATTTCAAGGGTGACAACAATGCCGAAGCTGTGCCATAACACTTGTGCTGTTGTTTTTCCTGCATACATTGGCCTATCTTTGACAGGTGGCAATTGACCCAAGTCACCGACAAGAATTACAGACCTACCACCAAAAAGAGAATCTCTTTTATCTGGAAATGCTTCTCGCAATCGAGAATCAAGCTGCATCAATGACCTTGGCCCTATAAAACTCATCTCATCAATCAATACATAATGTATATGTTTCATTTCCTCTTGAAACACAGAAAGAGCTCAACCTTGCAGGGGTCGCATGTCCCGAATAGGAATTCTTAGAGCCGAATGGATTGTGCGGCCACGTATATTAAATGCAGCTATCCCTGTTGGAGCAAGTAAAAGCAAAGGATTTTTTCCATCTCCACTTGAAGCACCAAGTGCATGTTAAATACAATTAATTAGATAGGACTTTCCAGTACTAGCTATACCTTGAATAATCATTTTGAATGGTCCATTCTGTTCAACCTCCATAGAATGATGCAAAACCATGTCAAAAGCAAGTCGTTGCTTAGAAGACAACAAAGATGGATTTGGAATATTATCATCTGCAACTTGTATTAAGTCACCACGTGAATGAGCACTTGTTATAAAAGTGCTTTCCTTTTCCGCAACAACAACATCTATCATTGGGTCCTCCCAATTGAAACTTAAATCAAAGTCTCTTCGTCCAAGAGTGCAAAGATTTGAAATATTAATATTATGTGGAGGAACCAAATGAGACAACAACTCCCATTCATCCAAATCTTCATCCACATGGACACCTTCATCATCTACATCCATATTTTCATCAACAACATCCTCCACCATTGGTGCACGATTGAGATGCCAAGGACGGTAACGAGATGCCTCCAATTTTCAATAATTGTTTCCCTCGAAAGTCCTATATCTTGCTTAATGTCTCTGAAAGGTTGTACAAAAGCAATTCACTCCAACAAAAAGTCTCAAAATCGTTAGAATCCTCTGCAGGAATGGACAAATAACATGGCCATACATGAACAACATTAAAGGATTTTCTAGCTTTCCAACGCTCCTTCTTGCGCTTCGCATTATAGGTCCAAGATCATGCAGTGTCAATCATGCACAAATGGGCCAAGAATGTAGGACGCATTCGATATAAATCTATGAAATTAGAGGACTCAAAAATATCATTCGGGTTGGTAGACACTTTTCGTAATATCTTCCTGCCGACATTCAATGAGAATATTTGTCGACTACAAATCACAAGTGGAAGTTTCAATAGCATATGGCATGTTTCCTGTGCTCCAATGTCTCGATCAGCTATAGCTTCAGCAAAAAAATGTTTAAAAGCCAACAAACAAGGATTTATACAGTCGGAAGTGTCTGCAATTCTTGTTAGCATATCATGATAACTTTCAGACCTTTTTTCTGTTTTAGCTGCATACTTTCCGACATACTACGAGACAACATGGGTCGAGACAACTGGCTGGAAATCCACATTTGCATGCCATATTGCAAGAATAGAAGCATTATGAACATTGAGCCTATCATCATTCCTTGCATGCTCATATTTTTTCTCCCCTTTATCATTTTTTGATAGGATAGATTCATCGCGAACCTCCCATGGAGTGTTGTAATGACATTTAAGCATAGAACCCTTTTTTCATAAACAAGAATAGGGACTGCACTTTGAATGTCTCTGAACACGATTCACAGAATGCTCATAATCTTCAAGTGGGTTGCATTGAAAGATCTGCCTAGTGTTCAAGAGACAAGGATCATCATTCAAGGATCGAGGGATAATGGTATTTCTTCTGTGAAAATCATGAGGGTTCCAAGCATTCACATATCTATCAAAATAATGTTTTGCATCTTGCACGGCAGATGCATTAGACCAATCCAACATGTCCATGTTAGGAGCATCTTCAAGCCACAAAAATCCATGTATATGTGCAGATCCTCGATGATGCCACTCATACCTACAAGAAACCCACATACTATAAGAATATAACTATATATGAAGACAAAAGGAAGAAAAAAACTTTCTAATAGAAGTAGGTACATAGAAGATTGCAAACCTATACCACATGTCTTTTGCTCCGAGATACTTTTCGAGTATTTCCTCATGGGAAATTGTAAACCTGTGGTGCATATACAATGCAACAATATGCAGGTAATCTATAACATGTTGAATCTTGGTAACATGTTCGTTAAAATATTTATGAGGTCGCTTGTACGACATCAATGAATGCAAGTCAAGCCACTTTGTATCAGCTGCAGACAAGGTAAAGAAAAATGTGGGGCATCCCAATTGACTGACCATGTCCATTAACTCACCATGACACTTATTCCAATACGATCGTGTACCTCTAAGCGAAGAACCAAACCTCATTAAACTCTCAGCCAACTTACTATCAGGAAGTTCGGTCAATTGTCGACACAAATCTTTTATTGTCATGGGAGAAGCATCATGCATATTCTTTTGAACAAACACGGAAGCTGAAGCTTGGCTCCGATGACGCATAATCATGTTCAACAACAAATAACAGAATCGAGGGTGTCTCCCAAAGCGGTGGTCAGAGTACCTGATAAGATGCAGTCCATATTCATGAAATGCAACAGTACATATTCTTGGTTGCAACCAATCATCAACACCTGTTGGGAACAACGTTGGGAATGCCATATCAAACAACCCTTCTGTATTATATTCATTTATAGGGACAAGACCAATATCTGGCCATTGCATTTGTTGTATATCTGAACCATCTCCATTTTCAATAAAATTTCTAATCTCTTCCATCTATGTACATGCATTTGGTTGGCGAGAAGAAAAAGATGAAGGATGAGCATGTACTCAATGACTTTCGATGCCTTCCTCTTCCCCATCTGCAATGTCAGCACGTTGTTCTTGAATATCATAATCAAAGAACTTTAGTCTATTTGAAACATCTGTCCCAACTTCAGGAAAACAAGCTAGAGAGTCAAGGTCAATTTCAACATCCCTATAAAATTTATCCATCTTGAGCTTGTACTGCAATGCATTTAACACTCGTGATTTCTTAACATAAAAATCATAAGATCTAGCTTGTGGGCCTTGTCTCTGAACAATGATGATGTCAAGGTCTTCTACGCGACGTGGAAGAGATTTTAAAACCATAGATACATCCTATGGAAAGCAAATAGTATGGCCACTATATTTATATTGGCCACCACGAGCATGTGAGACTTGCAATATATTGTTTACAAGGGATATCAACATCTCCTCCACTTGTGTAAGGACCCTCAAAACATCAGGTTTCTCACCAGGATCCATTTCATTCCAACGAAAAATCAATGCGACCCTCGCTCATTATTACATCGTGCACAAGTAGGTCCATCCGACATTCTTTGTACTTTCATCCCAACATAGGATTCATGGAAGACATGACACATTTGCACAACTGAGAGGCTGTCAATCCTTGAACGAAACTTTTGATGGCATGCCAGCATTGCATCATCAAAATGGGGAGGAAAAAAATTATAGTGACCAACATTATGGGAAGTTGGTGCACACTGTCGCTATTGAACTACATGATTTCCAAAACATCGCCCAGCGTTGATACCATCGGCATATGTAGCAGGGACAAACAAATTTTCTGTAGGTCCTTCAAGAGGAGTGCTTTGAAGGACGGTTTCTTTACGGACGCCCAACTGATTGCATTGGACAGTGTGCTGCATGGGCATGTGAAGTGAATAAAATATCAGGAATGGAGATATTTTACTATTGTTGTAGGCATGTAATAAAAGAGGAACTCCTACATCTATTACTGAAAATACATATTAGAGATGGATCTCTTACTGGTAGATAAAGAGGCCAACAGAATGGGAAATCATCAAAAACACTTACAGAATCTTTAAAATGTGAAGGTTTTGCTTCAAAATCATCTGTACCCTGCATCTGAGCAAATTGAATCATCTCAATATTGTCCTGTGCAATAGAAGCATAAAAGTACAACATAGCGATGCTTGTCAAAGAAGTAGATAAAAGAAAGGATGTTTGCAAGTCAGAAGAAGAGAATAGATATTCATATATGGGTGACTCACAACACGGATATTATTTGATGCAGTTGATTTATGTCTAACATGTGATTCCATACAAATGACATCGGAATGTATTTCAGCAACATTTCAATGAAGCAGTCCTTTAGATCGAGGAGTGTCCTGTGATTACAGAAAGAAGCAAAAAAGAACGAAGGTGATAAGGAAAAGAAAAAACATATGTAGAAGAGAAATAATTAGACAAATGGGAAAAATGGAGTTGTTCAATACCTTCGTTGTGCCAAGGGAAATAGTATGTGGCACAATAGACTCAACCAGTGTTGCAATATTGTGTTGACATGGTTCAACTACACTATGGCGAATACTTGCATTGTTGCCTTCTGTTTGGTTAACTTCATGAAACATTTGACGAACCAAATTCGAGCCAGACAGAAGAGAAGATTGTTTTTTTTCTCTTTGCAAACAACGTGGAATGAGATCAGGTATGTGCACATTTTCCCCATGTTGCAATGTTTGAGAAAGGTGCGGAGATGATTGAACGTATTCGTTGATAACAACATTTCCAGTTGCAGGACCTTATGAACAAAAAAACATCAACGCATAGCAAAAGATAAAGTCTTTACTAATATCTTCTTAAACACAATATGGGAAAAGGACAAGGGAGTGAAAGAATGTTTGCATAAGAATAGTGTACGTTTTTATACATACCATTGAAAGAAATATGAGAAGGGACTGAAGTTGTTGAACTTCTTAAACGATACAACTCTCAACGTCGTGCGTTACGCACTTCCTTAGTTTGGGCATACCTTAATCGAGCAGCTACATTTCTTTTCATTCGTGATGCTACAGAACTTGAACATTCCGGTTTATGAACCAACGAAGGGTTTTTTTGAAGACCATGTTTGTATTCTCTACGGTGAACAATTCTGGTGTTCTCCTCCGAATGCTTAACTCCATCCAAAAATTGATGAAGCACATTGTTGGGAGATAAGACAGGAGATTGTTGTATTTCTCTTTGTAAATGAGATTTTCTAACAATAGGTATCTGCAAGTTTTCCCCATGCTGCATAGTTGGAGAAAGAGGCAATGTATGCAAAGTGGGTTGTTTCATAGCAGGATTATCTCGAGAACCATGTTCAACATCATGGCTATTCTTTACCTCAACATTATTTGAATATGTATGCACTTGTGGTTGCATATCCATTTGCATTGCTTGATGTAGATGATTATTGGTATTTGAAGGCCCTCCTTCCCCTCTACCTCGGTGGTGTTCGAAGGGAAGTGTGGTTCGCATGATATCGGCCAAACTCTTATGATTTTGATACTTCGTTCGTGAAGGGGCCAATTCCATGTCTTGTGCAATATTTTCATAACTCGTATCTCCCAAGTTTGACTGTTCAAGTCTGGTAAATTTCCCATGTGAAAATGGAGAACCACGTCGTTTGTTTGTCGCTTTAAATAATCTATCAGATTCCATTAGCAACAGCTGTGGAAAGTTGAAAGACATTTTTAGTAAGTGTAAAAGAAAGCGTCTTAAACGGAAGGTAAGAACAATGTGAAGCAATGCATTTGACGACGGAAACAAAGAAAATTGGGGATGTAGAAGAAAATAACTTAAATGCGGACAATGAAATCTATTGGACAAATAAACATGTGAAAAGTATTTTATGAATGTTGATTTAATAATGTTTAAACTCATTTAATGTGGTAATTTAAAAAAAAATGTGTTAATGTTTAATGGTAGAATAATCAAATGACTAAAGTTAAATATGGTTAAATTGTGAACATGAATTAAAATATGCAAATAGCAGCAATAAGTGCAATATGCAATTAGTAAAAAATAATAAATGGATCATTTATTGGTAGCTTCATAAGTAATGTTCAACCATATTATTGGACCAATAGATGTATTTCTAATACCAATGTGCAATGTTTTATAATGTTTACCAATGTTTTATTAATGATTTTATAAACATTTAATTTATGTAAAGATTATTTTTTAATAATCTTAATGTTTAATAATGTTATTCAATGTTTAACAATGTTTACTAATGTTTAATAATGTTATTTAACTTATTTGTACTTTAGTTATTAATGTTATCTAATGTTTAAGCATGTTTATAAATGTTTAATAATGGTATTTAATTTCTTTAATAATTTTATTTAATGTTTAACAATGGTTATTAATGTTTAATAATATTTATTAACGATGCTATTTAATGTATTTCAGATGTATAATGACATTTTTTTTTATTTCTAATGACTTTTAATGTTTTTCTAATGGCATCTTTAATAATGTTATTTAAAATGTTGTTTAATGTTTAATAACGTCTAATTATGATAATAATCTTACTTAATGTTTAATGTCTTTCTAATTTGAAATGTTTTATGTGACGTCTTTGTATCGTTACTTAAGTAATTTTTTTTAGTGTTTATTAATGTTTTATCAATCTTTTTTAATATATTTTTAATGTTTTAGAATGTTTCTTAATGTTTAGTAATGTTTATATAATGTTTTCCCAATGTTTTTTAATATATTTGTAATGTTTTCTAATGTTTCTTAATGTTTAGTAATGTTTATATAATGTTTTCCTGATGTTTATTAATGTGTACTATTTTTCAAATATCTAATGACACGTGGAAGAACATTTGAAGCAACAAACAAATGTTGTATGTCAATCTGGAATGTGCTAAGTTTAATCATGGTAATAATGCTAATGTTTAATGTATAATGCTAAACTGTTGATGTTGAATGTCTTTCTAAGTTGTAACGCCAACTTAATGTTTTCAAATGTTTACCAATGGTTGATCAATGTTTTATTAATGATTTTATAAACATTAAATTTATGTATAGATTATTTTTTAATAATCTTAATGTTTAATAATGTTATTCAATGTTATTCAATGTTTCTTAATGTTTAGTAATGTTTAGTATATTGTTCAAATGTGTAAAGGCATGTGGAAGAACATTCTAAGTAACAAACAAATGTTAATATTAATATTTGAAATTCCATTAATAATTCATAGCTTAACAAAAGGTGTAAACACATATGAAAAGAACAAAATATTAATATTTCAAATTCAATTATCAATTCACAACTTAAGAAAAAGTGTTTAACCATATCATTTGAGAAATAATGAAGAGATGAAAACAGCTCAATCAAAAACATATTAGTAAAAAGTTTTTGCGATATTTTCAAAGACCAATCCACAAAGAAGAAAGTAAGAGAGAAATATGTTCCATCAATATTAAAAAGAGTATTTATTTACTTACATGGTTCAAAGTTGAAAAAACTTTGAACAATCATTCAGCCGAAGCAAGGAAGGGAATGTCAGATGTAGAGTCAAGACCCGGGGATAGAGGGAAAAAATTCCCACTAAGAATGAAATCAGTACAGGTATGGTCTTTGGCCATCGGAAGATGAATATGTCTAGATAGTGATAAGGGATCAAACCCAACATATTTTGTTGTCCAACTTGTCAAATCATAATATAGCAAAGATCTTTGAGAAAAATTGCACATCAGTATCATGTTTCCAATTGCACGGAAAGGAAGATATCCACTGCACTTGTTGTTAATATCAGATGTGAGATCTTTCACAAGATTCCAACTCAATCTAGTACCATCTTCCCAATATCCATTTCTGTGTTTTGGAGGGCACTTAAGACGATCAAAATCTAGTATGATAGTACAAGACCAAACAACTGCGTAACGGTTATGTACAATCCATAACAATCGATTTTCATGAAGTGTTAAGCACATAGATCCCCTACTAAATGCATGATGTACAAAATGGATACTCCATTTGTTATTCTTGATATCAAGAGAAAACAACTTGTGCTTGATTCTGGGTATCCACCAGAGAACATCTCAGCATGTAACCAATATATTTTTCCCTCATAGAATACCACATCCCTGGGAGTTGCAGGGTCTGCATCATAGAAGTCTATAGTTGTCCATGTCGTATTAATACTGCTACAAACACTATATCTTGACACAAGATATTCATCAAAAGTGTGTTTGAGTTGTATCCAATCATATTTGTGTTCACTAATATTACTCAATATGGTGAAGAAACCAAAATACCTTGTTTCGATACAACCTATGAATGTGCAGACTTTGGTAAAAGGGTTCAAGACATAATATTCTGGACATGATGGATTTGGACCAGGGACAGATAACAACATAAGGCAACCACAGGAATGTTCAATGGTATACATTGGGTATGGGAAAGGGATACAAAGATCCGATAGCACACCTTTGCTATTAATGTATGAACATATGGAATGATTCAGATATGGATTCCATTCATCAATAAAGAAACCAATTTCTTCTCTGTAATTTATGTGACATATTTGAATAAGATGATGGTTGCGTATTATTAGATTCCACATCTTCAACAAATTTTGAAACCGAAACAAAGCCGAGAGAGGGAGCCACATAAATATCAATTCAAGCAAATCAACTGGCAAGAAACTCCATATAGTTGGATCCATATCGAATGTACTATACATTGCAAAAAAAAAAGAAGAGTTAATAATAGAAAAATATTTGTATATGGAAAAGAAAACAAAGTGTATTTAAGAAGGAAGTATGTAATAATACTTAGAAAACAACCACAAATGTATATAGTTATAGAAATAAAAATTAAACATTGTGCAAATTTCGGAAGTAAAATCACATGTTTTAAGGCTAAGCATAAGGTTTCATTTTTTAGCCCACCCCTTGTAACAATAATCTTTAACCATATTATTGGACCAATAGTCGTATTTCTAATGCAAATGTGGATTGTTTAATAATGGCATTGTGTAATCTGTTAAGTTTAACGAAGCTAATAATGCTAATGTCTAATGTGTAATGCTAAACTATTCATGTGTAATGTATTTCTAAGTTGTAATGGAAACTGTTTGTATTAAAAATGCCACAAATATTTTTACTATATCACTTAAATAATAAACACACTTACCAGGCCTTCCTCATTTTTCAATCTTAACACCAACTATCCTCATTTCAATATTGTACGGTAATCAAGACCATTTCCTCCTCTCATATCTATTTTGTAATGCATGTCTTTCATAACTAACAGAAATATATATGTCATTTATATAAAGCCCATCTTTGAAATAACATCAATCCATGATCCCACTATGACTTTAAAATCATATGGTTGATCATAATTTGGCTATTTTTTTACTATACTTGACTTTGACTATAATCCCACTATTGTTTGATTATAATTCCACTACTCTTTAACTATAAAATAAATATTAACTTTGTAAAACACATCTATAATAATATGTTTAAAAGTTGATATTATTATTTCATAACAATAATGTTAACACTCTATAATAACATTATTAATATTGATGTTATTGTTTTTTTAATGTCATTATTAATATTTTTATTAATAATAATGATGTTATAATAATAATAATAATAATATTCTTATTAATATCTTAAATCCCTAACATAGTAATATAAAACTTAGTAATATATGAGAATCCATAGCTCCTAGGTATCTCTAACAATTTGATATGTATTGATTTTAATATGAAAGTAATGGTGTTATTGTAATAGTATAATGGTGTTAGAATCTATGTGTTGTTGAATCGTATAATGGTATTAGAATATATGTATTATGCAATCTTTAGATTGATTTTATTATTGACATATATTAATATTTTTAATAAATTTATATTGAATTTGATATTACTATTAAGTTATCATTGATTTTTATAATTAATTTTAATAATTATATAGTTGAAATTTTTTTAATTTAATTTTATAACTAATATAAATTTACAAATTCTTATATAAAATTCTTTTAATTTTTAATAAAAATAAATTTATTTATATGAAACAACATATATTTACACAACAAACATAATAATTAAATTTATTTATATGAAACAACATATATTAGAATGATAACATGATAGAAAGACAATAAGAGTTGTTTTATTATGAAGCTATAATTTGAAGCACTAAATTACAATAAGACAAACTAATACTTGCGATTTTGCACCTTGGCTGTTTGTATGAGAATACTTTAACTTCATGTACTAAAACATAGCAGGCCAATAAACATCTACCAAAAATCTGAACTAAACTGTTGTTCAAGCAACACATGCATTACTACACATGATATTAAATACAATATGAAACTAATGTGTGGCCGATGGCGATCAACCACTATATATATGTTTATATAACATTAATTAAAGAATAGTATACTAATTGATAAATATATGTTGAAATAACATTTAAAATTTCAAGCCCATATAACATAGAATAGATGGTGAATAGATATAATATTAAGGCACTCCTTCTATTAAGTAACTTGTTAAATTATTTATTTATAAAAAATTAAAATCTTGAAAAATAATAAAAATAAATATTAACACAACAAACATAATAATTAAACACTTATTTTACATCAAGCTACCATATAAAATCCATCTAAAATTTTAAACAACATTAAAATTTTTTTTATTTATAAATATTAAAACATATATTTTATTTCTAAATATTTTTTTTAATTTTTAAGAAATTTCAAACAATATCTAATCATATTTTTTTTCTTCTTAAATCCTATGGATCAAAATGTTAAATGTTTTACTATTATTAAAAAAAACATATTCAATACTATTTTAATAAAATAAAATGAATCAATTTATATAAAAAAATACAAAAAAATTCTAAATATTTTTTTAATTTTTAAGAAATTTCAGACAATATTTAATCACATTTTTTTTTTCTTAAATCCAATGGATCCAAATGTTAATTATTTTACTATTATAAAAAAAATATATTCAATATTATTTTAATACAATAAAAATTAGCATGTCCTCGATAAAATAAATGTGAATTAGGATTATTATAACATTTTATATAATTTAATTGCCATGTTCTCAATAAAATAATTGTGAATTGGAATTGTCATAATATTATATATATAATTTATAGATTTTTGAAAAAGAAAAGTATTTCTATTTGAAATTTTATTAACTTAATAAATATTCAAAATGTTTAAAACAATACATTATAATTTAAACGTAATTATATAAACAATTAATTTAATACCTTCAACTTAAACAATACACTCATTAAAACATTAAAATAAATATGAATAATATTTAATAACCCTACTCATAATGTTGTATTTTACTTAAATCATGTATTGATCTTAAAAAAACTTTTGATAATCTCTTACAACGTGTTTTCCCAATACAATATGTTATGCAAATCTAAGAGACTCTATGTCATGATAATCATTTTTCCAACATGGTGTTTCATCATGAAGTGCCTTGGATGCATACATGATGTAGGAACCCCCCCTTTTGGACTTACTTACTTAAAAATGATTAGAAACTTAAAACACAATATAACCATGATGATGCATAATTATTAATAAAACTTAACAAATTCGAGAACTAACAAAAACACAATACCTGAATCTGTTGCTGGAGGAGTAGTCGTCATCGTTAGTCCAATCCCGCTTGCCCTTGACGTCCGCTTTGCTCGTTGTGCCCCTCCAGCAGAAGCTCGTTTAACCATTGGCGAAGCAACCGTTAGCTTCGCCACCCAACCATAGGCTCATGCTTTAAGTCACATGGCCTCCCCCGAGCTTTGGGTCGTAGAGCTCACACACAATAATCCAGAAACCCAGCTTGGGTTTCCCCCCCACCAAGATTTCCAGCCAAACCCTCAATAGCAGCAAGTCATGAGGTAACTCAAAATTATGATAGTCATCCAGGGTCTGGGTCCTTTACCCATTCCCAATGCCTTCCTTATAAAGGAAAATCTCATGCGACACATGTCGCTTCATGCAAAAATATTCATTTTATTAAATTAATAAATTAATAACACTCACCCATCCATGTGTCAGTTTCTTTAGGAGATGCACCAACATCCCTAAGTTTGCTCAAGTTTGTCCCCTAGATATTTCACTTAACTCCTAGATTTGTGGTGTAGGTGGAGTTGACTAGGTGTCCATGCCTAGGATTCCATTTTGCTCCTAAATAAATATTTATAATATTTTTAAATAATCAGAAGTATCCTTTCAAGTGCAAATGCCTAAATAACACTTAATATTATTTAAATGCCAAAGTAATCATTTATGTGCAAATGCCTAAAGTACTCAAATACATTTCTAAGTAATGTTCTAGGTGCAAACTTATATGTTTCAATGCAGTTAAGTTTAGCAGTCAAATTTTACTAGGACCCCGGTGCCACACCATTGGGCCTCCTTGTTCCTGAATTTAATTTCCTCGACATGGCACCACTCCATCGGGTCCAGTCATCCGTAGTTTCCATTCCTCGGCAAGGTACCACATCGTTGGGCCCTTGTGTCCGTTCTTTCCGTTCTCGGCAGGGTACCGCACCGTTGGGCCCTTCTGTCGTCATCCTTCCGTTTTGACTTGCGGGAACTTCATGTAGGGATTTTAGGAGCCGTTACCTTCCATCCTCCGTCTACACGCTATTAGGGACTAATGGCGTTGAGGAGTGAGTCCGTTCTCACTGTGCGCCCCTCAACTCGTACGTGACCAACTCCGTCGTGGCCTACCTCGTACACCCTCACGCATTCCTCTTGTGCAAGCAGATCAGTGCTTATCTGCTCATGCGTGGTATTCTTGTTGGAAGTCGACATCGTCGTCGCTCCCCCTGTGTGTGATTTACCCGTACTCTACGACCCTTCATATTCCTTTGTGTGTCCATCGGTGAACCGTTTCACCTGTCTCTACACACTATTCTCACAAATGTATATCATTATTTTATTGAGTTACAATCAATCATAATCATAAATATACTCAAAATAAAATCAAAGGATTATTTTATTAATGTTTCAAACAGTCGGGTCACTAAGCAAGTGCCCTCAATGTCTACAATAGTCTAGGGGCACTACATACACCCCTAGTTATTTAGAACTTCGTCCCGAAGTTCAGAATAAATGTGGAAATCTATGACGCATCTCAGTTGCATCCTCCCAAGTCACAAAGCTACGACTGTAGCTGTCCTACAATACTTTGACTTGACCAATCAAGGCTAAGCATTTAAGAAAGAACTGATAAATCAATTATCCCAGTCCACACATATAATTCAATTCATTAATTCATTTATCAACTATAGTCATGCACATCATTAGGTGATTCTCCCTTATTAAGACACATCCTAACTCGAAGGGCCACTTTATTGAAGTCTATTCCGCTGGGTCACTCGACAGGTGCTTTTAAAGTCCATAGTCATTTTAGGGGCATTACATACACTCCCTCTTATATAGAACTTCGTCCTGAAGTTTAAATTTTTTTCTTGTACTTTCGATGCTAGGCTTTATCTTAATTTCTATCCTCATCTTCATGTCATTTTATTATATATTTCTCCAACAATCACTGCCATAGGAACAAGTCGTTCTAATCATTAGTTTCTATATCATTTAGAATGGTTCCAATACACCCTCAGGACTTAATCGTATCTTTGCGTAATACAGATCCAATAATTCCTTCATAACTGTGAGTACTAAATTTGATTTTCTATACCTCCTTGTCATCTATGAAGGTCTACAATATCCAAAGATTATTACAAACTAGTAGTGCATACCTACAAAGCCATCGCCTTGATTTAAGAGAATAAGCATTTACAACCAATCGATAAAATTCTTGATGCAAAACCCTCCATCAAAGTATATGAACCTTGAATACCATTCAAACTTTCATACTAAAAAAATCTAGAGGAGAATAATTCTAACCTGTTCGGGAAGCTGGAAGTATCCTTGCCGAAGGAGAGGAAGTAAAAATCGTAGCTTCAATTTTTCTACGTCGATCTTCGTAGCAAGTGTATGTCATAAACTTAGCTTAGAAGACAATTATCACCATTCGTATCCAATCTTATTATGGAACAATAACTAGAATAACAATCACAACTCATGATTCAATTACTTTAAGCCATAACTTCAAACAAAATCATTTAATACACATACCATCTTCTCTCCTTGAGTTTACTAGAATCCATCTAAACAATCCTTCAAGTTTTCCCATTTTATTTATCCCATGAATGATACACACTTAATATTTAAGCATTACTTTCTAACTCAATCTAGAATATATCTTCCTTATGGCTGAGCATTTATAATGATAAACAACTCACCTAAAACAATACTTAAATCCTTATATAAATATATTCAACATACATAGCACCTTTAAATCTGTAAGCATAATCATATGTTGTTGGTTATTTCCAAACCATTAGAGTATTGAAGTTAATTGAGACACTCTCAAATAACAATTCTAAAACTCCTTTTTAAGAATATAAACATATATCCTTATTTCGTTTTAAAAAGGATACATGACTTCATTAAAACATTTCTTTTCACTCAATATAGATAACATATTTGTATAACTTATATGCCAACCTAAAGCAATAATTCCTTTCCACTTATTTATTCAATACATAAATACATCATATTTTATCACACATACTCATTATAACATTTATTTTCACTTAGCATAAGTAACATATTTACATAACATCCATGCCAATCTATTGCAAACAATTCTTCCCCACATATTTAAATATATATCTCTCAATAATTATGATGCCTAACCCACCAATTAGATGTGATTTTTAAAAGGGTGAAATATATATATAAGGTCAATTATCTATCTATATATATATATATATATATATACACTCTTACTTAGTAAGGGTAGTGGTATAATACCCATAATTATAACACAAGTCATATAGCAAATCATTACTCTCAAATAAAGGAGTAGAGGTTGTACTTCTTTAGTGGTACTCTCAAACTCTAAATTCTAAAGCTTACATCTAGAGAGTCTTAAATGAATCTAAGTCTCTCGTTCTCAGCATGTATATATATATATATATTTATATAATAAAATACATAACTCCTATCGTCCGTAAAGGATCCATCCTCTCGTTATTACTAGATTCCCCATTAGGATTAGGTATATCGTCATTCTAACTCAAGGGTATAATATAATTTCATTAAGGCTATGTATCCATTAATAATACGCAATTACCTAATACACAATTATTTAAAATTCACCATTCTCAATGTATTAAGGACATGTGTACTCTTATCTTTTACCAAAGACATTGTATTGATTCATTTGAAGTGTATACATACTATGATCTTTAAACAATGATTCTAAGAATATAATTATTTTATTTTAAATTACGAGTTCACACATAATCTCATTCCTTTCAGTGTACTAAATAAATCCACATTCATTCTACTTCACAATCAAGAACCACCAATAAGGCATACTTAATCGACTACCCTTCCTTTCCAAATCGAGGAGGTTAACTAGATGGTGTAAGTTCGTCATAATACTCTACTTCCTATAAATATAATGATATCACCCTATCAACTTACCTTGTCTTACTTTGTCTTCACAACATACATAAGATTTCATAATGATTTACGTTCAAATGAATATTTCCTAGATTCCATTAAGCACATAATTATATAGAAGTACAATGCATGATTGAATTAAAGTATACAATATGTAAATGAATTTGCCAAAATGCACTTTCAATTAAACAATTCCAAAATTCCATTTTTAAGAATATAAACATTCATCCTTATTTCATTTTAAATACGATAAATGACTAAAAATGTATAACATATCTATGAATTCATTAAGATGTACCTTCAGTTAACAATTCCTCACTCCTTTTAAACATATAAATATCTATTCCTATATTATCTTAATAAAGATTGGTATAATAAGCAGTTCCGATCCAAAAGGGTTAGTGTAGCCTTGTTTTATTTCGAAAGGGCCATAGTTAACTTATTAATGATGTACATATGCAACGGACAATATAGCTTAAACGAGGGCAAAAGGCTCTTAATTTAAGTCAATAGAATGCATGGTTTTAGTTAAGATATAGATGCGCCAAGTGTTATAAATTATGTTTATCTTCAACACATACTTACGAAAAGAGTGACATTCGTCCTTCTTAGGATATATCTATCTGATAAAAAATTCATTAAATTGCATGCCTAAATTAATATTTGAATGTGGCATGACATGAACTATTCTAGGATGTTCAAAGTATTATTTTAACAATTAAGGAATGTCAAAATATAACTTAAGACACATCACAAAGCTTACACTTTTTCATATGTAGAATCATACATCCTCCCTTAGAATTAAAACGTAAACTGCCATAGTGGCGCAGAGACACTCGAATTGACACGCCGACATTTAATGGTTTTAATATTTACAAATTGTATTAAGTCTGGAACGCCAACGCCAATAGCCCTCGAAATAAGTGTACGGAGATTTTAAAGATTAAATAATACAATTTGTATCTAGCAAACTGGGACGCTTAAAGAAATTTCAAATAGTTGCTCAGAAATTTTAGATCTGCTTTACAAACTACTGCAAGTATTCGAAGGATGCCAGTAACATGCAATCAGAATCTCAGAGGGTGAATTTCACAGCTAAATTATATCTCATTTCATAATCTGGAAACGCTAATCGTAATGGATCAATACAGATATTAAGAGCATTTGTAAGTTAATTTAATTGACCTGGAAATGCCCCCAAGAAATGGATCTACGCAAACATCATTTTAAATAACCATCACAAATTCTGAACACACATAAATTTCAATTTTTATTGATAAATACAAAGACGGAAAATACCTCAAATAATAGATTCGATTTTATGGATATATATACGGAGAAAAACGCCTCAGTGGCAAGCCAATGCATAAATTACAAATTTGATTTTATGGATAGAAGAATACAGATGGAAAATGCCTCAAATAATGGATTCGATTTTATGCATCTGGAAAGAAAATCAATTTGCAGAGATTAAATGGCAGATGGATTTTGGAGCGCTTTCTCCCTTTCGAAGGTAGAATACGAGTAGATTAGAGGTCAAGCTATCATAGATTCTAAAAACACCATTAGAAATGGGTACACGCAGTCTTTTAAAGGAAGAGTACACAATCTTATTTAGATCTGGAAAAACCGATAGGAATAAAGACTCACAAAGATTTTTAATTAAACCATAAAGCAATTTCTAGAAACTCCCATGGATTTGGGGAAATGGAACCATGAGCAGTTTAATGATCGGAATGATTCATGCAATAACCGAGGTCACCATTCGATTTGGTAACACAGAAACCTTTTAGGGTTTAAGTTAGTTTGAGATCTACGCCACGGTCTGGATCAAACTGCCATGAGATTTGAAATCGGAACGTTGAGAACTAGATTCGAAGGTTATAAGCTTGAAATAAAAAAAATGCCATACTCTGGAAATGAGAATGCTATGAAATTACGGTCAAACACTGAGATTTAGATTAAAAAAAAAAAAAATGCCCTGATCTGGAATTTGAATGCTCTTAAATTTAAAACAATTGCCAAGATCTGATTTCAAGGACTTCTGAGTTTTCAAAAATGAAAAGTCAAAATCGAAATACTGTAAATTAACTTGCAGAGAATGGATGTTAACACATATCCCACGGTGCAAAATATAAATCGAAGATCAATCTGTAAAACGCTAAAGAAACAATATATAATGAAAACAGAGTTTAAGAGTCATAGTAGTTCACATCCAAGACCGAGACGCTGCTATAGGAATGCGAAAATAATTATATAATGAAAACTGAGTTGTAGTTATTCTCAACAACCAGACTGCAGGAGATAATCAAGGCACCGAGTCTAAGTAAAGGGATATCAACGGTCTCCTGACTTCGGGTAGAACGCCACGTCTTCACCTTCATGCTTAGAACCGGTTTCTAGTTAAGGAGGATTGCTACGGTAAACGAAAAGAAGGGAATAAAAGATCAGGTCGCCACTCACGGTGGTTCAGTGATCGGGCATATATATAAATAATATTCATCCCCACAAACTCCAGTTCCTAAATAACTAATAGTGTACCCGACAGTTGTCAAATGCAAAGGGTCACTCAGTGATGACATAACATCAACATAGGTATGCAACAACCAGTCGAATCTCAGCCGAATCTCCCGTTCTTGGATGGATCACGCAGAGTCAGAACTTTTATTACAACAATGTGGTGCTGGATTTATCCTATTCGAGCTTCCTTTTACATGGAAATATAGGAAATAACCTCCATCCCAATCAAATACAGGATTTACGTTTCCTTGACAACAACTAATAGAGATAAAACTTTAATCTTCCAATTAAACAAAGACTATATCTACTATATTCACATACCGATCGGATAAGTAATACTCTCCTCTTTTCACGGTTTTTCTTTTGTATGAAAATATAAAAATAAGGGTTCTACGTTATTCACCTACAAAGATCCTTTCGATCCTTTCTTTGGTTCCTTTTTCAGCTCTGCGATATGGGGCAGTCTAGTAAAATAACTTACAAGATCCTGCATCTATCAATAATTATAGAGGTGATGCATTTCCATGCAATCTAGCAAACAAAATACAGATCATACATTTTTGCATCTATGGGGTCTTTGTGCGTTCTGCCAGAGAAAAAGTAATTACCGAGATCTACGTTTTTCACAATCCACTACAGTATTATATAAAACTATACAATAAATCCATTCCTGCAGGGTTCTGCGCCTAAAGAGTTCTGTGCCTAGCATACTCTACTACAGAAGATATATAAGCCAAAATCATGTACGTTCCAATGATTTCGCTGCAGCATTTACACAACAGGGATCTCGTGGTGCTACGGTGGCATCAACAACTTAAACTACAGCAACCCGTGTCCCTCTACCTCTATCTTTCGCCAAAGTCATTTCTCGGTGTGAACCAACGTGGGTTAGCTCGTTAATAAATTCCAGCGTGATTACAGGTTGAGGGTAAGGATCACGCAATCTTCAACGGTGAGTTTCATTCATTGCATTGCAAGGAGACATTTAACAGAGGAGGGCTACTGCGCTGGCATGAGTTACTGATTCGCAATTATGGTACAATCTTTCTGATAGAACAAGATTTCTAGATCGCAAATCAATTTTTGAAGTAAAACCACAGAAAACTTAAAGATCAAGGTTACAAGTCATACACTGAATTTCTGGAAATGCCCATAATCTTTCGACATAGGTATATAGAGATTTTAAAGATCAAAATTATAGATTGGATTGTGAAATCAAAAAAAAAAAAAATTGCATTCCAATTTCAAAGACTTTATTCACAAGTTCCGGGAGCGTCAATACACCGTGGAATCATTGTATAAGATCCCCAGGTGCAAACCAACTCCAAATAAAAGACAATAAGCCGAGGGTCATCTTAACACAAATGAAAAATGGAAGACAACCGTGATCAAAATCTCAGATCGACATTGTGCCAAGAGTCAATTCACACAAAAAAATGGAAAATAGCGGTGGTTGAAATCTCAGATCGAATTAGGGAATAACGCAGAGGATAAAGGAGAATTTAGATCTCAGTCGGTTTGAACAATAACGCAGAGAATGAATAGAAAATTAGATCTCAGTCAATTGCCAATAACACAGACGTTCATTTAACCGGGATCCAAATAGTTTAAGAAGCCAGAAAACTATCTAAATCAAAAGATGCAACCGTGTAATATAACCCTTTGCTAAAAATAAACAGAGTTTTGAACCTTTAAAATGGAACATCTGACATGAAAAGAAATATCCTTGCCATCGAAAGTATAGAGAGCTCAATGAAATTAAATTCCAGAATTTTTTTTTTTTTTTAACACAGAAAATAAACTATTTCATCCTTTAAATATCATGGCAGAAAGTAAAATTTCAGGGATATCAAAATGGTTTCTCTACACAGAAAAATAACACAATTCAAAGAGATTGCAAATCGACACATAGTTAAAATAATAAAAAAAATTAAGAAGCATTGAACCTGATTAGATCATCGAGTTGAGATCGTTGTAGGAGTGGTTGATTCAGCAGTCTGGTTCAATCCAATTTCGACAAAGATACCGACAACCCCTGATAGGAATATGAGTCCGGTGCCCTCAAGGCTCGACCGGCTCTGATACCAAGTGTAGGGACCCCCCCTTTTGGACTTACTTACTTAAAAATGATTAGAAACTTAAAACACAATATAACCATGATGATGCATAATTATTAATAAAACTTAACAAATTCGAGAACTAACAAAAACACAATACCTGAATCTGTTGCTGGAGGAGTAGTCGTCATCGTTAGTCCAATCCCGCTTGCCCTTGACGTCCGCTTTGCTCGTTGTGCCCCTCCAGCAGAAGCTCGTTTAACCATTGGTGAAGCAACCATTAGCTTCGCCACCCAACCATAGGCTCATGCTTTCAGTCGCATGGCCTCCCCCGAGCTTTGGGACGTAGAGCTCACACACAATAATCCAGAAACCTAGCTTGGGTTTCCCCCCCACCAAGATTTCCAGCCAAACCCTCAATAGCAGAAAGTCATGAGGTAACTCAAAATTATGATAGTCATCCAGGGTCTGGGTCCTTTACCCATTCCCAATGCCTTCCTTATAAAGGAAAATCTCATGCGACACATGTCGCTTCATGCAAAAATATTCATTTTATTAAATTAATAAATTAATAACACTCACCCATCCATGTGTCAGTTTCTTTAGGAGATGCACCAACATCCCTAAGTTTGCTCAAGTTTGTCCCCTAGATATTTCACTTAACTCCTAGATTTGTGGTGTAGGTGGAGTTGACTAGGTGTCCATGCCTAGGATTCCATTTTGCTCCTAAATAAATATTTATAATATTTTTAAATAATCAGAAGTATCCTTTCAAGTGCAAATGCCTAAATAACACTTAATATTATTTAAATGCCAAAGTAATCATTTATGTGCAAATGCCTAAAGTACTCAAATACATTTCTAAGTAATGTTCTAGGTGCAAACTTATATGTTTCAATGCAGTTAAGTTTAGCAGTCAAATTTTACTAGGACCCCGGTGCCACACCATTGGGCCTCCTTGTTCCTTAATTTAATTTCCCCGACATGGAACCACTCCATCGGGTCCAGTCATCCGTAGTTTCCATTCCTCGGCAAGGTACCACATCGTTTAGCCCTTGTGTCCGTTCTTTCCGTTCTCGGCAGGGTACCGCACCGTCGGGCCCTTCTGCCGTCATCCTTCCGTTTTGACTTGCGGGAACTTCATGTAGGGATTTTAAGAGCCGTTACCTTCCATCCTCCGTCTACACGCTATTAGGGACTAATGGCATTGAGGAGTGAGTCCGTTCTCACTGCGCGCCCCTCAACTCGTACGTGACCAACTCCGTCGTGGCCTACCTCGTACGCCCTCACGCATTCCTCTTGAGCAAGCGGATCAGTGCTTATCTGCTCATGCGTGGTATTCTTGTTGGAAGTCGACATCGTCGTCACTCCCCCTGTGTGTGATTTACCCGTACTCTACGACCCTTCATATTCCTTTGTGTGTCCGTCGGTGAACCGTTTCACCTGTCGCTACACACTATTCTCACAAACGTATATCATTATTTTATTGAGTTACAATCAATCATAATCATAAATATACTCAAAATAAAATCAAAGGATTATTTTATTAATGTTTCAAACAGTCGGGTCACTAAGTAAGTGCCCTCAATGTCTACAGTAGTCTAGGGGCACTACACATGAGTAAATAGGTATGTACATGAATTAAAGGATAATGATAATTATTCATAACTCTAGGCTACGTCAACGACTTGAAGTTTTTCAATGTTTGGTGAGTTTTTATTATGTCTATTGATTTTGGTCTTTTCATGATGATATTCTAGTCAAACATTGTATGCTAGTGTAGTAAAGTTAGTTTTAAATGGTAGTCATAAATTTAAAGAATAATAACAAAATGTGTTTGTGAATAAGAGATCAATCAAGGTTATAATTTATAAGGAAAGGGTGTTAATGAAATATATGAAGGATTAGCATAAACACAATAAAACAAATATATTAAAGATTTTGACGGCAAGGAAGGTTGAGAAGTTTAATTTGAAAGAGATAAGTTTATACGAGAGATTAACTTAGTGGTACAACAACAAGAGAAAGTAGATAAATAAATAAATTGTTTAGTGGTGTAATTCAAATTTTTATTACAAAACCCTAACAACAATTCCATCTATGAATTCGATAGCCTAATGTTTAAATATATTTTAATTACTTTTTATTACGAAACTATAAATATAATTAAACATCGTCGTTACATTGTAAAACAACCATGCGGTAAGAATTTTTAGGACACCTCTACACGACGCGTAGATATCCCTGAGTTCCACTTGCAGCATGATCTTCTCTATGAGGTTTACCTGCAGGTTTGCCCAATACTTTTTTATAAGTAGATATCTGTCACATGATTTAAATTTGGTTGATGGGATGAACATGACATAACCTAATCAAAAACATAATAGCATAAAAGTCATGGTCGGCAGTTCCGCATTGCGCTTTGAGCAGTTTGCAAAACCATTTTTCCACATGCGGATGTATCACAAAAGGACGCATGTGATAGTGGTTTCATACCGCAACCACCCATCGTCGTTATCTTTAGCGCATGTAGACGATGCAGGATGAACCGAGAACAACCGATCCCTTCTTTATGGCTCTTGCAACGGCGGAGATGATACAGAAAACAATCAACGGCGATCGTGGAGTGCCGCACCTTGGGCCATGGTACGTGGCAGATGGGAAATGCATCCACTTGTTTGATGATGATCGGACGGTAGAGGGATGTAATATGGGAGATCAAAGGACGAGATCATCTCCGCATCGTGGAAAGTGCACACTCGGTAAAGGAGAAGGTGGTTGCGGAGGCGAAACCACCTTAACAGGTGTCAATTGCTAGTTGATCCGGATGGACTTGTGAGCGGGAAAGAAAACCACTGTTAAAAGTAGCGGATACCACCAAAGAGGTAAAGCACACGTGATCTGATGGTCTCAATTTCAACACATGCGATCAATGGCTGAAAATAGGGCACGTTTGGAAAGTTGCAAGAAAGATAAGGGAAAAAGTCTATATAAAATAAAAAGGGCATTCAAAATCAACATATTTTCTATGTGTCGTTGTTTTTAGAAGCTTCAAAGACCGGTGGAAACTTCCAGTCACGACAGAAGAATAAAGGATGTGTCTACAATAGGTAGGGTCTGGTGACCTGGCTTGTATATTTCAAAGAAATTTGTTTTTAAAAGGAGTTTAAATGGAAACTGTGCACGATGTAGACCCATTTAAAGCTAAAGATGCCCTAGAAGACAGGGATGTACATGTTTATGATACCCTAATTAGGTTGTCGGTCGCTGAAATTAAACTTAAACTGACGAAATTACTTGAAGAAGGTTTAGACGTTCATAGAATTCACTAGTCCTCCCTGTTGTCTTTTTGCCCAGACCAAACCCTGTCTTTTCCAGAGTTTGTATCGTGGTGTGTTGTTAATTACTCCAGAGACGAGAGGACTATCTTAAATGGTCAGAAAACCAGAGTTGTCTGCAAAATAGAACCCTCGTTTGTAATGGAAGCCCTAGACATTAAGTTATCGCAAACCCTTCAACCTGAAAGTTTTTCCGAGAGCTTCATTATCGATTATTACCGTCAATCCCTTTCAGAGAGTAAAGAAATTTTTTTGTCCACCTGCCTTAAACCAGCATTGAGCATTTCCGATGTCCCTTACCCTATAGATGTTTATTTATTTGACGAGAACAACCAACTGGTTTTGTCATTGTTGGCTTTAGTTTTAGGGTTTGATACAGACATGTATGTGAGCGAATTTCAATTGAGCCTTTTGTATAGAATGAGTACGAGTCTGCCAAGAATTGATGAAAGTCAAATTCCCCGACTAAACTTTGAAGAGTTCCTGGCTGAAAAAATCCACTGCCAGATGGCCAATTTCCCTACGCTCAGACATTTCAGGTTTCAGTCACATTTGATGAAAATGGTCATGATGGCCAGTCATGAAGAGTTACCATTTCCAAAGATAATTTTCACGAGTCCATTAGCAAATAATATGTTCAATTATATAAATTATATGCTCTCCGAAGTTTACAGGATGATTTTTGGAGAAAAGATGCCTAGAGTACTGCCAGAGATGCAAACCTCTATGCAGTTAAGTGTAGAATTTGCTTTAGGGGATTGGTTCTTGTTGAAAGATAGTATAGTGATTAGGTTATATTGTTTCAAACATAAACCTTATATTCTACCGACGTTTCTTACTATGAGGGTTTTCGCCCTTGAATTTCTCAGGCAGAAATTGATTATGGAAGACAATAATTTCTTTCACTTCAAACAAGCTACATACATTAAATATCCATTTACAGTTGTCCCTTTCACTGTAAAGAAAAAAAATGCTATTATATATATAGAAAAATTATTGAAATAAATGGAGTTCGAAACGGATGTAGCTATTGAATATGATCCTTTACACATCATATCAAAACGAAGAGTAAGCCATCACATCAAAGGACTGGATCATCAAGAGATTGATGGAATGTCTGACAGAGCAAACTGGTTAGAATATGAGGAAAATAAAGAAATAATCCCTACTTCTGAAGGGAAGGTAATGGTACTGACAGATGCAACGGTAGAAACTGAAAACATGATGGATACTGAGGTGGTCATGTATAAAACAGCAGAAACTGAAAACATGCTGGATACTGAGGTGGTTGGGTCTAAAATGGAAGAAACCGAAAACATGATGGATACTGTGGTGGTTGGGTATAAAAGAACTCTCCAGGACATAGTCGACCTTGAAAGTGAAGAAGGAGGAAAAGTAAAAAAGTCAAAGGTGGACGGGCAGCAGGAACTAATGGCATTTATGGAGGATGAAAGAAAACTTGAAATCAAAATACCAGAAGTCACAGTGAATGAGTATACTCTTCAAGAATACCAAATGGAAGAAGAGGTAAAAAGACCCCACAATATAATGGATGTTTTTAATGAACATAGTCAGAATAAGCAAGAATCATCGTGGCACACTAGTCAATTATTTCCAAAAGTTAGAGCTTTATCCAGTACATAAGTTAATTTATTTACAAGCAGAAATGTCAAAGAGAATTCTCTAAAATTATTAGTTGTTAGCAAGGATAAAATTTCATAAATGAAATTTGATTTGACAAATATTAATGCTCCAGATAAGATTCTGCTACACAGACAAACTGCAGAAGTTATATATGCAGAGTATTTGGAAGCAATCATGAAAGTTGACAAGTTAAGGGATATAGTAGAGAAATTACATAATCAGCCGAGACAAGAAAAGACAGAGAATAAATCATGACAATAGCAAATCAAAAAATTACAGTTAGATTTGGTGAATAAAGAGGGAGGCGGAGGAACAAATTTACTTAAGGAAAAAGATAGCATGATTGAAAAGTTGGAAAAGAGATTGAAGATCCCAGAAACTCAACTTATTCAAGGACCCGAACTGACCATACTAGAGAAAGAAAAAGAAGAGCTGTCATATGAAGTAAAAAATGTCACTGCAAAAATGTTGAAACTCACTAAGGAAAAAACGTATTGGGAGAAAGAGAAGATTTATCTGGGAGAGCAATTGGAAGATGTAAGGAGAAATTTATCAGACTTAGGTCAACATCATGCACATACAGGTCCAGTTGGAGAAGAAAATGGAGCAGACACTCTCTTACAAGCTATGTCACAGATAAGTCTAAAGGACGTTGAAATCAAAGAGCTGAAAAACCAATCGTAGAGGCTGAAGGAAGAAAATGAAATGAAATAGAAAGAAATTAAAACTTTACAAGGAAAAAACCAAGAATTACTTAATAATAACAAAACGTTGGCAGCTCATGTAACAGCACAAGTTGCGATGCAAGGGTGTAAGCATTTGGTATGGGACCAAATTATAAAAGAAGTTGAAAAATTGAGGCCATATCTTGATTATATGAGAGTTAAAGAGAAGGTGGTGCAAGATGCCTTTGAAAGTTGCAAAGCAATAAGGGAAAATCTGCATAGAAAACCAAAGGAAACTGTATAGAATGCAATTACATTCCTAAATGGTCTAACAAAAGCAGATTGAACAGTGATGAACATAAATAACAGGATTGCAGTTATCACATGGGCGAGAAGGATCGTTGGGAAATATACACATGTTGAAAATGTTGAAGCCATAGCTGGAGAAATAAGAAATCAAGTGGTAAACTTTAAAAGGTTATTTGAAAAAATGATTGTCAAAGGATTGCCTTCTTTCTGGGATGCAAAGAAGGACTTGATTCCTCAGAATGATTATAAAAAGTTATTATTTGACATTTGGATGAATCATGAAAAATTCCAACATCTAGATCATTTGCTTACAGGAAAGATTTTAATGGAAAAAATGGCAGAAGACTTTGAAATTTTAAATCAGATAGCTTCAATTGGCGAAAAATTCCCTCCTGTATCTTACAAATATCACATCGAGATGCGGGTCCTGGTAAAGGAAATGACCAGCTATGATCTACCCACAGCCGACCAATGGAGTTACGTAGACAAGTATGGGAGACAAAAGTACTCACTTCATACCTGAAGATGCATTTGAAATTTTTGCCAAGTGGCAAACAATGATCTTTTTATTTTTCAAAATTTGTAATATTGTTTAAAGACTTTTTAGTTAAGACATTTCCAGTTATTAGTTAAAAGAAGCAGTTATGTTATGCTTCTTCCCAATTTTGTATAAAAGACAATGTGAAACATTTTTGAAGGGGTTGGAAACCTTTTGAGAGACAATAAATTTTTAAGGTCAATACCTATCTTTTGAGACCACAGATTCATGTGTTAATCATTTTTATAGTCTGTCTTTTCCTTATTTGTATATGTGCATGTTTATCTTCTTTGTCACATCTTCCATTAAGTTTTCATACTGGTTATGCCTCAATTTATCGCATTTAAGTATTCATTTATTTCTCCAAAGTTAACAATGTATTCATCCTAGTTCAATGGCCGCTGTTGATGGATTGTCATTATCTCTTTGTATACCACCTGCAAAATTAAATTAACTGTGATATGATAACTATCTTTCCTTTTATATATTTGCCACATACGTTTAGCCTTTTATATATTTTCCATAAGTTAACATTACAGATATATGTGCATTGAGTTCTTCTTATTGACCAAGACATTCATATAAGTATTGGACTATATTTTGCTGCTATATTTCAAATAAAAAGTAAATATAAACACTGAACTGCAGCAGGAATTTCTTGAAGGAGCCTTTGAAGGATACTTTCACTCAGTGGGCATAGATTGTGACCAAAAATTTGCAGACAAACACATTTCGAAGGTAGTAAAATGTATATATAAATTCTAACCTAGATGGATAACAACGATTAGGTCAAAAACCTTGAACTTCAAGCCCTAATAGGACAGATAGGGAAAACATAGGCCGAATAGATCAAAAGATAGTCAATATAAAAAAGTTTTCCATAGATGGAAATCCATACGTGATCAATTTTCATATAAATGAAAAGACAGTCAAGATCTCGACTATGCAGCACTACAACATTTTAAAGTTCAGAAAGGATTAGAAATGATGCACCTGCTGCTGCTGCTGCATTGCTGATGCTACTGGTGTTTCTACTTCGCTGATGCTGGTGCTACTAGTGAGGCTGCTGTGCTGCTGTGCCACGGTTTTAAAGGAGACTGTGCGAACAACAAAGGGCAGGGAGGAGTTACAAAGAATGGATGGACCAATTTGAATGCAACGTGTCCATCCATCCATAACGTATAGTAACCGCTACTACAAGAAGGCGTTTTCATAGGGAAGTATTCTATGTTGCAACAGAGCCATTTTCTATGTTGATACATTTACTTGTTCATTCACTATCTTATTAATCACTATATTACTAATCACTATCAATAGAGCCGTTACTTGTTCTATGTTCATTCACTATCTTATTATTCACTGTGCATTAAACATTATATTTTACTGCACATTATCATAAAAATTGTATCCCTGAGGGAAGGGTTGGCTATCTCGTGTTCTTGATTTTTCAAATCAAGACTGTATCCTTGAGGGAAGTGACCTGCCCACCCCCAAAATTTGGTCTTCATGTATCCCTAAAGGAAGTGACCATACATAACGATGAAAAGTCCATTGAAACCGGTACTGCTAGTTTTACAACATATATTCAAATCGAAAATGAGAATCATTCATCTGCTTCTATTGCATTACTTCTTGGCAATGGGAAATGAGAATCATTCATTCATCTGCATGTGGGTATTAGGATTTTGGTTATTTTCCTTAGCAGCAGGAATTTCCACGGTCGTATTTCTAGCAGGAACGTCTGGTTATCGACATCGAATGCCTAGAGGTAACCTACTCCCGCTACCCAGTATAGAGAGTGCAATCAGTCAAGGATGGAGGTTTGTATATGCACAACCCTAATACGCATCTAAGTACCCTTTCTGGTAGTCTCAATATTCATTTCACCGTCTATATAGTCTGTTTGGCTATGGTAAGTATTGTACTGTATGCTGTTTTTTTTTGTCTTATTTGGATACTGATAGATTACATTGATTTTGTATTGGTTTTTAAAACATAAGCACGCAGTTGAAGTTGAAGGAAAACCGAAAAGTCCATGGAGACTTTGCACGGTGACTGAAGTGGAAGAAGTAAAATGCATGCTGAGGTTGCTTCCCATCTGCTTGTGCACAATCAGGTTGCTTCAATGTCCATATTGAGATTTATCTTACATTCTGCATTTTGCAGCTGTCATTCTGCAGTTGTAGGTTAACACTCTCTATCTTTAGATTGCATATTTTTATGAGCATTATGGAGTGAACTTCTATTGAAATTCGATGCATGTTTGTGAGTATTTCAACAAGCAAGTTTAAGTTCGTTTCAGTCCGTACTTTTATTTCATTTATTTGTAAATCCAAGTCATTCTTAGGACTCTCCAACAAACATGTTTGAAAATCTGTAAATGTTTTTATATTTCTATAGTTAGTATATTTATTTTAGGATTAGTTTAGTCTTTAGTTTATTTAGATTACTTTTAGTATTTTACTTACTTAGATTATTTTAAACCATTAGTTGTAGGTTAAACAATCAAAATACAAGAGAAAATTGATCGCTTCTCATATTAAAAAAAGAAACATTGTTTACAATTCCACTAATAGAGTAATAGAAAATAATTTCAATTTCAAGTTGGACAAACTTTGGCACCCATACTTCTAAACCTAGTTGATATCGTACATTTGTATTTAAGCTCTTTGTATGACTAATGTGCATTCCAAACTTCATGATTGTTGAACAAAACGTGTCAAGAAACGCATCGTGTTGGTAAGAAGGTGAATCAATATTAAGTCCACTATTGTGCCAAATTCAACCTAATTAGGGTATCATAAACATCTCCATCCCTGTGTTAAAGGGGTTTACATCATGCACAGTTTCCATTTGAACTCCTTTTAAAAACAAATTTCTTTAAAATATACAAGCCAGGTCACCAGACCCTACCTGTTGTAGACACGTTCTTTATTCTTCTGGCGCGACTGGAAATTTCCACCCATCTTCGAAGCTTCTGAGAATAGCGACACATAGATAATATGTCGATTTTGAATGCCCTTTTTATTTTATATAGACTTTTTTCCTTATCTTTCTTGCAACTTTCCAAACGTACCCTATTTTTAGCCGTTGATCGCACGTGTTGAAATTCAGGCCATCACATCACCTATCCTTTTACCTCTATGCAGGTATCCGTGACCTTTAACAATGGTTTTCTTTCCCGGTCACAAGTCCATGCGGATCAACTATAAATTGACACCTGTTAAGGTGGTTTCGCCACTGCGACCACCTTCCCCTTTACCGAGTGTGCACTTTCCATGATGCGGAGACGATCTCATCCTTTGATTTCCCATATTACATCCCCCTACTGTCCGATCATTGTCAAATACGTGGGTACATTTCCCACCTGCCTCTACATCTACCACGTCCCATGGCCCACGCATCTCCCATAGTTAAGCTCCTTGGCGGTTTCCGCATGGCACATAGTGGGTTGTGATACCACCATTGTGTCGATGCACTGCAATACAAGTGCGCCACGTATCCTCATGGTTTCTTTACCGCAACCACTTACAACATATTCCAAACGTACTTTTTGGCGGTGCGGTGCTCCACGATTGCCGTTGATTATTTGTTCTATCATCTCCACCGTTAGATTTTGCCGAGCTCTATTGCACCTTTCCGTGCACCTACACGGAAATGCCACAGAGCGACATGAGTGAGTGCTGAATTCAGCTGAGCGAAATCTCTGGATTTTAGTTTTAACGCGCTTACAGTTTTAAAGCATCTCTCTTCAGCTGACGAATGCTTTACATTTTGTTGCATGTCAATGTCGATCCAGAAGAAAGTACACATTGATAGAGCTGATTCGATTTGATTATTGAGCAAAATTTTAAACATATATATTGTTCTGAAATCTAAATTGACAGAGTAATGCAATAATTGGTAGATTGAGGAGGCCCTCCTCATGTCCTTGTCAAGACTCAGATTCATGCCTATACCTATGGATTCAATCATGTATCTGAGTGTGATCATATTATTTGCCGGATTTGCTCATAATCCCTATATGACACAGTCCTCGATGCTGCGATGTTATAAAACTGCTCTGCCATTATCGCCCTCATGAGCCTGCAACATATAAACAAAACAATATAAGGGAAAGAATATAAAGTGCAAACAATCCATATAGTTTGAACTTCGAGAGGTCGCATAGAATGACAAAAACTGATAATCTTTATGAGAGGCCGCATAGAATATAGAGAACTTCAGCCGAGGATTGAAATCTTCGAGAACTCGTCCGATGACTCCCGATTCCACCAGCTCCCGATTTATCTCTTCCAATGTGATGGCCATTCTTTCTAATGGCGATGCGATGAGAAATCTCCGAAGCTATATTTTATGAAAGAATTGGTGGCGACAAGATCAAAATTGAATTCTGATCTTCAAACTATATTTTATGAAAGAATTGGATGGCGATTCAGAAATGATTCACCGTTTCATTTATTTAAACGACTCCCACGTGGCAGGATCAACCTTTAGTTCTCCCACAGGCTCAACCTTTCGTTCTCCCATTTGATTAAACAAAACAAACCGTTGATTATTGCTAATCTGATAAAACCTTTGGGTAACCTTTGAGCAAACTGCAAATCTATGTCGTTGGATGTATGTGCTCGACGAAGAATATACCTAGATTTCCCATCTTAGCCTTCTATCCTTAATCTTGATTAAAAAGCTGCGATCACCCTCCATATACACACAAAAGCTCATTGAAGCGCCTATCCGCGAAAAATCTTATGCAATTTTTGGAAATTAGAATCTTAGTTTGAACAATTTATTGTAAACTATTTATATACATACATCCGATGCCTTTCAAGGATTTAGTGCAAAACGAAAACCTTGATAGTTACATTTCGAGGTGAAACCCCAAGTCGGGAATCCAAGCCACATATCCGTAAGCATAAAACCCTGCTTCACCGGATAGCCATTACATTAATTCAACTCCACACCAAAATGATGGAGGACCAAGAACCTTTAAAAATACAAATTCTCCATTTCAAACAAAGGTTGAAATATTTCCAGGAAACTCTTAAAAGACCAACTACTTTCAACTTGACTAAAAACTCAAACATCATAGCATCCAACGCAGAAGTCCACCAAGGCCTCGATGAGTAGGACCGAGACTTACTTGGACGGAGGAGTCACTGAGATATACACCAGTTCAACCTTCGCTGCTATCTTACCAGCTAAGTATCATGAAGTCGAAAACCCCTGTCAACATCACAACAAGTAGCTGAGTCTTAGAAATTTTATAAGAAAAAAGATTAAAACGATTTTTTCATTGTATTGAAACCCTTACCTTCCAATTTTAGACCATGGCCGACGCCGATACAGGGAACCAGGTCTAGGGTTGTCCATGGGCTAAAGATCAACATGAAACTCTCGCAACAAGCTTTTAGTGCATAGGTTTATGCAAGACTGCCAGGGCGACCATGGCGGCCAAGGGAGAGAGCTCGACTCTCCTCACCTCCTCTCCTCGTACAGTTCCAAATGACGATGGAAGCCTCGCGAAGGGTTGTCAACTGTCTGCCAAACGTGTGATCACGTGACTGTATTCAATACACCAGCTGGTCCCTATTCTTTTGAAAGATTTCAATTAAAAACCCACCTTTGTATAGTTCGAGCACCCATCTTTCATCGTTGCATTTTAATATCACCTTGGAGCAAGCACATTTTCCATCATGATGGTTAAAAAAACGCTTTAAGTTAGGACTTCTCCTTTTAGTGGAGTTAGTTTACTTCATAGTCACCTTTGTAGGGTTCACATGTAAAATTGTAAGTTGTTACAATCTGAATTTATTTAACCTTTCTAACCAATGATTGTGGAAATAACCAACTTGTCACCTATGCAAAAAAGATCCACATGCATTAGCTTTATAAGCTAAGTAAGTCTCTAAGACGGCTCGAGGTACCTTGCTAATATTTAAGAAATTTAAAACACTTTCAGTTAAGCTTGTCATCTTAGAACAAAAGGTTATGCTTATGAACATGTTTCAACCCCTTCAAATGCCATGCTTCCTTTGATGTTTTGGAAAAAAAGTTAATAAAAAACTTCAATATGATATGTGATCAAAAGATTCTCCTTAGGTCCATGTTTCAACTACTTCAAATGCCATGCTTTCTTTCTTTGATGTTTTGGAAAAAAGTGAATAAACAAATTCAATGTGATATGTGATCAAAAGATTCTCTTATGTCCATGTTTCAACCACTTCAAATGCCCCATGCTTCCTTTGATGTTTTGGAAAAAAGTTAATAAAGAAATTCAATGTGATATGTGATCAAGCTTCATTTAATATTGGCGTCAAAATAAATTAATAATAAAATATGTAAGTTATAATAAAGTAATAGTAATATGAAGCTTTCCCAGGTTGTGAAAAAAAAATAATGATTAATGATTTGCTATCCAAGTTCTTTGAACCTTCAAAGAAACATCCAGATCGTATAATATGATTTGGGAATTTTTTTCATGCAATGGATCAAGGTTTCCAGCAATGTGTGCAAATGACCATCGTGGATCTCAGTGTTCACGTGATAAGAATGGTAGGTTTTACTCTGATCATTGACTGAAGATAAGTCCGGCAACTTCGAGTGTGATCATCGCCTCAAACTTCCGTATTTGCAGATCAATCCGTTCCCTATATATACAATGTAACGATTACTTCATCCTCGTCTCTCGATTCTATCTCCATCATCTTTCCCAAAGAAAAACTCCATTCAACAACGGTCTCCAATACAATTTGTTTCCAAGGAGTGCAACGACACAGGATGGTTCGATATTTTGTATTCCCCCTTTATACAAAGGATCTGTGGGCCTCTCACATGAAGTATCCGTTGAGTCCCTCTTACCCAAGACTAAATAACGGAGATGGTGATCAACCTGCACAAAAAGGGCGACCGCAAGTTGCTAATTTGTGGCGAGATATCCAGGGTGTCAACTCTGGGAAAGGATTACTTGATCCCATCAATCCAATTCTCAAAGCTGAGATTCTTAGATACGGGGAACTTGCTAAGCTTTGGTACGACGCGTTTGATGATAGAGACTATTCTGAATATTATGGAACCTGTAAGCACAGTAAACGCTCTCTCTTTCAGAAAATGGGTTTCTCTCATTCCGGTTATCAAGTAACCAAATATATCTACGCAAATACTGGTGCTTAAGGATCCTCTTTTGGTTACAAAGAAATAGATGAAGGTGTTTGGATAGGCTTTATTGCCGTTTGCACCGATCCAATCGAGATAAAGAGACTGGGACGACGAGACATAGTGATTGCCTGGCGAGGAACAATAGCAGCTCAAGAATGGGTGCGGAATTTCAAAGACATATTAGTTCCTTTTTCCGCTACACTAGCTCATGTCAATGTACAAAAAATTCCAGATCCAAATGTCCGAATAGAGAAGGGATTTCTGTCTTGTTACACTTCCACAGCTGAAGGCTCTGAAAAATGCAGTAGAAGCGCGAGGGATATTGTAGTGGGCGAGATAACACGGCTGCTGAAACAATACAAGGACGAGAGGTTGAGTATAACATTGACAGGACACAGCTTAGGAGCTGCGCTTGCAACGTTATGTGCATATGATGTCAAAGAGACAGTCAACATGCAGAGTATGTCTATACCCACCCCCGTCACAGTGTTTGCCTTCGCCTCTCCCCGCGTAGGAAACGCAACGTTCGCTCAACGTATGGAGGAGATCGGCGTGAATGTTCTGAGGTTGGTGAACAAGCAAGATGCGGTTCCCAATGTTCCTGGGGTTTTAATGAACGAGAACACGGGATGGCTGACCAAAGTACTCAGTTGGCTTCCCTGGACGTATTATCATGTGGGCATCCAGGTTTCTCTGCACAGCGCTAACTCCCCTTTCTTGAAACCCACTCATAGTCTGTCGGACTTTCATAATCTAGAGGTTTATCTCCATTTACTCGATGGCTTTGTAAATCTTTAGGTAGAGATCCAGCTCTGGTAAATAAGAGCTGCGATTTATTGATTGATAGTCTTCATATCCCGTCCAACTGGTGGCATGAAGGAAATAAAGGTCTCGTCAAAAGTGAAAATGGCAAATGGGTATGGCCCGCTAGATCTCCTAGATCTCCCGACGGTAACTATGATCCGCACCAGTTCTGATCAATTCGCATTCAATTTTCTGGGTAATAATGGAATGTAAACCTTACCATTCAAACTAAATTAGTTGAGTCCGTTGTTCTCTTTCTTGCTCATTTGAATGTTAGACGACCGTGGATAGCTTACTATGAAATGCGTAATTTCGAAACTGTGATGTGTATGCTAAACCTGTTAATTGAGTATTATACAACATGCAGTTAATCGATGCTAAAATTGCAAATGAATGTCTAAAAAGGAACATACTATATCCACTCACTCTTGCATATTAAAAGACAAAAAGTATACATTGTGTCCTACAAAATTTTCGGAAGGCTGAATGAATGCTCTTGGCGTCTCGGATCATTGTGTCTGGTTTGGACTCCGACCTCCTAAGAAATAAGGGAGAAGTCTTATTAATTCCACTGGAAAGTGGTCCAAATCATATTTTTTGAAAATTATTTGTCCGGGAGCGAGTATTATAAAGAAGTAAGTATTTGGACCGTTTTTCTATGCGTTTTTTTTTAATAATTTTAGTTTTCAAGAAATCTGGAGGGTTGTTGAAATGGTAGATATAATTTGTTAAAAGAAAAAAAAATTAGTATCAATTTATTAAAAAATTTATTGATAAAATATTAAAATTAAAATAGTATAGAAATAATATTAGTAAATGTTTGAAATCATTTTTAAAAGTAATAGAAATAACTACAAAGCAACTAGTTCTTGTTTTATCTTTATATTCATTTTACATATAATCCAATTGATAAAAAAACAAATATGGTGTATCTTATATTATTTCAAGTGTTTTATAATTAATTATGAAATATTTATTTATTTATTTATTTGATTACCTATTTTTTAGAATTGCATGCAAATGAAACACGTGTACATAGGTGTGACATGATGCTCAATTTAGATAAGGTTAAAAGAGCATTGTGTAGACATTATTCATGAAAGAATTAGTAAATCAAAGATATGTATTGAAGAAGCAAAGGTCATAGCACTTGAAAAGAACTACAACATAAGGCGCATACATGAAGCAATAGAAATCGAGAAACTTCCTAGAAATTTCAATAGAGATGACAGCCTTACCTTATGTGATTCCTGGAAACCAATCATTCACTCCCTGCAATATAATAATTAAATTATTTTGTAATATAAGTTACTAGCTATAAAAAACCATTATGGAACTGGAAAAAGACATAAATGATCAGAGTTAGGGTACTTATCATCATTTAAACTTCCAACTATTTGGAAAACTTCCACGTTCCTCCCAACCTTATGCATTGAACAGTTCCTTGTTCATTCCACAGGTCACCCTCGAGCCGGAGCAAGACCACTATGGAAGAGAGACCTAGGGTGTTGTTATCTATCTTGTTTACTAAATGCAGAGTACCCGCAAGGTGTTTTACTAGCGCTATGTAGAATCTTGTAATCGCACCCCCCTTACATCGTCCTTCATAGACTAGCCATAGACTAGCCATAGACTTATCCATGGAAAATTGAGTGCTCAAGGATCTACAACTAAACCTTCCAATGCACTAGAGACCATTACCCTTGTAATATCCACTCTCTTCATTTTGTTAGTTTTTTGGGGGAGAAAAGCTCCTACTATTTTTACTTTGGTTGCTTTCTCTTTATTTAGGAAAAAGATCTCTTATCTTTGTTTTTCTGTTTTTTCTTTTTATTCTCTTTCCATAAAGCACTTGGATTTTTCCGGCTCTCTTTATCTTTTTATTTTTTTAATTTTTAATTTATTTATTATAGATTTATCCTCACATTATGTCTTATATCTATATGAAATTTTATTTAGTAACTTATTAACGAGTCATGCCATCTCTACTATGATTGGTCTGTCTGTAAGTGGTTGTTCCCAAACAATTAGAAATATTAAAAGAAGATAAGCAGCATAAATAATCATTTCCTTTACTGCACTTGATGCTCTAGAGCCTTGCATCTCAACATCAACTCAAACATAATAATATTAGCTAGTCTTGGTGCTCTAGAGCCTACTAGCTCAACATCAAATTATACATAGTAAATATAAATAGTCCTGATGCTCTAGATCCTACCAGCTCAACATCAAATCAAACATGATAAGTCTAAATAATCTTTATCCTCCAGAACCTACTAGCGCAACATCAAATCAAACAAAATAAATCTAAGTAGCCTTGATGCTCCCGAGCCTACCAGCTCAACATCAAATCAAACATAGTAAATGTAAATAGTCTAGACTTGGGATATTACACTTTTTATATGGCATGTGTTAACACCCAAATTGACCCCCAAGGTTGTGAAGAAGGCAATTCAGGGTAACCACTAACCAATCTTTAGCTTGTGCTACTGACCCAACAAAAATAGAGAGGGATCTCTTTATAAACTCATGAAAATTGGAAATAATCAAAGGCATCAACAGTGAAAACATACACCAGTATTCATCACTCAAGATACTCAATTACAACATACAGAAGATCAGATTTCTGTTGGAACAAAATAATTTAAACGTGGTTTTGGTTGAAACATATAAATCTATGTTGGGCAATGGAATCATGTTAAACAAACTCTGAACATTTATTTACAAATGCTTTGTGAATGCATTTAAATAGGGGAAAGATAGCAAACAACTTGTAGTCAAAGTGATTTTAATTGGTGAAACGGAAGAGAAAGAAACAATCCATCAATACAAGGCATACAATAATGAATCCTGCACCAACTTTAGTAGACATCATTTGCACAATACTTGGAATGAGATAAACAGAGCATAATTTGTATGAATTATGCTTAACTACAACACTGCACCAAGTATGAAGAGATATTACATACTGGAAATAACAATGAAAGATACACATTTCATAGGAGAAGAAGAAAGAACAGACTACAGGACCAATTACACAAGAATCCTTGAAAAACACCTACTTGGCTCTGCAAAACTTTATTCAAAAATATCTCATAAGCATCTTACAGAACAATACAAAGTTTCAAAAAAAATTCAACCCTTATGTCTTCAATTTCAATTAATTTATAGATGTCTTTCGAGCTCTAGGCTCGGCTCTTTCCTGAACAGAAAACAGTTGCAATTTACTGGACACCTAATTGACAACTAATCAAGGCGTATTCGCCGTTACAAATTCAAAATAGACACAGGCGGTATAGGCCTAACCTCTTTTTACATTTACTGGCCTATTTTACTATATGACCAACTACTTGAACAAGAAATAAAACAGAATGGTAACAACTCCAGCTTGCTGCTTCCATTTCTCCCTGATTACTTAGTTGATACCTTTGAGCTATTAACCTGAACATCGGAAATATCTAAGACTGAAATGCTGCCTACCAAGTGTGTTTTACCCCTCATGACAGCGCACTGTAGAATTGGAAAATTACCAATAACAGATCAATCATGGCCATACCGGTTTTCCAAAAATGGGTTTGTGGATCGTCTAAGTATTTGAAAATTGGAGACAAGGAGTATACCTATGTAGCCAAAAACTGACTTGCTTGGTGGTGAGATACAGATAACGTAAGAACGCCGCCACCTTAGTTCTGGGTTTTCACCTAATCATACCAATCAAAAAAGTCATCTACGCCGAAAGAAGCCTTTGTTTGGGTTTCTTTCGGTGGGGGAGCAGGGGGCATATATTTAGTGGGGAGAGGGGCATATCTTTAGTGGGGAGTATTAAGTCCTTGATAATGTCCACATTATGGCGTATTTTCTACTTGTCCTCTTCATGGGCTTCTTCCCTTCTTTCCTGCTGCTGAAAACTCCAACACCCCTGTCGCTTCTTGGGATCTTCTGGTTTGCTGACGGAACCGTCTTCCACATGGTCGAAAACCACAGTAGGTAGAGGAACATGCTCGTCCTCTATCTCAAACAATACATGCTCTGGTACAACTACTATTTCGACTCCCTGATCTTTCTCCATGTTTCTGATAGTAAATGCAAAATATTCGAACAGATGAACTCGCCACCTTTTCAGAAATGGACGTGAGTTGCGAGTCCAGGGAATTTGGTTTATAATGACTGATAACAACGACATACCCATGCGAATCATTCTGCTATGATTCTCTGACTTAGACCTTCCAAATGATTCAGTATGATTACCGAGGCTAGGCTGACGCAAGACACGTTTGATCGTACTTTTCGAGCTATACAGAAAAGACATCTGATGGAACTGAGGTGGCTCAACCCATGTGGTCATCATTGATTTGCAGTGAATATGTATTTCACTTGTGAAAACTCGTGATTGGATCAGGACCATAGGTTTTAGCCTCCATGGTTTTCAATTTAGCGGCACACGGCTCCAATCTTGACTGTTGGATGATGCGCCTTTACTAACCGCGACGATTTTGGGCGTGCTTAACCTGCCGATGATTTAAATCACCGTTGCTGCTCTGGACCATTGATCTATCTCCGTTAGATCTACGCCATTGCAAAGAGCGCAACGCTTAACCCAATCGCGGTGATTTGGAACGCAACCCTTTTCCGCACACATTAGATTAGCGCCATCCCCTTTTTATCGTAGATCTTCATTTCCGTCGATCTACGTCGTTGATTTCTTTAGGACTTTTCCCATGGGTTAACACTTCCTCCGCGATTGTAAAATTTCTACTTAATCTTTGCGCAAAAAGCTCAGGGCTGTAGATCTCTGGGGCAATTTAATTTGTGCCATCCCTACATACTTCTATCTGCTGCTAGCGTATTAGTCTGCCACTAGTCGCCCAATCACCATGGAAACCTATATCTTTTGAATATTCCTTCTCTTTTTACCAAATCCATCGTATTTAGCTCTGATTATTTACCCCGGGGGTGTGACCCGGGAGTTTGTCTTCTTTTGAGGAATTATCTCGATCCTACAATTCTTTTCCTTCATAAAAACCTTCTTCAAAGCTTAGTACATTTCGAGTGCTAACAATTGGCTCCAACCGGGGATGCTATCCTCCTCGCGAGGTAGCAAAGAACCCCGTTGACCAAAGTGCATGATCCATTGGGAAACATTCCAAACCCTGAACTGAAAACGTCTCTTCAAATTGAAAATAGAACTGTACCCGCCTCATATCTAGGCTGAACATACAAAAATAAAAACCATGGCTCTCCTTCCAGACCTTAGGGCCTTCACTTCGGGCTTCAAGTCCTTCAAGTTTGCCGTTAAAACTTCAAAATAACTGTAATATATATATATATATATATATATATATATATATATATATATATATACATATATATAGGCTATGGCACATGAGTTACCTGTTTTCTCTAGGACAGGTAGTGCTTTAAAAACCGTCCATTGACTGGACCTCTTGACCAGGCAGATCCATCTTGGTGTTCTAGGATAAAAGAATTTACTCCTCGGATTGCTGCAATAATATATGGTGCCATCCACATATGGTCGAATTTCCCATGTTTATCCTCCCTTGGAGCATCCCATTTCAGAACCAGGTCATTAACTTGAAATTGATCTTCTTTTTCCTTTCTGTTAAAGGTATTCTTTATCTTCTCTTGCTGCCCCTGTACTTTGTCATAGGATTTACTCCTCAACTCGTTCAATTCAACTATCTGATTTACTCTTCTCTACATATGATTTGGTTCTTCCTATATACTTTGCAACAATCTCATGACTGGAAACCCCAGAGATGCTAGAAAAACTACTTCAGCTCCATATACCAATTGAAAAGGTGACATTCCAATAGCCCTCTTTGTGTTGATTCTATCATCCCACAAAGCATATTTCAATTTTGTGTGCCAAGCTCTCTTATTTTCCTCCAACAATTTTTTGATGATCTTTATCAGGCTCTTGTTAGAGGATTCTGCCAGCCCATTTCCTTGAGGATAGTATGCTGTGGAATGGTTCAGACTAATATGGTATTTATGAAAAAAGTTTATCATTTTCTTGGAACTAAAGGTAGGAGCATTATCAGTCACAATCCTTTTAGGACACTCAGATCGGGACAAGATGTTGTCTTCTAGGAAATCCATGATAACATTTTATGTTGCTTTCCTGGTAGGGATGGCCTCAATCCACTTGGTAAAATAATCTGTAGCAATCAAAATCCATCTGTGCTGACTAGAGGAGTTTGGGTTTATTTCCCCAATAAAATCTATCCCCCATTGTTGGAAAGGGGCTTCCACTATGACTGGGTGAAGAGGGAGTGAAACCACTTTTCTCTTTTCTTCAAAGATATGACACTGGTGACAGGTAACAGTCTCCGTGTACACATCAACAAACATGGTAGGCCAGTAGAACCCAACCCTCAATATTTTGTTGACTGTTACCTTCCAACAATGATGCCCCCCGCAATATCCCTTGTGGAATTCCTCCTTTGTGTGTTGAGCTTCTTGTTCTAGCAAGCAATTCAGCAACAAACCTCTAGATTCCTTCCAATATAAAAACTGATTCATAATACAATATTTTGCAGCTTTTAGTTTCACGGCTCTAGCCCTGCTCTTGTATAACCCTGTAGGAGCTTGTAAGTTTTGTAATACATACACAGTGTTAGCATACCAAGGGGATGCAGAGAATTCAGGCCTTACTTGCACTCCAATATCTAATTGATTTGAATACTCCTCCAAAAGGTTCATCTGCAAAGAATCACAATTAGATTTAGCCATCAATTTTTCTAGACCTTGTCCCTTTACCAGCTTGGTGGGTTTGATTTCTAGGTCATATTCCAGCAATACAGCAATCCACTTGGCTCTTTTTCCTTCGAGATCTGCTTGGGTGAGGATACTCTTCATGGCGTTGTTTGGGACATGGGAAATAATGTGGGAATGGGGGATGTAGATCATGAAATCCTTCAATGATTTTATCAGGGCATATGCCTATTTCTCCATAATGTCATATTTTAGCTCCCCATCTCTCAGCATCCTGCTGAAAAATGCAATAAGTTGCTTAGCAATTTGGGCATTCTTTTGTAACAGGACTCCTGCCACCGTATGTTCAGATGCATAGGAAAATATCAAATTTTATTTGGAAAAATCTGGGCTTTCTAATACTGGGGCCTTAGTAATATCTTTTTTAATGCCAGTGAACGATTCCCTCGCCTCCTTAGTCCATTTTACCTGGTTCTCTTTCTTTAGCATATTGGTGATATTCTTCATTATTTATGTGAAACTGGGAATAAATATCCTCAGGAAACCCACTTTCCCTATGAAGGACTACTTCTTTCATACTTCTAGGCTCCCCTACTTTCTGAATAGCACTAACCCTCTCGGGGTCAATCCTGATACCTCCTTTGGAAATAATATGCCCTAACAGCTTAGCTTCTTTTAATGCAAAATGAGACTTTTTAGGATGAAGAGAGATACCATATTTCCTACATTTGATGAAAACCTGCTCCAAATGCTTTAGGTGCTCATCATCGGATCTGGAATACACTGTTATATCATCCATGTATACAACCACAAACTTATCTTTCTCCTCAGTGAATGCTATGTCCATTGCACGTTGGAAAGTGGCTCCTGCGTTCATCATACCAAAAGGCATCTTCGCATACATGAAGGTCCCCCAAGGAGTGGTAAAAATAGTCTTCCCTTGGTCTTCTGGGCATACCTTGATTTGATTGTATCCTGAGAAACCATCCATAGTAGAGATTCTTTCTGCTCCTACAACCTTATGTTAAATATGTTCCATTTTAGGAAAAGGGTAATTATCCTTTAATGAGGCTCTGTTTAGGTTCCTGAAATCTATGCAGATCCTAATGTCACCATTCTTCTTCCTTACAAGGAATAGATTTGCGATCCACTGAGAGAATCTCAGGGTGACAATGATTTTTGCATTAAATAATCTTCTGATTTCCTTTTCTATCACAGGCACCAATTTGGGGTTTATCCTTCGTAAATTATGCTTGAAAGGTTTCTCTACCGATTTGATTGTAATAGAATGTTGTATTATAGAGGTGTCGTACTCCTTTAGTTCTTCATAACTCCAGGTGAAAGCATCAACATATTTTTTCATCAACTCTATATACTGCTTTGTCTGCCTAGCTTGCAGCTTCTTGAACAAGTTCACCATCCGAGGTTCTTCTTTAGTACCCAAGTTCTGGTCTTCTATAGTGTCGCTGGGAGGATTAAACTTTGGGTTTTTTGCCACATCATTCTGGTCAAACAGCTTCTCCAGGGGTGTCAGTCCCTTAGGGATATAATTTCTCTTCAATTGAATTATATCTTTACTGCCTAGCATGTTCTTCCACTCCTTGCTTTCATTCTTTTCATCCTCTAGTCGTTCTTGTTCTATTAGACCTTCCAGGTTCTCATTTTTGGCATCAATCTGAACATTAGCAAACTCAACAGATAGCTCCAAAAATATCTTAATTTGTAAATCATCATCAAATACCTGCCAGTATTTAGAATTGTTTGGAAGATATGGCTTGTTCACCACCTCCACCTCATATTTTTCTTGAGGAAATATAGGAGTTTTAAAACCACCAGTAGTAGTGGCCGAAAATCTGCCACTTGATTTTCACATCTAGGGATCACCCTGATCTTGTGTTCTGTGAAACAATTCCCGAACATATCCCAGACTTCATTTCTATAGGCTCTCATCCTAGGGTGTTTGGTTTGATAGCTATCATTTACTTGATTTACCACTAGTTCTAAATCTCCAAACACATGTATCCTTTTGGATCCCAAGTCGTTCAGAGCTCTTAGTCCTAGGAGCAGAGCTTCATACTCGGCCACATTATTAGTACACTCAAAAGATAGCTTATATGACAAGGCTCTAGACTCTTGGTCAGGAGGTATGATCCAAACACCTGCACCAGCGCCATTCTTGCTCAGGGATACATCAAATTACATCTTCCATAGCCCTTCCTCATTTTTTTGCTTCTTTGAGGTCTCATACCTTGCTGCAAATTCTTTATATTCATTTACTTCGAGGTATGTTGGAGGTAAAGGATCAGTATGTGAGCCATCGTTGAAGAAAATAGAGGACCCAACCTCAGTGTCTACAGCATAAATAGGGTGATTTTCAGGTTTGTCATCACTGTTGACCGCATAATCCATCATCTTTTCCCTATACAGCTTTCTATTGCTCCCGAAAAGAGGTATAGTGGCATATGATAGGTCCATTTGCATGGTCCCCTTCAACTTTTTAACCCGATACCGTGAAAATAACATCCCAAACTTAGCAAGTACCTCTGCCATGACAACATCCATCATAATGCTCTTAGCTGGGATTTGGGAAAGGGTCACTACCACATCTTCAGTCAACCCTAGGCATTGCACTCTTCTGGAATCAAAAGAATAGAGGTCTTTATAGGGTCTGGTGACTTCTAACCCCAACAGATCCACCATTGACTTTGGCATCAGATTATGTGATGCCCCAGAGTCTATCAATGCGTTGTGTAAGATTTTGCCATAAAAATTTAGACTTAAATATAAGTGAGGGACCTCTTCATCTTTTGGTTCTTCAAGATTAGATCCAAATATTATAGTAGGGGCATCTTCTGTCACTTCCACCACATCCAGTGGACAATCTTCCTGTCCTTTTACCATTCTAGCTATCTCTCCCTTATATTCATTGTTTCTTAACATCTCATTTAGGGGGATAGAGATATTTACCTTGGACAGTTCGGCCTTCAGGATGAATGTTGAAATTGGATTCACTATTTCAGTGACTTATGGTTTCCTAACTTCTTTAAAATGCTTCCCTTTATCCTCTGGTGCTCTCCGTGCAACAACCTCTGGTTGTTTCTCCTTTAGCTTTTCCGCATTCTATTGGTTATTGGAGGGTTGATTTTGGCCAGGCTTTCCTTTGTTTATGGTCACATATCGATTTCTCAACTCCATCTTCCTTTGGATGTCATCCACAGCATTTTGGTAACCCATTTGGTACTGCTCAGAATTTAGTTCATACATTTGGTCAGTGGCTCCCTTAGTGAAAAAATCATGCTCCCTTTCAATCAAATATATCTAATGGTTCAGGGTGTCAAAGAGATGGATATCATCACCCATGGGTTCTATAGGTCCTTCATCATCAACTAAACCTTCAGGGAAAGGAGGCCTTATCTATTGGTCATCATGGTTTCTTTGATTTATTTCGGGAGGTGGTCTTCTGAAGTTAGGATTTCTCATTTGGTTCTCAAGCTGATCTCTAGCAGGGGGTTTGTTATCTAGGGTTAACCTATCCATCAATTTTTCCATGGCTTTCATCATTGTGTCAAACTTAGCATCGCTAGAAGAGGAGGTAGAGGCTTGGGTCTCTTGCTTCTTTTTATCTATTTTTGTTTTACCCTTTATTTTCCCTGAAGCCATCATGTTTGCTTCCACCTCTATGGCATCTTTCAACATAACAGGTAAAGAGGCCGATTTTCTTTCTCTCAACATACATGAGAAATATCCATCAAAGGCATCTGCATAATGGAGTTTTGCAGCACCTACGGAGGGTCTTAGGTCATCTGGGGTAGAATTGTATGCCTTCATAAACCTAGCAGAAAACTCATGAACGGATTCAAAGCCTCCTTTCTTCAAATGGTTGTATTGGGACAAGACCATGGAAAGACTCCCTATCGTTTCCCATCTCTCTAAGAACAATGTCTTAAAGGCTGCAAAATCATTGATAGAAGCATTTGGCAAGTGCCTGAACCATTTCTTAGGTTCTCCAAACAAACTCTTAGCAAACAACCTCATCTTAGCATCGTCATGATATACTACCTCCAAATCAACAAAATTTCAAATCTATCTATATGCTGTTTGGCGGAAAAACACCCCTCTCCATCATAAGAGACGATCCTCTATGCATAGTTCTGAGGGAGGTCATGTGAGGCGGTTAGAAAATTTAAAGGTGCAAATCTTAACCTGAACATCAGAAATATCTAAGACTGAACTGCTGCCTACCGGGTGTGTTTTACCCCTCGTGACAACGCACAGTAGAAATGGAAAATTACCAATAACAGATCAATCATGGCCATACCAGTTTTCCAAAAATGGGTTTGCGAACCGTCTAAGTCTTTCAAAATTGGAGACAAGGAGTATACCTATGTATCCAAAAACTAACTTGCTGGCTGGTGAGATATAGATAACGTAAGAACGTCGCCACCTTAGTCCTGGGTTTTCACCTGATCATACCAATCAAAAAAATCATCTAGGTCGAAAGAAGCCTTTGTTTGAGTTTCTTTCAGTGGGGGAGCAGGGGTCATCTCTTTAGTGGGGAGTATTAAGTCCTTGATAATGTCCACATTCTAGCGGATTTTCTGCTCGTCCTCTTCATGGGCTTCTTCCCTTCTTTCCTGCTATTGAAAACTCCAACACCCTTGTCACTTCTTGGGATCTTCTAGTTTGCTGATGGAACTGTCTTCCCCATGGTCAAAAACCACAGGAGGTAGAGGAACATGCTCCTCCTCTATCTTAGATAATACATGCTCTGGTACAACTACTATTTCGACTCCCTAATCTCTCTCCATGTTTCTGATACTAACTGCAAAATATCCGAATAGATGAACTCACCACCTTTTCAGAAATGGACGTGAGTTGCGAGTAAAGGGAATTTGGTTTATAATGACGAATAACGATGGCGTCCCCATGCGAATCATTCTTCTATGATTCTTTGACTTACACCTTCCAAATGATTTAGTATGATGACCGAGGCTAGTTCTAACGCAAGACACGTTTGATCGTCCTTTTTGGGCCATACAGAAAAGACATATGATGGCGCTGAGGTGGCTCAGCCCATGTGGCCATCATTGATTTGCAACGAAGATGTCTTTAAGTTGTGAAAAATCATGGTTGGATAGGGACCATAGGTTTCAACCTCCATGGTTTTCGATTTAGCGGCACAGAGCTCCAATCTTGACTGTTGGATGATGCGCCTTTACTAGCCATGGCGATTTTGGGCATTCTTAACCTGCCGACGATTTAAATCACCGCCGTGGTGATTTTGGGCGTTCTTAACCTGCCATCGATTTAAATCACCACCGCTGCTCTAGACCATTGATCTATCTCTGTTAGATCCACGCCGTTGAAAAGAGCGTGATGCTTAACCCAATCGCGGTGATTTGGAATAGAACCCTTTTCCGCGCAAATGCAACCCTTTTCTGTGCACGTTAGATTAGTGCCATCCCCTTTTTACCGTAGATCTTCATTTTCGTCGATCTACGCTGTTGATTTCTTTAGGAATTTTCCCATTGGTTAACACTTCCTCTGCGCTTGTAACATTTCTACTTAATCTTTGCACAAAAAGCTCAGCGCCGTAGATATCCGGGGCAATTTAATTTGTGTCATCCCTATATACTTCTATCTGTTGCTGGCGTATTAGTCCTCCATTAGTCCCCCGATCACCATGGAAACCTAGATCTTTTGAATATTCCTTCTCTTCTTACCAAATCCATCGTATTTAGCTCTGATTATCTACCCTGGGGGTGCAACTCGGGAGTTTGGCTTCTTTTGAGGAATTATCTCGATCCTACAATTCTTTTCCTTCATGAAAACCTTCTTCAAAGCTTAGCAAATTTTGAGTGCTAACAACATGAGTATTAAAGGGATTAACAAATAAGTAAATACGTTTTTGGCATAAGAGTTTACCTAAACCAAAGGAGTAAAAATGAACCTGTCGAGGAATTATGTTTTTGTTAAAATGAAAAAAAACGAAGATACACATTTCAAAATGCTACAAATAGATTAAATTATCCCCATTAGTTCCAACAAACAGTCATCGCCCCTTTAAAAGCATTCATGTCAACTACAGAAAATGTACTTCCCTTTTAAGTAGTTGACAAATCCCAATGAGAAAAAAGAAATGATGTTATTCAATCAGGAAAATTGGCATAGGGCATACTTACAAAAGGGGAGATTCAAATTCCATCCAAAATATAGTAAAAATAACTTATGTCCCGATCGTTAATTGTGATGCAAATACTGAAAATGTTTATTCAAAGGCCATGAGAAAAAAAGACAACTACCCAAACAAAATGTATACTATGCCAGAGGTACAACTGAAGATTTTTTACACAGATCATTTTGGATCGAATAGATTCATCCTCCATTTCATTAACATTTCTTCAATTGACAGGAGTTGGCCTTTGATCTTGTATCTTACTTGTACACCTTTCCATATGTGGTAGCACGAATCTTCTCATCCTTCTCCATGGTAGACTTATTCAATCAATTACAGAGTTGAAATATAGAGATAAATATATGCTTTCCTTTTATACCTTCCTTTGCACTCAATCCACCCCATAAGTGATCTGACAAGACATAACTCCCAATCTACACAAACAAAACCCAATGAAAGGAATCTAAAACCACTTAGTCAATCTATGGAGCCATTGTGATTTTTTGGGGACCTCATCTAACAGCTCATCCAAGTTTGGGGCTAGAATCCATGGTTGTTCATGTCAAACCGTGACGGGCCATCCTTGAGACCATGGGAACACTTACCACAGATTTTTTTTATAACCAGTCAAATTCCCTATTATTTTCTAATAAAGGCACATACCACAACAACCCACATAGGATTCTAAGGGAAGCATTGTGCACTATGCATTGAAGTCAAAATGTCGAGTAAAAAGTTAGTTGTGACCTAGACAAATCAGGATATAACTTCACTAACCCTCATCTTCTTATAAGCGTCGAGTCCCATGATCAAGAAATAAGTCAAACACAATATTGCGGGATTATCCAAGTGCAGTACACGTCGAGCATGTGTTCCAATTGAACCCCATAGTGGAGACCGTTTTTCATGACGCATAACCAAAAAGGAATTTGACCTGAAGTGTAGGAAATAGACCACATGATCAACCCACTGGCCATAGGTAGTGTGAACAAATAGTAGCTCATATGCTAGAGAGTGTGGGTGGAAACCGAGTCGTAGGGTGAGAAATATAACTATGAGTCGTGGAAGAGAGCACCGCATGATCTAGAACAAGCGGGAGTCCTTATCACATCTCGTAAATGAGGGTGAACAAAAAACTAAATGCAATTTGGTTGTGGTCACCATGGTTGAGCAATCCACTGGACTTTGAAATGGAGAAGAAGAGGGGCCAAGCCCTAGGATTTTCCCCTCTATAAAAATTAAAGAAAAAAAACAAGGGGTAAAAACCCCATTACTAAAAAAAAAGTTTATTTTTATGAGTACCTGAGAAACTCCTCCTTGAAACACCATACACCATTGAAATTTATGGAGTATCTAACCCTCTGGAACTAAGGAATGTTGAAGATGAGACAAGTGTAATACCCCTAGCATGAATGTAGACTTTGAGGGCACTCATCGAGTGACCCGACTGAACAAAACTTTAATACAATGGTCCTTTGAATATTTATGTTTGAATAATTGAGAAACACATGATCATGTGAATGACAAAAAAATGATAAACGAAAACAATAAGATGAATGACACTTATAGAAATGGATGTCTTACTTAAAATTATGAATGAATGCATGCTATTCTTAACGGATAGCTATTTTATGAAATATATGATGTGAATGAACGAATTACATGTATTTCTTAATGATTGGCAGAGTTACGAAATATGATTATGATTATGGAATGATTCACATGATGTATATTGATGAGTTATGATGAGTAGTACTAATGATGGGTACTTTGAGTATATGTGTAACAGCAAGTAATTTACCATAATAAACTGAATCACAAAGGAAATAAATTTGTCGTAGAGTACGAATAAAATCACACACGTCGGAAGAACAACGACGGTGTCAAATTCCTATGGAATACACGCATGAATTAAAAATCCCTTATCCTCTTACTCGGAGGAAGCATGAAGTCATGCAATGTGGAGCATAATGGAATTGGTAATGTACGAGGTTGAGGGGCGCACAGTAAGAACGAACTTAATCCTCAACGCCATTAGTCTACAATAGAGTGTAGATAAATGATTAAAGGTAACGAATCCTAAATCACTACATGGATTTCCCCCAAATCATATGAAACGAAGAAGCATTAACGAAAGGACCCAACAATGTGGTACCTAGATGGTAAAAGAAAATGGTGGTCGGATGGGCCTGACGATGTGGTACCTAAAACCAAGATTAAAACAGATGATGAATATTATGAATTAAACATGTAAGTTTGCATTTAGGCTATTTGCACATGAAATGAAGATTAGTAATTAAATAATGGAGAATAATTGTTTTAGAAGCAAATGGTAGACTAAACATTAGCATAGAATAATTGTTTTAGGAGCAAATGATAGACTAAACATTAGCATATAGCCAACTCCACATGCACCCACAAAAAATATATATTTAAATTGGAGCATTAGTGGACATACTTGAGTAAATCAAGGAATGTAGGTGCACTCTCATAAGAAATAGACACATGGCTGGGTGAAGAAATTATAATTAAATAATTAGGAAAATACGCATTTTTGCATGAAGCGACATGTGTCACAGAGAATTTGCCTATTTAAGGAAGGAAAGAGGAAGTGTAAACACACCCAATGGTTGGATGGCTACCATAATGGTAACAAAACATTTGATTTTCTTCTATTGTGAGTTTGGCAAGGGATCTTGGTGGGGGAGAAACCCACTTATGGATCCTTGGTTTTGTGTGTGACCTCTACAGTCCCATTGCTCAGGGGTTCAGGAAGAAGAAGAGTATATCCATAATTGGTAGTGAGGTTAACCAAGGGATTAGTTGGACAATGGTCCTTAGACATTGGATTGCGGCAACAAGGACATATACTACAACTCCTCGATGAGCAGATTCATCCAAAGACATTGGAATCAGGTTTGACATTTATTTTATGAATTATTATTGTTGTTTGTATGAATTTTAGTACATCAAGAAATGTGTAATGATTTACTTGAAGCACGGTTCTGCATGTATCTAAATGTGGTTGATACTCTAAGATAAATATTGTGATCTCGACTGTCCATGTCAGACATCATCGTAAGAGGGTTGAGAAAATAATCACTACCTGTCATTTCTATTTTATGGCAGCTAGATGATAAAAGATAAGCCTAAAGGATTTAAAATTTTGAATGTTATAGATGCTGTCATTTTTTTTTTTATCGAATCCTGGTAGTCTATGCGATCTAAACTATTGTTGGCAGGCATTTCTACCCTATAGCAAGGAAACTAGTGCTATCAACTTGGTTGGGGTGATAGGTAAGTGTATTGATGCTATTACAGAGGCATTTACAAAAAGAAATAGATTGTAGATTTAGGGAACACACCTTTTAACCGAAGTCTGATCCTAGCCTTGACCCGGTCTCGTGTCCAGCTTCCGAATCTACCTTTCCTTCAACAAACCTGCAACAACAATACCTTTCTCAAAACATTTTAGGCAATATATAAAGCTTGACATAAACAAAAGCAATGTTTAACATTCAGCATTGACCAAAATAAATCCAATTTAAAATGCCATTTCCTAACACATTCAAATTGGAACAAGAAAAACACTTCAACCTTTATTTGTCAAAAAGTAGAATGAAGTACAAGTATACTTGACAATGAAGCAGGCTCCTGCAACTAGATTCTGGGCTCTGGCTCTGCTCTGGCTTGGATGTCTTCTGCAACAACTTCTCCAATGTCTTAAAGTTTCTCCATTAACTCATCCTCTAGCTTTTCTAGCAATAATTTCTAACCTTGCTCCTTTAACCTTCTTGGTATTTATAGGTTCAAAGAAACAGTTCAAGTCGAGATGTAGTTATGGAGGAAGTTGGGGGAGTTAGGAAACTGCCGTCAACTAATCCTCCTCGATGAATTAATATATTTTTTAATCATATTTTAATGTGTATGCGACTCTTCTTCAGTGGAGTAGCGTATAGGGCGCTGCCCTAGTGTTTAACAACTAGCGCTCAATCGATTTTAAATGTCGAGCGCTACTTTGCTACACTGGAGTAGCGTATACTTGGATATGGGCGCTACTATTATACATTGGAGTAGCGTATGGGCGCTAGTCTCTTTAAGTAGAGTAGCGCTCATATCTTAAAATGATATTTTTTGTGCTTTTCCAGTATTTTCAGGAAATGGAATGAGTTGTCATATCATCCAAGGTCAACATGCTCCTCCATCCAAGTTGTCCTTTTGTGTGATCAGCAGCTCAGGGTGATCACGGATGGAGAGGTGCAAGTTTGAACTATAACAGATTCCCCCTAATGTGTGAGGTCAGAGGGAAACGATGGCCGACATATATTACAATCCAAAGCCAGAGGAGGAGCACAAAACCGTAGAAAACAAGTCACAAGAAACCTGCAACAAAGATCAAGGTCAGCGAGCAATTACATTTTTGACATCTTATAGATGTGTAGTGTGATACAACATGATCTCCGATACATAACAAGGAGATGTATATAAAGCATGGCCACTTGAAATACAAGCGTGGATCCATATCAAACGGAGAGATCATAGCCATAACAACAAACTGGATCTATGTCTCATGGAGAGCCGAATATCAGTGAGGCTCAGTCTTGTGCAACTTGGGTGATGACCAACATAAGGTAATGTCATCCAAAATCCCAAGGTCTTCATCCCACAACAACCCTAGGTACAAACCCTAACCATGTAAATAGATGAGCTGATAGTCGAACATGGAGGGTATCATTTGATTACCGGTCATTGATGTATACCGTTAAGAAACGCGAGGACTTCCACCGATAATGATGATGGAGTCCAAGGTGCCAAGTACGATTCTCCAAATGTGAATAGATGGACTTGGAGTCGAACACTTGGGAATCCTGTCGAAGAAGAGACATTGAAGTATTCTCATCATTCAACAGCGAGGAAAATTGCCACTGGTGACTGCAATCTCCAAGGTACTAACCGAAACTCAAAACTTCAATCCCAGAATAATGATTTGGTGTCTATGGGAAGAAGTCCGTTGGAAGGGAGGTCTTAAGGCATCCTCCATCATCCAACTCGAGGAACACTTAACTAGTAAGAGCTGATATGGAATAATATGCGACAAGACTGACACTAGGAAGGTCGACACATGAGGTCAAGGTAAACTGCAGAATGGCCGACACAGGGTATATCCTTGAACATTGAGCACGACACAAAGTGACTTAGGCAGTTTCTGACATAATGGGGTAAATAAGTCTGAAATGTAAGAGACATTAGCAGACCCTCCATATGGTTGGAAGAATAACCAACCGGGGGAGTAAATAACTCGGAGGAAAGGTTCACCCTGAGGCCAAAAACTAAACCCAACCGACAAGATAGACTCAAGTAGGTGCTATGTTCAAGGATAGGACTTGAATGAAACTTCCTTTGACAATGAAGATATGATATGTTTTTCCCGTTCCTTATTCTTTTTAGATAAAAGAATACCCTTCTTGTGGATTTAATGAGTCCAAGAAAGAATGAAAACTCAATAGGTCCAACCATGTAAATAATTTAACGAGCCCATGGGAGGAAGACTCAGTACCTTCTTCATAATTTATAGAGTTTGAAGAAGAGATAGAAGATTACTCTATATGTACTGATCTCTGGATTTTAATATCAAGCTGAGATCTGTTCTTGCTCCCCGGTGTTTTCAATTTTAAGGAGTCTAAAAAACTTAAACAATAACTCCATATATCTGCTCGTGGATTTTAATATCGAGCCCAAGCAGATTAATGCTCGCCGGTGTTTTCCTGTTTATAGAGTCTGAAAAACTTAAACAATCCTCTTTTCACCTATCCATGGATTTTATATCGAGCCCAGATTGGTCTGTGCTCGGCGGTGTTTTCTTGTTTATAGAGTTGAAAAACTTAAACAGTCCTCTACTTACCCTCTCGTGGATTTCGCATCGAGCCCGAGAAGGTGAATGCTCGCTTGGTATTTTCATGTTTAGAGAGTCTGAAAACCCTAAAGAGAGACTCCAAAAGGTCCTTTTTTGTGCAATTAGTCTCCTCCCCCGAAAAAGTATAAAACAATGAAAGGAGAACTCTTCTAGCGCATACAGGAGTATACCTAGAGTATACCTTTTCCGTAGTTAATCCACTGAGGCCCGGAAAATGGATAATTCTATACCTGAGTGGATGAGCCTTCGGATACTTTAACGAGCTTGAAGAGGACAAGTTTGCTCGGATATCTTGTTTAGGTTTAAATAGTCCAAACAAGAGCTTAAAATGACTTAAAGGTCAGCTTCTAGGATCGTAGCTTCATGCCCTGCCAAAACTAGGTTTTCAACAAAATATTAGTCGATGCGGCAAAAGTCTCGAATGATATATGAATTTGGAATGTTTAGTTAACTGACAAGGTCTATCATCAAGAAATTTGAGCTTAGGAGATGAATCCGACAACAATTGAGTGAAAATTGAACTTGGATCAGTGTTATACCTTATTTTGTGTTTCAATTGATTAATTAGGGTTTTTGAAATTTTTTTGAAACTATGGAAAATTAAAAATTATGGGTAAAAATCAAAATCCAATTTTATATATAATTTCATTGTTAAAAAATCAATTTTCAATTTGTGTTGTAGGGCAAAAATTGGGCAACATTTGCGAATTTCAAATCTCCACTGTGATCAACCCGGGCATCCAACCACCAAACTTCCTCCACCAAGTAAGTAGAAATCTCCTTATCTTGCATTTCAATGGTTTATTTTTAAATTTTTGAGCAAAAATAGCTTACAACGCGATGCTCATAAGGTTTTATGCACGGGCGCTACTGTGTAAACACAAGAGTAGCGTACAAACTCAATGGGCGCTACTGTGTTCACACAGAGTAGTGCCTACACGCTACTGTGTAATATACACCGTAGCGTACATACTTGCAAAGCCACTTTCAAGCGTCGAGACTCAAAATTTTTGGGGTTTTTGTGCAGGATGGTCTTACAATGGAGGGAAAGGGAGCATGAAGACATGGATAGGTTATCTATGCAAGACCCAGCTACCCTCCATGCGCTCCGTAGATGCGGTTTGTTGAAATTTTATCGAACCGTAAACATGCGGGCACTAAACAAGCTGTTTTGGAGATTGATTCAGTATTGGGATGTCGATACTAATACCTTCATCATCCGCGGGAAAACTCTTGAGCTTACTGTTGAGGACATATACTTTATTACTGGTCTCTCAAGGAGAGGAGACGTAATCAATCTGAAAGGGACTTCTCGTTTGGGTGCACGATCAGTGCAAGAATATGTAAATACATACTGTATTGCCGGAGCAGAAAAATCGGGAAGCCAAGTTCTGATTTCAACTATTGATGGTCTCCCGCTGAAAGTGATAGTAAGCATGATCAACCGGGTAAGCGGTAGTGCATCACAACACTTAGCTTCCAGGCATTCGATGCATATTGGTGTACAATGCTTGCACGGTCATGTTTATGATTGGAGTACTAGCTTGCTGGCAAACATGAAATATCAATTGACGGGTTGCAAATCCGGCACAATGAAGAATTTTGGGTACGGAAGTATTTTGTGTACTTTCTTCTTCGAGAGGATGCCTGCTATTAGTTTGGGGATGCCTCTACCACAGGTTAACCCCCGTGAACCCAGACTAGGCCGTTGGGGTGACATTTTTCTCCGCTAGGGTGGTGGGGAAAGTCACTATTGTTACCACACTGATGACTTCTAGGGGTGGTGGGAGAGGCAAGTACCAGCATTTGAGCAGTTTCCCTATGTTGGATTGGATTTCCGTCACGATCCAGAGTTGGTGCTTCCGCCAGGTGGAGCCTGGGGAGACATTGGTATGTTTAAATTTTGAGAATTTATTTAATTTTTTCAAACTTTTTCAAGTATTTGATTTTTATGAATGAGTTTTGGAGTTCTAATTAAGTGTCAAATGCAGATGTTGGGCCTGTTCGTCCTGAGGGCCATCCTACCATCTATGTGAGGCCAGCTAATATTTCCGCAGCGGATGCTATGTTGGGAACCCTGGAGAGGAAAATGAGTCGGTTGACTCATGAGATTCCTGCATGCCGCATGGACTAGATACCTATTGACATGCAAGAAGATGTTGTTGGGGTGCCCCCAGCATGGCTTAGATTACTGCGGAGGGTTGCTAGACTAGTGATTTGCTATCGTAATGCGGTAGATGATGAGGAGGTTCCTCCTTCTCCATAGGAGAAGAAAACATTATATGTATATATTTTTGAGGCTACCATGCCCAGCTTTTGTACTTTTATGACTTGACTTGATGAACTCATGATCCAAAACTCATATTTTTTGATACGGTACCAGTTATATACAGTATCGGTTATTTACATGTGTATGCGTCTAAATTTTATGTGTGTAATGTTGTTTATGATAATGTGTGATGAAAATGCCAGTATAACACATAGTTTGCTAATGAATCAGCTAAAGTGTTTAAACTTCTTGGAATGTGTTCCTATCTGATCGAATGAAAATGTCTTTCCAATAGTCTAACTCGTAGAAACTGACGTAGCAATCCTGGATCCCTGATTTGATAGACACCTGTTAACTGAAAAACAATTAATTGTGAGTCAAGCCTTACCTCCAGGTACGAAATGCCATGACTGAGAGCATCTCAGAGGAGTTCTATAACTGCACTGTATTCAGCTACATTATTCGTGGTAGGTCCCAAACAAACCCCCCCCGAAGAGACAAGTTGGTCAGCGGGTGAGTAAATGACCCAAGCTGCTGCAGCCAACTGACAGGTGTGGCGACTGGCGCCATGATCAAATCCTAAGAAAAGTGCGGTTGACATCTGGTACACGACATGAAAAACACACATTAGATCACCTAACGAGCATAACAAAACTAGCTTTACAAAAATACATAGCTATGTTACAAGAAAAAGTATTTCAGCCTAGGCATAGTACTTCTTCAGGTGGGGTCGATGCCTGGATGCTCCTCAGGAGGCCGGGCAAAGGTGCTATGGAACTCACGGAAAAGATTGGTATATGGGATGATCTCGTGGAGATAACATCCTGTCTCAAAGAAAATATTTCCGTTGACTCCAGTGAAAAGTTCACCAACGAGGTATGTAATCTATTTGCTTCAACAATAGCAACTTGTGAAGGAGTTAGACCAGTATTCTCATCTGGTGGTGAAAAAAATTCACCTCTCTCTAACAAGTTAAGAAAAGGAAACAAGAAGGACACACGATTTATATGTTCACGAGGGTGGTCTGGGTCGTTCAAAGCTTCTAACATTTCCTCATCAGAAGGTAAAGTAATTCCTGAACTATCGAGAGAATGGATTGGGTCAGGTGTCTGAGTAGTGGCACAATCTATGTTTGACTCGACAGACACCAATTGAGTCGACATATACTCCGTTGTAGTTTGATGAGAATCCAAGTGGGTAACTTCTACAACAGGAGTGGGCACGGAGGGATTTGTATCAGTTGAGTGAAACTCAGGATCATTCGTTGAACTAACCATAGAAGTTTCAGGCGATGAACATCCCTCCATCCCAACAAATAAAGTAGGAGCGGGTAAGTCAAAAGTGCCAATCAGTGATCCGAAAAGTCCTGCTCCTAAACTCTCGCCAACTGGGGTGTTTTGATCAATCAAAGGAACTTTGGTTTCTGAAGAAGTCGGGTGTTTTCCTTGAGTGAAAGAAAGTTGATCGACTGTAACGATCTTACCTTCATATGGGAACATTACCACTCAAAAAACTGCCGATGCTATAGCTTGCATGGCATAAGTCCAACTCCTGCCCAATAACATATTGTAATCGAGCGGAGCGTCTAGAACTTCTATCTCAACAACAACTGTCTTACCGGCCAAAGTGACATTAAATGATGGCAAAACTCCATGTGGACGGAAATTTCTGCCATCAAATGCTGTAAGCATTGTGTTGGAAGGGACTAACTCAGGAGAACCTAGAGCTTTCCAACAGGAAATCGACATTATGCAAGTCGACGCTCCCTCATCTACTACAGCTCGTCTAATGGTCATTGGACCATGAACGACCTCAATCTGGAGGGAAACATGATATGGCAACCGGTATTTGACATCAGTCATGTCAAATCGCGCGCAGACATGTTGGAGGACTCCATACTCCCAATAGCTGCCAGAAGTGCATTTCGTTGCAATGGACAACTCTGCAAGACTTCTAGAGTAGACATGGCACAAGGGGTTTGGGCTAGATCTTCAACCACATTGTAGTTGGAAGCAGCCCGTGTGTTGGGGTTGTGCGATGCCCTCTTCAAGACACCTTTCAGAATCTTGGGCATTGGGTCCACAGGTATGTGGAGTGGAGTGGAAGATTCAGCAATCTCCTTATCCTTTTTCTGCGCTTCCGGGGTATAGTTCCTGGCTCTAGTTTGCAAAAGTGCATCTGAATTAACCATGTTTATAAATGTTTGATCAACCGAAGCGTGCGAAGTGCCCCCAGTTTTGGAGGTGCCAGAAGTTGAGCCTTGCCCTTTAGGAAATGGATATTTCAAGACAACAGGCTTCTTCTCTCTTAAGAGCTTCTGGGCTTCTTCTAGTAGAGGGCATTGGTAGGTAAGGTGGTTCTGCTTGCAAAGTTTACAAGGGAACTTAACCTTCTTTTCTTCCTTGTTACCCTCTTTGGCATTGTCTTTTTTGGGCTTTTGTTGGTTCCCCTCTCCTTTCTTGCCCTTCTTTTTGTTTTTGGGCTGCCGAGGGCCCTTTTGATTGTTCTGAACCTGATTGACAGGCTCAGACATAGAAGGAGAGGTTGTGACGGAAGCAATGTCTGCAGTCGAATGTTTGACAGTTAAGGCTTGGACCTGTTTGTTCAGTGCTTCGAAGGCTGCAGAGTTAATTGAACCCACTATGCCGTCAGCATGTGGTCTAGGTTTGGGTCTACTCAGATCAGTGTTTGATCTTGGTGCATCAGGTATAATCTCGTACAGTAAACCAGATTGTGCATATACAAGGTCTAACTGTTGAGTCCTTAAGATGGCTTCTTCTTCATTGGATACTCCAGATGTTGCTACTTCCTTAGAAATATAAGGAAGGAGTGATTTCAAGTACCACTCAAGCAGGAACTCTGGAGGAATGTTGGCCTTTATGAGCCTCTTCCGTATTCGCCACTCCTGAATGTGGTCAGATAAGTGAGTGGCTTTGTTTTGTCTAAAAGTAGACAAAAGTTCCGTCCCAGCATCATACCGAACAGGAAGCTGGAAATGGTTCAAAAAGATGGTTGTTAGGTCCCCAAAACTAGAGAAAGTAGCTGCAGGTAGTTCAATGTACCATTTGGCTGCTGGACCAGTTAAGGTCCTTTGAAACAATCTCAATATGATGGAATCCTTGTTTAAGGAATTGGAAGAACACCAAAGGTGGAAGGTAGTGACATGGTCACTAGGATCTTCACCTGTTTTGCCTTCGAATTTTGGAATATCCGAAGGTAATTTGGTGGGAACTGATGGCCACGTGGCATTATGACACACAGGATCATTTGTTAGTTTCGAAAGGTCTGGAAAATTCAAAGTTTCCAGGAAAGGTAGACGAGGCCGGTAAGATGATTCTTGATAAGGGGAACCACCCATCGTTTGTCCCATGAATTGTTGGTAGGGGTTGCCCCCAGCCATCTGGTGATAAGGGTTGCCCCCAGCCATGTGCTGATAGGAGTTGCCACCTACCAACTGTTGATAGGGGTTGCCCCCAGTTAACTGTTGGTAGGGGTTTCCCCAGCTATTTGTTGGTAGGGGTTTCCCCCTGCCAGCTGTTGTTGTTGTAGGAAAGAGTTATTAAAATTTCCCCACCCATACGAGAGTGGATTAGTGCTTTGCGGGTTCGTCCACTGTGGCTGGGTGTTAGCCCCACCATATTGCTGGTTAAAGATATTACCCCATCCCCCTGAGAATAAGGAAAAAGGGGTGTTACCTGCAGGCATGTTATCTTGATTCAAGTTAGGGCCTACAAAGGTGTTGAAACCAATAGAAGCTGATGTGGATGGTGCAGTCATGGTACCCATGACTGGCATGTTTGCAGAAGCACTTGGTCCTACCACAGGTGTGGAAACCCAAGTACTAGGAATATGATATAACGGTTGGTACGTAGAAGGTGTTGCATAGTTGGCCGTACTGCTAGGTCCAATAGTAGGTGTAGGAATAGATGCCATCGTTGTAAAACTAGGCATACCTAATGTACTAGTGTTGAAACTGAAAGATGGAGTAGGCACAGATGTAGTTTGTGCCTGACTAGGTGTAGCAGTAAAAGAAGGGTTAACTGTGCTGGTATTCATAACTAAAGTGGGAGTTTGGGGAACCCCCTGTTCACCTCCTGAGTTAGATATCAAATGATCGGGAAAGGAAAGATCTGCACTGAAAAGGGGCTGCTGGAAACCAACAGGTGACAGAAGCAAAATTCTAGTATTGGTTAAGGAAGGATTGAAAGGAGTGCTATACTCCGCGGAAGTAAGATCTTCCACCTCAACAGTACTAAAGTGTTGCTGATATGTGATACCTGGTAGTGGTTCCTCAGGAACCTCAATTTCAAGGTTTTCTGTTACAAGGATTTCTTCAAGCAATTCTATTTCAGAGGTAATTTCTGAAGAAATACCGGGGTTTACCCGCTGTCGTCTAGCTGGTTGTATAGGTTTTGTCCTAACTGGTGGAAGGTTTTGAATCCTTCTCGATCTACGAAGTTGTTGATTCTCTGTGATTATAAATATAAAATAACAGACTAGAACCTAGTGGCCACTACAACTAGGGGGCAAACAGCACGCCAACTAAAAAAAATCCTAAGTATACAAACCAGTCAAACAAAGGTGACTTCCGGAGAAGAGTCTGGGATGATTAGGGCCCAGAACAGATCAACGAAGGAAGAAAGACAGTTACCCGGGGTCCACAATACAATGAATAAGGGTGCAAGCACTGGAATCACCCAACCGCCCTCCCAAAGACCTGCACGGGGTTTCCTCCCACGTTTGTCTTAGGTACAACAGATATACCCTCTGTTGTCACCTGTGTATGAACCTAGAAGTCTGATACTATGGATACCACAACACCAAAAATTCCTGGGGGAACAGTCATCGGTCGAATCAGAAAGCATGGGCAGGGTAGCTAAGCCCGAAACTCGAAAGAGTCCCCAATACGCAATCCGATCCTGGCGTATGCTCGAACAGTAAGTAGGAGGAGTATTCCCACAAACTGATCTCGCAATGACCTACTGCATAGATCCCAGGCAAATTTTGAGTGAGGTGGGTTTACCTATGATAGTCTCACTACGATTTTTGTGCAATGTGTGATCTTGGGTGGTTTAAGGTGATTTAAACCCAAGACCCTAACCAAAACTAGTTGGTGTAGTGTAACCTAAAAAGAAAAAGTTTCTAGTTCATTTTATGAACAAATTTTAGGGCTTTTATTACGCAAAAAGGATAGTGGGTATGTGAGCGTGGTTATAACAAGAAAACAAAAGTGCAAATATAATTCAATCTTTCTTACAACAAAGCTTTTTCACTTTTTATATCTACTTCTTTCCAAAACTGAAAATCTAAGAAAACTTAAAATTTTTGTTTTCTTTTTTGAAATCATACTAAGCTATTTTGCAATAACCGAAACAAGTTCTACTTAAGCTTAAAATACCAATTTTTTTTTTGCTTTTTCAATAAACGAAAAAGAACTATGCAAAAATGGAAAGCCAAATAAAACTTTTTATGCAAAGTGTGTAAGTATGGCTAAAATTTCTTAGGCCTATAGCTGTCGAAACCCTAGCTCGAGAAAGACTTGATCTATAGGTTTTTTACTAAGAAAAAGCCTCTAAACTTGGACACCAAGTGGGAGAAAACAAAGGAGAAAAACACCGAAGGACTGACCTAAAGTGTCTAGCCCTAGCAAGACCACAAATCCAAGCACAAGTAGACAAGCAAGCTGCCTTACTAACACAAAGAAACTGAGAGATGAAACTAGCCTACAGTTGTTTAAAAAGCACTTGTAACCAGCAGAAGACAATGAGTCTAAGAAGAATGAAACTTGACCAAAAAAAAGACACCCTAGAGGCTCTACCAAGGACCAAACCCTAAACAAAGGATGGGGGTAGTAGAGAGCAGACAACGTCACCACAAACAACAGATACAGGGGTATACAGGTTTGTAAACTAGCAATGAGTAGTCAGGGTCTACAAAAGTGAAAGTGTTCATCACCAAACACCACCAAGTCTTCCCAAAAGTCAATAAAAAGTCTCAAAAGTTCCAAAGGTCAACAAGTGGTTTAAAAAATGGAAAAAACTTCAAGAGAAGGTTCTTATGACTTAAATAACAGTTAAAACCTCATGCAACAGTCCAAAGGATCCCCCAGCAAAGTCAGCAAATCATAAAAAGGGCTAACAAACAAGCAAAGCAAAAACATACTGCTTCAGGAAGTATACTCTACTGTGTAGTAGAGCAACTCGTGCCCATGCAGAAACGGACGCTACTGTATATATGGCACAGTAGCGTATGGGCACTACTGTATATATATCAGAGTAGTGCTCATATCTCAAAGACTTGAAAACTGACTCTGGAAGGTATCAAAAACTGATGAAAGCAGGCAAGAAACATGCAAGGGTTACCTATAAAGTTTCTTGACACATCAAAGAAATCAAAACAAACTGAGAAAACACACAAGAACAAGGTTTCCTAAAGCCAAAAACTCTATTTCCCCAGTGGAGTCGCCAGTCTGTTGGCGGGAATTTCTACCCTATAGCAAGGAAACTACTGCTATCAACTTGGTTGGGGTGACAGGTAAGTGTATTGATGCTATTACAGATGCATTTACAAAAAGAAATAGATTGTAGATTTAGGGAACACACCTTTTAACCGAAGTCTGATCCTAGCCTTGACCCGGTCTCGTGTCCAGCTTCCGAATCTACCTTTCCTTCAACAAACCTGCAACAACAATACCTTTCTCAAAACATTTTGGGCAATATATAAAGATTGACATAAACAAAATCAATGTTTAACATTCAACATTGACCAAAATAAATCTGATTTAAAATGCCATTTCCTAACACATTCAAATTGGAACAAGAAAAACACTTCAACCTTTATTTGTCAAAAAGTAGAATGAAGTAAAAGTATACCTGACAATGAAGCAGGCTCCTGCAACTAGATTCTGGGCTCTGGCTCTGCTCTGGCTTGGATGTCTTCTGCAACAACTTCTCCAATGTCTTAAAGTTTCTCCATTAACTCATCCTCTATCTTTTCTAGCAATAATTTCTAACCTTGCTCCTTTAACCTTCTTGGTATTTATAGGTTCAAAGAAATAGTTCAGGTCGAGATGTAGTTATGGAGGAAGTTGGGGGAGTTAGGAAACTGCTGTCAACTAATCCTCCTCGATGAATTAATATATATTTTTAATCATCTTTTAATGTGTACGCGACGCTTCTTCAGTGGAGTAACGTATAGGGCGCTACCCTAGTGTTTAACAACTAGCGCTCAATCGATTTTAAATGTCGAGCGCTACTTTGCTACACTGGAGTAGTGTATACTTGGATATGGGCGCTACTATTATACAATGGAGTAGCATATGGGCGCTAGTCTCTTTAAGTAGAGTAGCGCTCATATCTTAAAATGATATTTTTTGTGGTTTTCCAGTATTTTCAGGAAATGGAATGAGTTGTCATATCATCCAAGGTCAACATGCTCCTCCATCCAAGTTGTCCTTTTGTGTGATCAGCAGCTCAGGGTGATCACGGACGGAGAGGTGCAAGTTTGACCTATAACAACTATAGATTGTAATAGACCTGTAATTCCATGGGATTTTTACAGTTAGTTGAACCTCTCGAAAAAGTTCGATATCTATACTACACCCTACCCAGCTCTCTGTTTATGCTATCACAAACAGATATATTCGATCACCCATCGAATGAATCGATTACCTTATAGACTATTAAAGACAAGAAAACCATAGATCGAGTGGGGGGCTAGGAATCCTCTACACCTCAGTGCTGGATTGAAATCCCTTTCTAATGGTAGCGTCGGACTGGCTCTATAGGGGAATTGTATATACATCGATCCCCAATGCACATTGATATCTCTGTGTATTATTTATCATGATTAACAGAGATATCCCTTCTGCGATGTGGATCTATGCTATGATAGCGTTGGATTGGGACTATGTAGATTTAGACTGGTAATCCCGAAGAGAGATCCTCCACTCTGTGGGACGCACAGATCTCTGCATGAACCTATTATTTATTTGTTATAAATTTGGTATGAGATCGAGTACTCGTTCTTGATTCGGGAATAGACTCGATCTATGTTGATCCAATCTTGGCTTGACTCTTTAACATCAATCTTGTATTTATGTAGTAGTGTGTATTATTGCTCGGAGTTAGCATTAGCCTTGGGAAATATGTATAGAGCAGATGTCTTGTAATTATGACCACATAATAAATGTAAAACCAGTACCCATTTTAGTACAGTGGCCTGAAAATGATTGATAGTCGTATTAATTTAGGAGCTGAGAGATCGGAGATGCACCCTTGATAGTACTGTGCTAAACCTCTTGAATGCCGAATAGTGCCTTCAACAATCGGTTGTACATGTATGCCATGCAAACTGCTAATAATAACTGAGATAATTGAACTCTAGTAAATTCCAAATAGTAGATCAACCTGAAAATCACTCATGTAGTTACCATCACTTGTGCATAACGGTATGCTAATTTGGAATTTGGGTGTGCAAGCAAGCTGGTAGTTTTACTTTGAGTTTTAGGTTTTGATATTCCGGTTAACTGTTGTATCGATCTCACTTTAGTTTCTTTAGAATATAACTCCACTATGAACTAATACTTAGAAAAAATATCTTTGCCGATTTGGCTAAACCTTCGCATCAATTCTTATTAATTTATTACATGTTCTGTAAAAACATCTATAACATACATTAGGTATATATATTATCATTTTGTTAATATTATCATGTTAGTAAACAATCTCCTTTAGTACAATTCCTTAATTAACTACCTTGTGAAACATGACTGAAATAGAATTGCATGGTTTGATTTAATGTATCTTTAATTTCTTTTATTAATGATGGATAGTTTTAAAACTGACCCTTCTTATCTATATACTATAATACTATATATGTGATCGAAGCATATAACTTCACTTCCCAACTAAATCATAGCTTGAGGAATCTATGCCGATCCTATTCATTTACCCGTAATTGGTTATATATTATTACTCCATGACTTGTAAATGTTATTTATCCATATATCTTGTGATCTCGTTTAATTATTCCTCGATTTAATTATATGACAAGTCTAAATTAGGATAATTCGAGCTTGTCATAACATAGATAAGTAAGTGTAGATTGATATATTTTGTATATTACTGCTGGAATCATTTCTTGTACTACTATAGATTTGCCTTCGAAGGGATTATTAGATTGTGCTTTTTAAATATGAGATCATGTAATGATAAGTTATGGGATGTAATCACAAACTGTTGCAGCGAGATACTGTGCCATAGAGTACAGGATGTGAGCACTTATGCTCGCAACAAGATCAACGAAGGAAATACTCGTTGATCAAGCAAGAACTTTCTAGACTCCATTTGTTAACATGGACTCTAGTTATTAGACTAATATCATATATAGTCATTTTTGAAAGGCTTGATATAGTTATTAAACCTTTCTTTTGGTTAGTATGTTAGGAACTTGAATAATATACGAATACTTACTTGAACACTAGGTTGATGTTGATTACATAAAAATACTTATTGGCCTCACTATTTCAATATAATTGGTTGCGTAAATGAGTACAGGAATGATGCATTAGGGTGAATGAATTACATGTTTGCTAGGGCTATGGGAATAAGTACTAGAAAAAAGATCATAATGTTAATATCTAGCATGATAGTTATTAATGTGGAATTTACACTTCCTTTATTAAATTGTTCTTTCAATAAAATAATATGATGTTGGTTATACTATACTAGTAAGTAAAGAATAGTATGATGTAGTATAAACGAATTGTAGATTTACTAGAATATGTTATGAGCGGGGAATCATTTTGTAAATATATTGATATGAGTGTTATCCTTAAAATAGTTATGTTGTGAATGATTTACATACGTTCTTGATATACTAATGAATGACGAAGGAATTTTTAAGAGATGATTAGAATAATTAGTGAGATCACTTCATCTATAATTTCAATGACGCAAATAAGCAAACCTATGGAAATTTAAGACCTGAAAAAAAAATAAAAAATTATTTGCCTTCTCATAGAGGTGAGGTCCCTATGTTAAATTTTCAGAATTTACTTCAATCTGATCTAGGATCTTAACTGAGAGAACAACATGTACAGCATATCTACAGCATATCAATCATGGAGACAATAATGCAAGCACACAAGAGACACAAATATTTACTTGGGGAAAACCATAAAGGTGAAAAACCCCAATAACTTCCTTAGAGATAGATAGAGCAATGATACAACCAACCATAAGAGATAGACACAACCTAGCAGCAGATCCTCCTCCTCCATAAGTGCGCCACTCCTCCTTGAGTGCATGAGTGAGAAGTGAGTGAGCAAATAGAGTGCCTTCCGCACTCTATTTATACTTGACTTGACTTGCCTTTTTACCTAACTCATGTAGGCTTGAACTTAACCACATAACATAATGCTGACTGGGCCGAACCCCAATAGGGTGGTCTAATAACCCTTTGACCCACATGACTTATACAGGGCCGACCCCAACAAGGTGGTCTAATAACCCATCAAGAATAAGTTACGACATTTACAATATAAATGACGACACTTCCTTATAGAGGAATAATACCATCTCTATAGGAATACAATATACATATATGTGAAATACATTCCGAAGTTACATATACATCAACACTCCCTCTTAACTAGGAAGGTATTTCTCAGCACAGTTCTTCTAGCACAAGTCATCTTCTCTGGATCATCGTCACTGGATAATCATCATCGAGTCATCATCATCATTACTGCTGCTGCTATCTCAATCAATCTCTGAATCTACTCGTCATAGGAAGTTCTACAGAGCCAGTCCTTTTTCATACTGGATATAGGCCCACCATTTGCAGGTCTTCGTCATCACTGGACATACTGTGGAATCCTCAGGACTTATTACGTGCGTCACAAAACCTGGCTGCAACATCCCAGGCTATTACGAGCACACAACTCTACCTGTAGGATCTCCCAGGAGCACATTACATGTGACCCATCACAAAACCTGGCTGAAGCATCCCAGGCTGTTACGAGCACATGGATCTACCTGTCGGATCTCCCAGGAGCACATTACATGTGATCTCACCACAAAACCTGGCTGAAGCATCTGAGGCCTTTTTCATCTTGTCCAGATCTCCCAGGAGCAAATTACATGTGGTCATGGCAAAACTTGGCTGAAGCATCTGAGGCCTTTTTCATCCTGTCCAGATCTCCCAGTAGCAAATTACATGCCATAGGACAAAACCTCGCAAGAGCATTTGCCAGATATCCCAGGGCACCAAATTACATGCCATAGGCAAAACCTCGAAAGACTATATGCAGATATCCCAGGGCACAAATTACATGTCCTCCCAAGCAAAACCTCAAAAGAGCATTTGCCAGATGTCCCATGGCACCGAATTACATGCCATAGGAAAAACCTCGAAAGACCATCTGCAAATCTCCCAGGGGCACAAATTACATGCTTACCTGCACAACCTGATCCACGGCCACAAAGTATCATCTGATACTCATCAAACATCATCCTGATGTACACATGATCATCCTGATCATCATCACTGCAACATCCTGCTGCATGTCATCTGGAGAATCTCGTCATCCACGATCATCCTGATCATACAATGAATCCATCTGATGCACACCAAGTATCCACCTGATACATACATAGATACATGATACACACAATGTATCCATCAGCATACATGATCTACCTGATCATACAAAGATACATGATCCACACAATGTATCCATCAATCATACATGATCTACCTGATCATACAAAGATACATGATCCACACAATGTATCCATAAATCATACATGATGTACCTGATCATACAAAGATACATGATCCACACAATGTATCCATCAGCATACATGATCTACCTGATCATACAAAGATACATGATCCACACAATGTATCCATCAGCATCCAACATGATGCATACATACAAAATACATATACATGATCCAACCGATCATATCCAGCATCCAACATGATGCGTACATATAAATGATCCAACTGATCATATCCAACATCCAACATGATGTGTACATACATATACATATAAATGATCCAACTGATCATACAAAGTAGAAACTAGAACATCATCCTGATGCTCATCATCATCCAGCGCTTACATCCATAGCCATGTGAAAGATCCTCCTTCCAACATGCTTGGAATGGCTTCAGCAAATGTGTCCATCACTTCTTCCTCGAAGTGTCCTCGATCTGAAGAACTCCAAGACTCTCTCTGAAGTACTCGAACTTCACCCTGGCTAGTGGCTTCATTAGCACATTTGCAATCTGCTCGTCTGTCGCAACATACAAGAGCTTCACAGCTCCTCTCTACACCATATCCCTGATATAGTGATATTTGATCTCTATGTGTTTCGACCTGTCATGAAACACTGGGTTCTTGGACAGCTTCACACAACTCTGTTTATCACAGAAGATACCAGTAGCATCCAACGGGAGATCAAATAACTCAGATAGTAGCTTCCGTAACCATACTGCCTCACAACTAGCTGAACAGGATGTAACATACTCTGCCTCAGCTGTACTCAGTGCTACACAGGACTGCTTCCTGCTAAACCAAGAGATCACACCTGATCCCATACTGAAGCAACACCCAGATGTGCTCTTCCTATCTGCAGCACTACTAGCCCAATCTGAATCAACATAACCTTGCAGGTTAAAATTTTGATTCACTTCATACTTGAGCCCATAATCCACTGTACCCTTCAGGTACCTCAGAACATGCTTTATAGCAACCAGGTGAACACCCCTCAGATCCGTCAAGAACTGGCTCAATGTGTTCACATCAAAGCAAATGTACGGTCTCGTGTTCGTCAGGTACATCAAGGACCCAATCATCTGACGATACATAGAGACATCAACCGACTCAGATGAAGAATCACATAGAAGATTTAGATTCGATGCCATAGGTGTGGCCATAGCCTTGCAGTCCATCATCCCGAACCTCTTCAGGATATCTACTGCATACTTCCCTTGTCCAAGGAAGATTCCATGACTCTGCCACACCTCCATGCCAAAAACAAATAGTGCATCATCCCCAAGTTCTTCATCTCAAACTCGGCAGCAAGCTTCCGCTGCGTGTCGGCAATCAATCTATCTTCACCTGTAACAAATAGGTTATCCGCATACAAAAGTAGTATCACTTGATTTCCTTCCTCAACCTTGTAGTAAAGGTTGGAACCCGCTTTACTCTTGGTAAAGACCAAACTAGATAGAAAGTTGTCTATCCTACCATACCAAGTTCTGCACATATATGATTTCCTGTCATGTGTCTTAGAACCAAGTGGCTGCTCCACATACACTTCTTCTTCAACTACACCATTCAAGAAAGCTATCTTGAATCCATCTGGTGTATCTTCTAATTCATCATTTTTATATTTCTCAATGCTGCCATCTGCAACATGCTTGATCTGATAGTTCCATTTGGAAGTCATAACAAACTTCCCTTCACGTCTTGGGACTACATCCGAAACATCATTATTCATGATTGACGGATCATGGAATTCCATTTCTTCATCCCAGATCCTGGGAACTTCAATATCTTCAATAAATATATTTGTTGCTGGAACAAATGTTGTAGTCCTTTTGTAGGTGAAGATATGCGGTCTTTCCTACAAAACAAGTTAAGTTGCATGATTAGAAACATCTCATAGTTTTCAGAACAAATTCTTACACATAAAGAAATATGTCATACAGTCATGCAATTATCTTAGCCAATGCTTCAATACAACATTTATCCATATCCCGTAACTTTCTAGATTCCTTCCGATCTCTACCAGAACATTGTTAAGAGTGTGCACAACTCCCAACATGTCAGCAAAGAGGTTTCATTCTAGATAAGTAGCAATGGAATGTTGTACAGTGCCATAGGCCACTTACCCATGTATATTAGTAGTATACAGTTCATTAATGCAACTATTCTACTATGCACAATACATATCCTAAGTCTAGGAACATGAGCATATACATCATTGAGCAATTTTATTTAAACAAACAAATATGCAAGAAATGATAGTTAAAATACTTATCTTTGTTTGTTCGTTGGGTGAACTCCCTCTGAGTCTTTGCTTTCTTGCAGGAGCTGCTGGAGTCCTAATCTGAAGTAGCTTCTTCTACACCTTTCTGTTGTGGAATGTAGAAAGATGGTCAACTCCCTCTGAATATCTGCATCCTTGCAAAAACCACTGGAGTGTACTCCCTCTTGATCTTTGCTTCCTGGATTACCTGTTCTTGAACTCATATTCATCCTTGGTCCCTATGCATGCTTATTAGTATCATGATTGTGTTATCCTTGTGATCTCATATAAAGTCATACATTCATTAGTATACTATTAAAACACAATAATCTCAAGCATGTATAGTCATGATCATTTCAAACAGAAATAATAAGCATTAGTATTCAAGGTTTATGTAGTATTCTTATGGTTAGTCAAATCATAAGAAACATAACATGTCTAAACCTATAATTGCTCAAACCTATGACTCTTCGGGTTAGTCATATCATTAATTAAGGTAAGACACATAATATGCATATACTTATGACTTCATGAATAATCATTATCAACAATACTACAGTATAAGATCCTAACACAAGGTAGGATTCTAGCTTGATATAGGAAAAACATACCTGGATTAGCATGCTAGCTAGTTATGTCTAACATACTCGTATAATGTCTTTTGGTTCTCTTCAGTGACTTGTGCTAGTAACCTGCATGTCTCATAAGTTAACCATTGTAGAAACAAGTTATACATACCTCGAGAGTATATCTTCTATGTGATCCATGACAATGGATGAATCCTTGTCTTCATGTCACCATGATCATACGTTCTTGAAGTAGAACATGATTTGTCTTTCTTGGTGTACCTTTTGTGTTAGTAGACAACATAAACCTCATACAACACCATAATGCATTAGTAAAATCATAAGTGTCAACACCCTAATCAATGAATATTTTCTATCGTGCATTCATAATTTTATTAAGGTGATATGACAAGTCTAAAATCAAGATTGTACTAACCGTAATAACATGAAGACAAACATACCATAAACTTAATCATGAACAAATCTCAAAACATACCTCGATGAGTCATACCAGTCGAGATCGCTTGTAATCTTCTTATGTAAGGCCTTAGTGTAGGGACCCCCCCCTTTTGGACTTACTTACTTAAAAATGATTAGAAACTTAAAACACAATATAACCATGATGATGCATAATTATTAATAAAACTTAACAAATTCGAGAACTAACAAAAACACAATACCTGAATCTGTTGCTGGAGGAGTAGTCATCATCGTTAGTCCGATCCCGCTTACCCTTGATGTCCGCTTCGCTCGTTGTGCCCCTCCAGCAAAATCTCGTTTAACCATTGGCGAAGCAACCGTTAGCTTCGCCACCCAACCATAGGCTCATGCTTTCAGTCGCATGGCCTCCCCCGAGCTTCGGGTCGTAGAGCTCACACACTCACTTGGGAAACTCAGCTTGGGATTCCCCCCACCAAAGTTTCCAGCCAAACCGTCAATAGCAGCAAGTCGTGAGGTAACTCAAAATTAGGATAGTCATCCAGGGTCTGGGTCCTTTACCCATTCCCAAAGCCTTCCTTTTAAAGGAACATTCCATGCGACACATGTCGCTTCATGCATAAATACATATTTTATTAAATTTTCAATTTAATAATACTCACCCATCCATGTGTCAGTTTTTCTAGGAGTTGCACCATCATTCCTAAGATTGCTCATGTTTGTCTCCTAGATATTTTACTTAACTCCTAGTTTTGAGGTGTAAGTGGAGTTGACTAGGTGTCCATGCTTATGATTCTACTTTGCTCCTAAAATAAGGATTTATATTATTTTAAATGCTCAAAATATTCTTTTATGTGCAAATGCCTAAATAACACTTAATATTATTTAAATGCCAAACTAATCATTTATGTACAAATGCCTAAAGTATCCAAATGCATTTCTACGTAATGTTCTAGGTGCAAACTTATATGTTTTTGCGTAGCTAAGTTTAACAATTATTTTCACCAGGACCCCGGTGCCACGCTGTTGGGCTTCCCCGTTCCTTAATTTCATTTCCCTCGACATGGCACCACTCGGTCGGGTCCAGTCATTCGTAGTTTCCATTCTTCGGCAAGATACTACATCGTTGGGTCCTTGCGTCCACTCTTTCCGTTCTTGACAGGGTACCGCACCGTCGGGCCCTTCTGCCGTCATCCTTTCATTTTGACTTGCGGGAACTTCATGTAGGGATTTAAGGAGCCATTACCTTCCATCCTCCATCTACATGCTATTAGGGACTAATGGCGCTGAGGAGTGAGTCCGTTCTCACTGCGCGCCCCTCAACTCGTACGTGACCAGCTCCGTTGTGGCCCACCTCATACGCCCTCACGCTTTCCTCTTGAGCAAGCGGATCAGTGCTTATCTGCTCAAGCGTGGTATTTCGTCGGAAGTCGACATCGTCATCGCTCTCCCTATGTGTGATTTACCCGTACTCTACGACCCTTCATATTCCTTTGTGTGTTCGTCGGTGAACCGTTTCACCTGTAGCTACACACATTTCTCATAAACCTAAATTAGTAGCACTCTCGTCAATAATCACAATTTGATTTATAAATCTGCTGCTTCATTAATTTACTCAATCATTACTCATTTGTCTAATCACATAATCAATTGCAAAGATAGTCGTTAAGCATCATTCATATGTACAGTTTTCATATCAAAGTTAATCATTAAACAACATGAAATCGTCCATTCACAATAACTACCCAAATGCACATATATTATTATTTCATTGATTTACAATCAATCGTAATCCTAAATATACTCAAAATAAAATCATAGGGTTATTTTATTAATGTTTCAAACAAATTATCGGGTTACTCAGCAGGTGCCCTCAATGTCTACAGTAGTCTAGGGGCACTACATACACCCCTACTTTTTTAGAACTTCATCCTGAAGTTCAGAATAAAAATGGAAAGCTATGACGCATCTCAGTTGCATCCTCCCAAGTCGCAGAGCTAGGACTGTAACTGTCCTACTACACTTTGACTTGATCAATCAAGGCTAAGCATTTAAGCAAGAACTAATCAATCAATTATCCCACTCCACACATATAATTTAATTCATTAATTCATTTATCAACTATAGTCATGAACATCATCAGGTGATTCTCCCTTATTAAGACACATCCTAACTTGAAGGGCCACTTTATTGAAGTCTGTTCCGCCGGGTCACTCGATAGGTGCCCTTAAAGTCCACAGTCATTTTAGGGGCATTACATACACCCCCTCTTGTATAGAACTTCGTCCCGAAGTTTAAATTTTGTTCTCATACTTACGACATTAGGCTTAAATTTTAATTTCCTATTCTCATCTTCTTTCTATTCTCTTATATTTTTCTCCAACAATCAAGGCCCTAAGCACTAGTGGTTCTAATCGTAAGTTTTCTTTTTCATCCACATGGTTCCAATACATCCTCATGAACTCAATCGTAATTTCGTATAATATCCATCCGATAACACATTCAATAATTTTCAGTCGCAACTAGATTTCTTATATCTCTTATTCATCCACGAGGGTCTATGATGTCCAAATTATCAATAAGTTGCATTGCTTCAATAGCCACCTACTTGTTTATGAAAACATGACAAATCCAAGCAAGGTTTCAAATCTATTTGGTTATCCTTTCCTCCAAGACGAGAAGGTAAATATCATAGAATATGCAGTAAGATATAATCACGGTTTTAACATATCAGGAGAGACCCTAAAATTGTTTCAAGTCCAAATTCCATAAGACTGCTTCCAAATCCCCAAATGTCTGTTCTCTTAACCCTATTGAGTTCCATCTCGAGGGCTAGTTGTTGTTTCATCAAGTTTGATTATGACCTAAGGTTAGCTTCAATGTATTCTACTTTTTGTGTTGATTGTCTCCATACTCCATTTTACTAAAATAGTCTTTAATTGACCATTTCGATATCATGGTTAAATTTCAAGTTTTTTTTTTTTCATAATGCAAAATCCAATTTGTCGAGTTCATCTCATCACACTGATACCATTGATATCTCGTTTTTCAAATTGTAAATTTTTTTCACCCTATCGAATGTTTGTCGAAGTCTTGTTAAGAGGAGCCTTCGGATTTCGATCATTTGAAATTTATTAAACTTACATCTTTATTATATGACTTGCAACACTCCATATCCTTAATTATTTCCCCCAGTTCACATCCTTCCTAAAGGCTTTGTCCAAATCAAACCATTGTGTTTATCTTCTCGAGAATTTAGATAATAGGGAAATTAATACTCGTCATTATTAGGCATTGGAAATCATGGCATCACGGTTTTACCATCAAACTTCCAAGTTGTCTTGGTTACCTCAAGCTTTTCATAAGCCAATGTTTATAATTAATTGGTAACTAATGGTAGAGGCCAATCTTATACTTATTTGACCTTTCTTTTCTAATTGAATATGAGTACAATTCTTAGTTAAATCAATTATTCTATTATCTGATCCTGACATACTTACCTAATTTCGATTGGTTCTTGCGAGATAATGGTGGTATTGGACTAGTTCAACATCAACTATAACTCCACCCTTAACTTAACTATAATTTCAGACATTAATAATTTATCTAAGTGAAGTAGCCTAGCAATATTTTCGACCTTTGAATAGTTCCCTCAAAAGGCAAGGCCCACCATTGAGATGCAAATATATTTTTATACGGCTTAAATGCGTTGAACTTATACTTCTATTATGGATATAGTATGTTTACCTTACTATTCCAATATCTGAATTTTTTTACTCATTTTTAATAGATCAAAGGTTTCACAAGTCTATTCCCCCGTCGTCAATAATTTCAAGAATGACAATTTCCATTTGAATATTAACAATACAATTGCCCATGGTACTAACTTCTTCATAACTCTTCTTTTATAAATGTAATAGCTAAGTGCCCAACAAAAACATATGAAAATTTATGAGTAAATTTTTTTTATTTTTATTTTTTAACTACGTTTTACCGCCAAACTTTGTGGATTATAAGCCTATCAATTCTAAATATCACTCACAACCAAACTTATAGGCAATGAACCATATCATTCCATTCTGATAACACACACACATATATATATTAAAACAACCTATAACCACTTTATAACTTATTGTAAACCGTATTTATATAAATATGTTTATACATATGAATAAATATCTCTATATAATTTCCTCTTCAAAAACTAACTATAAATACTATTAGCTACAACTAATATTACCATCAAGGGAACATTTTCTCTAGCCACACATTGAACCTCTAAAACTTCTGTGAGCTTTATTAAATAAATAAATTATTTTAACTAGTTTTGATACTACTCTTAATCCAAAAACGTTTGCAAAGAAGTACTTGAAATGTTATTACTTATAACAATTAATTGAATAAATTGGCTTCTTTTATTTGTAACAGATAACAAAGTAACATGAAACAAAATAATTCTAAAAACGATTTGTATTTATAACAAAATAATGCTAAACAAAATTAATTTACTTATCACCATAATACTAACAAACTATTCTAAAAATAGTTTGTAATTATCTCATATAAAATAATTAGGAATAACAAACAATTCTATTACAAAATTTCACAAGTTATAACTTGGTGATAAAACACAACGCTTAACCATAATAAACAATAAAATAAAGTTTGATTATTAAACACAACTCTCAACAATAATAAACATATCAATATCAAATCCTTGTTTGTGCAACACTCATATATAAACAATAATAATCTATGGCTCATTTGGGTGCAACGCACACATAAACAGCAGCTAATATACATAGTGTGTAATTCCATGCAATTGCACATATAAAACAACAATATAGAGGACTCATTCCTGTCCAACGCACAATGAATATATTTAAACGATAAAAGCTTTCCCCTTTTCTGGTCAATGCAATTTAGAACAAAGAGTTCCCTCTAAATATATATATATATATAATAATGGAATGCTAAAACAAAACGAAGCCTTAAATCATTGCCCACTAACATCTTTCATACTACAGGTCGGTTTTATTGGAGAGCATTTAGTTAAATAAAAATGTATTACCCAATAAAATGTCGAGCAATTTAGTTATAGAATAAAATTGTATTTTCAATTAAAAATGTTGAGCTTTTAGATTCTCAAAAATATATTTCTAAAAAAATGCTAAGCATTTCGTTCACAATTAAAAAAAAAAAAAACATTTCGTTGTTAATTAAAAAAAAACAATGTCAAACCATATTAATTCTCATTGTTAACATAAATCATTAATGTATGAACTAGATAGTAATTACACGTATCACAACTTATAAAGACTTCTGTTCGCATCACTGTTTTCCCAACATTCATACACCCGACACTCAGTTTAACTAAAGGATGTTGAGAGATAGACACGCACTTAGGCAACTGAAAGGCAGCCCATCAATCGCGCTTGGGAGTAATTGCCTGCTCGCACAGGGTAACGCCATGCCACTAACAGTGGAAGATATCGACCAGGTCGGTGTAATCAATTTTTTTTTTTTTTTTTTTTTGAAATAAAGTCTTCCAGGTGACTAGTCATCAGACGTTGCATCGTTTTCATAGGACAGGTGTGGGTGTTACACGTTGCCAGGGAGGTGGAGATCTAGGGCGTAAGTTGACCCGATATCAATTCTTCCAGTACAAGGGAATTAGGCGCAAGTCTGTATTCATAGGAGACGAATATTCGCATAAAAAAATCTGACTATTGCCAAATGGGTATTCGAATAGGTGTACAGAGATCAAAGAGACAAAAATGAATTGTTATGCTTCCTGGAGTCGTTGAGCAAGAAATCATTACAGAGTTTTAGAATAACCATACACCGAGTTACTAAGAGCTAACGCACAAAATAATTTCTGTTGGACCTAGATGGTTTGGGCGGATTGAATTAAATACTGAGATTTGGAATCTTTTAAATAACAATTTTTTGAGATCCTGTGGGGTAACGCATAGGGTACCATCTATGAGATCTGGGCGCTTTGTCATAAAGAATTTAAAAAAAACTCAGATTTCAAATACAGAGTTCTTAAATACCTAACACAGAGTACTTGAAAGATAACTCACAGATAGGCAAGAAATTCGATCTCAATGCTTAATAACATTCAATTTATGGGTACGATGTTGGCATACGATAGCTGGATGGTTCGCAGAGGTAGAAGTAATTAGATCTTATAGACTTAATAATTTATGTTGATCTTCGGCATCGAGGTTAAACATAGGTGGGTTTCAGAATTTTAATAAGCGGTTGACCCATCAAGTAAAAGTTGTTTGAATGCTGATGCATTTGCCCAGTTGTTACAGAAGCTTGATCCCGGCTTCGAGGCGATTAGAGGAGTTACAGAGGGTGTTGTAAGGGCGAAACAAGATCTCCATCTGAGCAATTACAAGGATAGATCGTCACTTATGTGCCATGATTAATACACAGGTTACGCGTGAAAGATGGTCGCTCAATCAATTGATGGATAATTTGACAGTGTTCAAGTTCTACGATTTGAGTTGAAGATATCAACAATAAGCTGCAACCAGAGTATGACATCGAATTGCATGAATATAAAATAAAATCAAACTTACAGTCTCAGCAGAGACTCGGATCCAGATTTTAATAGTGATGCCAAATGCGTTGATGCGACCTAAGGAAACGCAGATAGGAAGGTTTCGATCCACGCTGGAGACATCTGAAGGCTATTTTAAGTAATCAGTCAAGGGTCCAGCTGTCCAACAGGTTTCAGTTCTGAAGATGCAATCAAATTCAACAAACCATTGCAATAGAGTTTGGATCTGGGAAAATCAACAAGATAGATTTATAACAGAGTTTAGATCTGGAAATGCTTTTGAATCAAAAACTTATAAAAGAGTTTAGATCTGGGATTACAATTCGAATCAACAAGATAGATTTATAACAGAGTTTAGATCTGGAAATGCTTTTGAATCAAAAACTTATAACAGAGTTTAGATCTGGGAATGCAATTCGAACTCAAGAAGAAATTTGCAGACAGAGTCTGTAGCTTTCAAATCTACCTAAACATATGATAGTTTTTCCATAGATTTAGATAAGTTTTGTTACCATATTTAATCAAATTACAACAGTCTCTTAAAAACTCGCATTCTATTGGGCATATCGAAATTACTAATTTCTGTGAGTTATTCCACAATATAAATCAAAGAAGAATGGCATTAGACCTTTAATGAAATACATAATATCATGAACTTGATTCGGAATTCGAGCTTGAGTTCGAGTAGATGGTTGTAGAAGTGGCTGATTCGACTGTCCAGATCCAACCTTGACGAAGATACCGACAACCCCTTGGTATTATGAGTCCGGTGCCCTCAAGGCTCGACCGGCTCTGATACCAAATGTAGGGACCCCCCCCTTTTGGACTTACTTACTTAAAAATGATTAGAAACTTAAAACACAATATAACCATGATGATACATAATTATTAATAAAACTTAACAAATTCGAGAACTAACAAAAACACAATACCTGAATCTGTTGCTGGAGGAGTAGTCGTCATCGTTAGTCCGATCCCGCTTTCCCTTAATGTCCGCTTCGCTCGTTGTGCCCCTCCAGCAGAAGCTTGTTTAACCATTGGAGAAGAAACCGTTAGCTTCGCCACCCAACCATAGGCTCATGCTTTCAGTCGCATGGCCTCCCCCGAGCTTCGGGTCGTAGAGCTCACACACTCACTTGGGAAACTCAGCTTGGGATTCCCCCCACCAAAGTTTCCAGCCAAACCCTCAATAGCAGCAAGTCGTGAGGTAACTCAAAATTATGATAGTCATCCAGGGTCTGGGTCCTTTACCCATTCCCAAAGCCTTCCTTTTAAAGGAACATTCCATGCGACACATGTTGCTTCATGCATAAATACATATTTTATTAAATTTTCAATTTAATAATACTCACCCATCCATGTGTCAGTTTTTCTAGGAGTTGCACCATCATTCCTAAGATTGCTCATGTTTGTCCCCTAGATATTTTACTTAACTCCTAGTTTTGAGGTGTAAGTGGAGTTGACTAGGTGTCCATGCTTATGATTCTACTTTGCTCCTAAAATAAGGATTTATATTATTGTAAATTCTCAAAATATTCTTTTATGTGCAAATGCCTAAATAACACTTAATATTATTTAAATGCCAAAGTAATCATTTATGTACAAATGCCTAAAGTATCCAAATTCATTTCTACGTAATGTTCTAGGTGCAAACTTATATGTTTTTATGTAGCTAAGTTTAACAATTATTTTCACCAGGACCCCGGTGCCACGCCATTGGGCTTCCCCGTTCCTTAATTTCATTTCCCTCGACATGGAACCACTCGGTTGGGTCCAGTCATTCGTAGTTTCCATTCTTCGGCAAGATACTACATCGTTGGGTCCTTGCGTCCACTCTTTCCGTTCTTGACAGGGTGCCGCATCGTCGGGCCCTTCTGCCGTCATCCTTTCATTTTGACTTGCGAGAACTTCATGTAGGGATTTAAGGAGCCGTTACCTTCCATCCTCCGTCTACACGCTATTAGGGACTAATGGCGCTGAGGAGTGAGTCCGTTCTCACTGCGCGCCCCTCAACTCGTACGTGACCAGCTTCGTTGTGGCCCACCTCGTACGCCCTCACGCTTTCCTCTTGAGCAAGCGGATCAGTGCTTATCTTCTCAAGCATGGTATTTCGTCGGAAGTCGACATCGTCGTCGCTCTCCCTGTGTGTGATTTACCCGTACTCTACGACCCTTCATATTCCTTTGTGTGGTCGTCGGTGAACTGTTTCACCTGTAGCTACACACATTTCTCATAAACCTAAATTAGTGGCACTCTCCTCAATAATCACAATTTGATTTATAAATCTGCTGCTTCATTAATTTACTCAATCATTACTCATTTGTCTAATCACATAATCAATTGCAAAGATAGTCGTTAAGCATCATTCATATGTACAGTTTTCATATCAAAGTTAATCATTAAACAACATGAAATCGTCCATTCACAATAACTACCCAAATGCACATATATTATTATTTCATTGATTTCAATCAATCGTAATCCTAAATATACTCAAAATAAAATCATAGGGTTATTTTATTAATGTTTCAAACAAATTATCGGGTTACTCAGCAGGTGCCCTCAATGTCTACAGTAGTCTAGGGGCACTACACTTAGCCTCATCTCCCTCTGAAACAGGAATTTCTTCACTTATGCAGGTGACCAATCCATCTTCTTCTAGGATTAACCCAATCCACTTGATTTGCAAGAACTGGATCTAGAGCTGGATTAGGGTTTGTCAGAGAAACCCCAAAAATTCAAACTTTGAATTTCAAACTTCTGAAAGGATATAAATATGCGCCTTGATGAGCTGATCAAGCTGGTATATTCAAAATTTGAAAACTGCAAAGTTTCACTCCTCAATTTTGCCTTTGAAACTTCCGGATTCACTAGACGTGACCCTGAACTGGGGTTTGATGAAGCCCACTCTTCTTCCCAATCAAAAGGTTTGATCCAAAGCTCTAAGCTTCTATTTTTCTAAGGAGCTTCTAGCCGTGGTCACAGATTTCAAAAATTCCCATTTTTACAGAAGCCCTAATTTTCCACTTTTCTGATCAAAGTCCCAAACTAGGGTTTGATCAAGCTCGGCCTTCTTCCCAACCAAAAATTATGATGTTGGTCTCTAAATTTCGATTTTGATGAGTAGCATCCAGTCGTGGTCTCCGATTACAAAAATTCCAACTTTCTCCAAAGCCCTAAATTCTGGAAGCCATGAATGAAGGTACTCAAAAATAATTCTGTTTTGACAGAAATATGTACCTGATTGTTTCTAGTGTAAATCCGAACTTTTTGATCCACAGGGTCTGAAAACGTTTCCTGAGATAGCCTGACCTGTTATCTTTCCATCCTGACAGGTCTGACCTCAATTGGATTCTCTGAGAGAGAGTTATGCCAAATGTCGCAACGTGACCTGTTTTGGGATAATACAGGAGAGCGAACTTGTACGGCGTGCCACGTGTCACTTTTTGAACTTCGGCCTCTGAAAAGGTTTCTTGAGATAGCTTGCCTTGTTATCTTTCCATCCAGACAGGTCTGACCTCCATTGGATTCTCTGAGAGAGAGTTATGCCAAGTGTCGCAACGTGACCTTTTTATGGGATAATACAGGAGAGCGAACTTGTACGGCGTGCCACGTGTCACTGGTTCAACTTCGGCCTCTGCAAATTTTTTATGAGATATTACAGTATGTGCACTACCTGAAACTTTTACGAAATTTCATTTGGAGCTTCCTATCCCAAGTTATGACCTTTTCCCAAGGTCACCTGATTTTGACTCAGATCTGGAAGAGGCAGAAACCCTATATTGCACAGATCATAAATCACAAAGTACAATGAATTAGAGGTTGTCCTTTGGACACAAGGTACATGGGGATTTAAACTTCGACCTGTAAATATTTTAGATCTGAAAACTTTGCCAAAACGGATTTATAGCGAAAGTGCTACGATGACTGGTTTTTGCTATATCAAGCCCTAGCATCGTAAGTGCAACAAGTGTCATACATGCCATATCATGCCTTCTTTCAGGCTAGCTCTGATACCATGTTAAATTTTCAGAATTTACTTCAATCTGATCTAGGATCTTAACTGAGAGAATGACATGTACAGCATATCTACAGCATATCAATCATGGAGACAATAATGCAAGCACACAAGAGACATAAAGATTTACTTGGGGAAAACCATAAAGGTGAAAAACCCCAATAAATTCCTCAGAGATAGATAGAGAAATGATACAACCAACCATAAGAGATAGACACAACCTAGCAGCAGATCCTCCTCCTCCATAAGTGCGCCACTCCTCCTTGAGTGCATGAGTGAGAGGTGAGTGAGCAAATAGAGTGCCTCCCGCATTCTATTTATACTTGACTTGACTTGCCTTTTTACCTAACTCATGTAGGCTCGAACTTAACCACATAACATAATGCTGACTGGGCCGACCCCCAATAGGGTGGTCTAATAACCCTTTGACCCACATGGCCGACCCCCAATAGGGTGGTCTAGTAACCCTTTGACCCACATGACTTATACAGGGCTGACCCCAACAAGGTGGTCTAATAACCCATCAAGAATAAGTTACGACATTTACAATATAAATGACGACACTTCCTTATAGAGGAATAATACCATCTCTATAGGAATACAATATACATATATGTGAAATACATTCCGAAGTTACATATACATCAACACCCTACATTTGGTATCAGAGCCGGTCGAACCTTGATCGGACCAAGGAAACTAGTATGTTATTCTTTCTGCAAAAACATACGACTTTGTAAATGAAAATTAATTGTCACAAAATTACAAATTATTTTATGAAGAAAGCTAATGAATTGTTCACCATCGGAAAGAGAATATGGATCGTCGAGGATGAATAGGGAGAGGGAGAGGCGGTCGAGGATGAAATGGATGTCTTCCACCCACGCCAACTCCTATATCCACCCCACCACGAAAAGAAGAGCAGGAAACCATCCCTGCCGGAGAATTGATTTCCATGATGGGAAGCTTCCAGTGAATGTCGGAATCCCTAGTTACTAGACTAGACCGCGAGAATGAAAGTTCGCAAGCAACCTCCGTACCACAAACTCCACCACTTGTCAACATACACCAGGAACTGGAAAAGGTCATATTTCCATAATTTTGGGGTTCCACTAAAGGAACCTATGCTTAGGAATGGCTAGAAAATATGGCCATGTGTTTCACGCTGAGGGATTATACTTCAAACATGAAAGTACGCATGGCAGTTTTGCAATTGACGGGTGAAGCTCTTCTCTAGTGGAAGACTTTACGACCACATCTAGGGCTGGAACCGAAGGATATTTCTTGGGAATTGTTTGACGAAAAATTCCGTCAACACTAGATTTGAGATGAATTCATCGAACGACAATTGAATGAATTCCATGCTTTAAGATAGGGACATCGGGTGGTGGAGGAACATGAGATCCATTTTATGGAATTACTGAGGTATGCACGTAGTGTATAGATAGAAAATTTAAAGGTCAACAAGTTCTTTTTTTTACTAAACCAAAATATCAAAGACAAGGTTCGCATCTTGATGCCCTATACCTTGCATGGTGCAGTTCAAAAATCTCTTTTTGCAGAAGAAGAGCTTTCGAGCAAAGGACCACCCAGTAAGAACTTTGTCATTGGTGACTGAGGTAATCAACATTTCCATGCACCCCAGCATCATTACGGACATAAGAATTTTGGGAAGGGATCTTTCAGTGGAAGATATATTAGAGAAGATAGAGCACCCTACCAGACACAACCACTAAGAAATGATCATGCAAAATATTTTAGGAAACCGACATAGTTCGGATCACGATGGAACAATGCACCAACCAGCGGTACCACTAGTGGCCCAAAGGCAGGATGTTGGAAATTTTGAGGGCCACACTTCCAGAGTGAATGCCCTCGGTAGAACTAGGGAAACAAAAGAGTACAAGGGAAAAATCAAGGACCAAGATAGACCACTGCAACCAATCTAGGACGAGCACACTGCATTCATGCAACCATCAACAATCTCCAAGCCGAGCACCAATCAACAGTCCTTGAGACCACTGGTAAGATTGACGGTAATGCAATTCTTTACTAGTAGACCCTGGTACCATTGAGAGTTTTATTTAATTTAAAGATTTATAACATAGTAAGATTATGGAAATTAGTCAAGAATATTTTGACGCGGTCGAAATGGTATCCGGAAGTATCCAGAAGGTGTGTCTAAAGTTAGAAAACTGTGATGTAGATTTGGGGGTGTGCACAACTAAAGTATCCTTTTATGCCATAGAGTTGGGGGCTTATGACTTAATTTTGGGAATGGATTGGTTAGAAGAGCATGCAGTCATGATGGACTACCAAAGTAAGGAACTAACCTTTTATGATGATGGTGTTGGAATATTCTCACCATATTTTTAAATATTTTTCATGCCTGCATACAATTTTGCATGCATCCAGTCATCAGTATGGAAGTCTCCTAGCACCTAGTCCTTATTTTGCAACCCCTAAGAGCCTGTTTCTGCTAATTTTTATCCCTCCTAGCCATTGATGTGCCTTTGTTTTCATAACTGGAGCACAAGTGTGCCTTATTCCACCTATTTAGGAGTTAATTCAATTAGTTGGCTGATTGATGACTCATTTCCTTCATTCAGGGGATGATTGATCATTTAATTGAACGAAGCACTTAGATAGGCACCTATTGAGACTAGTTGAGCTCTAATAACTACTGACATCTCCTCATGCGCCCACATTGGAGTCTCCTTCCCTACATTAGTGCCCATGCACTCAGTTAGACTCATTTCACTAACTATTTGACTTTTGTGATCACTACCACTGGTTTGGATGATGTCTCCAATGCTTTCCAAGCTACACACAGAGGATAATTCGAATGACCTTAGTGGCATTCCAATCTCTTTGATTGTATTAAGTTATTATTCACTTTATAGAGTGCCATCTCATAGCTAATGTATGATACAACAGTTTTTGTCATTTCTTGTGTATGAGTGATTATTGAATATCCATTTATTCTTCTTCTTTCTGCACTTCATGAGTGAATTCTAGTGAGGTATGCTACTACTGAGTGATCCTAATCCTAAAATATCACATGGTATCAGAGCTTAAAGCAGCTATTCCAATTGCAATAGCAGTAGTTGCAGCAATTCCTTGAGCAATTGTCTTTCATTGAGCACCAGAATCCTCTAGGTTTCCACAGCAAATCCTGGTGCTATTTACTTGAATTCATTGGAGCAATCCAGTGAGGTCTAGCAAGGTTTCAAAGACCAAGTCACATGTGCTCAGTTTCCTAAGGAAGTGTTCAATTCGAATTGCAGCAGATCTTCTTTTCATAATTCTCATTTGTTTTATAGGAATATCCCTCTTTCAGCTTTGAATTCTTCAGTATCATGGATCTCAAGTTGAACTCATTCAACTAATTCGAATGGAAGGAAAAAATGGACATCTTCTTGAAGTTGAAGAGTCTTTCTAGAGTGGTGAATGGCTCTGCAGTTGATCCCATTGGTGCAGTAGAGAAATCCAAGTACTTAGACAATCTTGATGAAGTAGTAGGACTGCTTCTTCTTAGCATTTCTGAATATTTTCACTTTCATGTTATCAATTTGAAGACTCTAAAGGAGGTTTGGGACAATCTTGAATCCTTCCTTGGCCACAAAGATGATTTGAAGGGGCATAAACTAGAAAATGAGCTCATCTCCTTGAGCGCGAGCAGTTTCGAAACTATCACTGAGTTTCTCAACAAATTCAAGAACTTGATTTCACAGTTGAGGAGGTATGGGATTGAGAAGGAAGAAAAAAAACTCATCCTTTCCATCTTGTCGAAGCTAGGTCCTGATTATTCAATGTTTTTTCGACCTTCCAGTTAGCAAACTTGTCCATTCCAAAATGGAAATTCCCTTCTCTTGAAGACTTCATCCAATCTCTAACTCTTCAGGAGGAGAAGCTAGTGCACATGGGAGTGATAAAATCCAAGTTGGATTTATCTCTTGTATCCACTGTGTTAGCACTCGGATTTTCCTTGGGCTGTATCAAAGAAACCCGAGGTAACCTATTTCAAACCAATCTTTAGACTGAAAGTTGGCCTCCTTCAGCCAGAGAGGGCTCTCTCGGCAAATCTGCCATCCAATGTCACCACGACAGCAGTTTGACAATGAAACTCAAGGGCCAATTTGCAAAATAAATAAAAACTTAAGGATTTTTAATGAAGTGGTTAGATAAAAAGGAAAATGATACCCTTGGGCAATGGAGTCAAGAAACAGAAAAATAATAGATCGGCAGCCAACAAATGTTTCATACAAAGGCATGATAGCTGTTTGATTACAGTCAATAAGATTTTGCAGGTGACAAGGAAAGAAATAATGACAGTCCACTAACAACAGGCATCGATTTTCAGATGAATCCGCTGTTAACTTTGGAGAAATAAATGGGTATTCAGATGCGGATAAATCGAGGCATATGACATGAATCTCAATTTATTTTCAGTACGTTCACCTAAATACAGAAGAAAGACATAATGGAAAGAATGACAAAGAAGATTGACATGCACATGTAAAGAAAGGGAAAGTACGGACTGTAATTTTAAAACAACACATGAATCTTCGATAAAAATATGCTCAACTCTGAAATCTTTATTAACTTCTGGAATAAACCTCAAAAACCCAGAACGGGAATCCTTTTTATCTGAAAAATCCCCCCCCTTACATGTCTTTTACATATCAATATATAGAAAGACGGCCTATGCCTAATCTTGAATTCAAAACCTAACTGAAACTCTAAAAATAGAAACAGTTACAACTTATTTTTTTTTTATTTCAGGAAGTAAATTTGTTGAAAAACAGGCTTCAAAGACCTGGCTTTATATCTCAAATGGAGATAGCTGTGTACATTTTGAGAGAGGTTTTTGTAACTGGGAATGTTATGAAGAAAAACCTCTTTCAGTTTCTGAAAATTCATCTTCATTTGGAAGAACCAGCTCTTTGAAGTTGATGACTAAAACAGTAAACTGAAATTCTGGAAAATTGCCCCGTGAAGATGACTTCGATTCTCTTAAACCATAACACCTGTGTAAAAACTGAGAGAGGTTTTTAAATATTGTCCCGTTCTGAAGAAAAACCTCTTTCAGTTTCTGAAAATTCTTCTCGGTTTGGAGGAAACAGCTTCTAGAAAATGGTGACTAAAACAGTCATTTCCAGAAAAACGTGTTCTAATTGTCCCATTTGATTTTCTCTATGGGATATATCCCACATTGGTTGAGCGAGAAATAATCATGTTGTTTATATACCCCGACGCGCACAACACCTAATAACACATAGCACGTGTTATTATACTCCTCTTCCTCGGGAATGGTGGTTCCGCGTGGGCGGAAGGCGGTTTATAATACCACCGTCGCATGATCCGGATGAATAATAATGCGCCACATGCTCCCGTGGTATTTAGTCCGCGACCGCTTTATAATTTTAAACTTCGAGCTACTTGAGTGAGCGGAATGAATGGTAGCCGCTTATCCAAACTTTGTTAAGACTTTGAGATTCGTGCCAAGACTTTGGTGATTGGGTTTGAATATTAATATAAAATATTTATATTAATAACTATAAACTTTTAAATTTTTAAACAAAGACTTGGGCATTTTGGAGATCCGCTATCTTTTAGCCATTCCACCATTTTAGAGCTTCACTAACTATTTTAGAGATTCACCAGTGCTTTATCCGCCTAATTTGACCATATTGGCCAAATTTAGAAGCTCTGCCAATTCATTTATATGCTCTGCTAAATATAGAATTTTTTACATTTCCATAATGGGCGGTTCCGCGCGGCGCCATAGTGGTTTCCAATACCATCCTATCACCTGCGCGGATGAATAGATATTGGACACGTGTCTTGGTGGTATTATGTCCGCTACCACCTTCCACCATTTGCTAACGATTACTTTGGCGACGCGGGAGTGATATTAACCGTAGATCTTGATCCATAATATCTCCGCCGTCGGAAACCGGCTGAAGTTTAACCTTTCCATAAATTTGCTGGCGGACTTTATAAATATGGGTTTTTTATAATATATTTTTCCATATAAAAATCTTTATTTCAACCTTTTGTGATGATTTCTTCTTTTCTAGGTCATTTTAGCAAAAACTCTAGGTTCTTTCAGATCTGGTGTCAACAACTGGCTCCAACTGGGGATGCTATCCTCCCTGCGAGGTAGCAAAGAACATCGTAGACCAAGTGCCTGATCATTTGGCGGCTCCCAAACTTGACAACTGCAACCTGTACCTGATCTTTCATCTGAAAACTGAATCTGAAAACCACTAACTGCTGACGATTGAAAACACACATGCTGTAACCGAATTGAAAATAACACTGTACATACTAAATGGATGCTTGCCTGGCAAACTTATTTCTCCTACCTACCCTACCTTTAGAATGTCAAAGACTTTCCATCAATCAAGTAATTCGGAAACACCAGTGAAGCCAATCCATTAGGTTTCCAAACAATCTAACTCCTTTGCCGTGTTCAAAATAAACCAATAACAAAAAATATGACGGTATAGGCAACCACTGATAATCTTTATTCTCAAAATAAAAACCTAGTTGCAAATCGAAACTGAGAAATCTCTCCATATACTCAACTATAGGATCAGAGAATATAGATTTTATTTGAAGTACCTTCAGATTTTCTGCAATTTGACAGGAGAGCTGAAATGTTTTTTCTTCTTTAACATTCTTTTTCAGAAATGAATGATTATCCTCATAATCTAATGCATCCTCAAATAGCAAACACTCTGCAAGATCATTAAACATGATAGCTCTCTCTTCTTGATGAAAGAAACTGGTGTCTAATAGCTGATTTCCTTGCGGCGGATCGTCCTCATAAATGGATTCCTTCATAAAATCATCATGATTGTCATCATTCAAATTCAGATTTACATGCCCAAAAATGGAAGAAGATTCACTTACATATCCCGGACTATGCGAACACTGCAAATCTGTATAAGCAGGAGTCGTAGCATGACTCTGCAGGAGCCAATCTATTTCTTCTTCTGTTAAAAGAGGAGGTGATTTGTGCACTTTCTGAATCAAACAACTATCATTTTCCTTCTCTTCTGCAGATTGATCATGATGCTGAATACATTCTTCCTTCGTACACAAAGGAGCGGATGAATCATCATTTGTTTCTGAACAGAGCTCATGGGAATCTACTATTATTTCTTCATTGATCTTATCTATAGCTAGCTTCTCTTGATCATCATGACCATGGGCTTGCGAAGAAAAATGACAAAATATTTCAGACAAGTCTTCATCATTCATACCTTCCAGATCTTCATCAATACTTTTGACGTACTGTATGAAACCCTCAAACTGATCACAGAAATCTTCCACTAAAGACAAAGCTGGAAAATCTACTGCATAATGCTCATAAAATGCTATGTGAAAATCTTTTAAAGAAAACAAGCTACCAGGTCTTAAACTTTCATACCAATCCCTTGCTTTTCCTTCTAAAGAAGCCATGAACATCTTCATAAGACAGTCCTCATGAAACCTAATCTTCAGCTTGTGTATATGCGCATGAAATTTGATTAAATGTAAAGCAGCATTATCATTGTTTTCATCTCTGAATTTAGGCAAATAAGACTGCCAATCTATTTTAGGAATTTGATTCGGAAAACCGGGAATATGAGACCTGCTCATAGGAGCATACCTTCTTAATAACGAGGCCATCTTGAAATACTGGAGCTGTAGATTCTGATATGAAAACTGAGGAAACTAGCCTGTGAACCAATGCAAAACTGGATTTCTTTAATGTGGAGTCGCCATGAAATTTCTGAAAACTGGATTCTTTGAAGATGGAGTCGCCAGGTGAAAGATGCACAGCCTGTTTGATATCTGACCGTTGTTCACCATCAACAATCAAATCTGCAACTTTGTCGTTCATACCCAGGGAAAATGAAACCTTCGATCCCCGGCAACGGCGCCAAAATGTTAGCACTCGGATTTTCCTTGGGCTGTATCAAAGAAACCCGAGGTAACCTATTTCAAACCAATCTTTAGACTGAAAGTTGGCCTCCTTCAGCCAGAGAGGGCTCTCTCGGCAAATCTGCCATCCAATGTCACCACGACAGCAGTTTGACAATGAAACTCAAGGGCCAATTTGCAAAATAAATAAAAACTTAAGGATTTTTAATGAAGTGGTTAGATAAACAGGAAAATGATACCCTTGGGCAATGGAGTCAAGAAACAGAAAAATAATAGATCGGCAGCCAACAAATGTTTCATACAAAGGCATGATAGCTGTTTGATTACAGTCAATAAGATTTTGCAGGTGACAAGGAAAGAAATAATGACAGTCCACTAACAACAGGCATCGATTTTCAGATGAATCCGCTGTTAACTTTGGAGAAATAAATGGGTATTCAGATGCGGATAAATCGAGGCATATGACATGAATCTCAATTTATTTTCAGTACGTTCACCTAAATACAGAAGAAAGACATAATGGAAAGAATGACAAAGAAGATTGACATGCACATGTAAAGAAAGGGAAAGTACGGACTGTAATTTTAAAACAACACATGAATCTTCGATAAAAATATGCTCAACTCTGAAATCTTTATTAACTTCTGGAATAAACCTCAAAAACCCAGAACGGGAATCCTTTTTATCTGAAAAATCCCCCCCCTTACATGTCTTTTACATATCAATATATAGAAAGACGGCCTATGCCTAATCTTGAATTCAAAACCTAACTGAAACTCTAAAAATAGAAACAGTTACAACTTATTTTTTTTTTATTTCAGGAAGTAAATTTGTTGAAAAACAGGCTTCAAAGACCTGGCTTTATATCTCAAATGGAGATAGCTGTGTACATTTTGAGAGAGGTTTTTGTAACTGGGAATGTTATGAAGAAAAACCTCTTTCAGTTTCTGAAAATTCATCTTCATTTGGAAGAACCAGCTCTTTGAAGTTGATGACTAAAACAGTAAACTGAAATTCTGGAAAATTGCCCCGTGAAGATGACTTCGATTCTCTTAAACCATAACACCTGTGTAAAAACTGAGAGAGGTTTTTAAATATTGTCCCGTGCTGAAGAAAAACCTCTTTCAGTTTCTGAAAATTCTTCTCGGTTTGGAGGAAACAGCTTCTAGAAAATGGTGACTAAAACAGTCATTTCCAGAAAAACGTGTTCTAATTGTCCCATTTGATTTTCTCTATGGGATATATCCCACATTGGTTGAGCGAGAAATAATCATGTTGTTTATATACCCCGACGCGCACAACACCTAATAACACATAGCACGTGTTATTATACTCCTCTTCCTCGGGAATGGTGGTTCCGCGTGGGCGGAAGGCGGTTTATAATACCACTGTCGCATGATCCGGATGAATAATAATGCGCCACATGCTCCCGTGGTATTTAGTCCGCGACCGCTTTATAATTTTAAACTTCGAGCTACTTGAGTGAGCGGAATGAATGGTAGCCGCTTATCCAAACTTTGTTAAGACTTTGAGATTCGTGCCAAGACTTTGGTGATTGGGTTTGAATATTAATATAAAATATTTATATTAATAACTATAAACTTTTAAATTTTTAAACAAAGACTTGGGCATTTTGGAGATCCGCTATCTTTTAGCCATTCCACCATTTTAGAGCTTCACTAACTATTTTAGAGATTCACCAGTGCTTTATCCGCCTAATTTGACCATATTGGCCAAATTTAGAAGCTCTGCCAATTCATTTATATGCTCTGCTAAATATAGAATTTTTTACATTTCCATAATGGGCGGTTCCACGCGGCGCCATAGTGGTTTCCAATACCATCCTATCACCTGCGCGGATGAATAGATATTGGACACGTGTCTTGGTGGTATTATGTCCGCTACCACCTTCCACCATTTGCTAACGATTACTTTGGCGACGCGGGAGTGATATTAACCGTAGATCTTGATCCATAATATCTCCGCCGTCGGAAACCGGCTGAAGTTTAACCTTTCCATAAATTTGCTGGCGGACTTTATAAATATGGGTTTTTTATAATATATTTTTCCATATAAAAATCTTTATTTCAACCTTTTGTGATGATTTCTTCTTTTCTAGGTCATTTTAGCAAAAACTCTAGGTTCTTTCAGATCTGGTGTCAACACACTGATTCAAGGAGAGCGAATTACAAAGGAAAACAAAAAATTTATGATAGAAAGTCGAATGATACAAAGCAGAAGGAGGATCCCATACAGCCATATGGAGCCTCAAATCCTAAGAAGGACAAGCAAGTTCAGAAGGGAAAATCCAAGTGCACATACTATAATCGAGGATATCACCCTGAGAGCTCATGTATGAAGAAGGCCATAGATCTCATGGCTTCACTTCTTGAAAAAAAAATCTTCCAGTACCTGCATGTGCTAGAAAGAATGAGAGTGAACCATCTGGATCTTAGAACAAAGAGAGATTCCATGCCCTCATGGAAGGTGCATCAACTCAATCCTCCTTCATCATAGATTCTAGAGCATCAAGACACATGTATTCCTCCAAGGATCTATTCACTGGATTTGAAGCTACTGTTGGATCATCCATTATGTTGGGCAGTGATTCTGAGGTCTCTTCTAAGCTGGAAGAATCAAACTAGATCATGGATACTTCTTGGATGTACTCTATGTCACCACTCTCACTACTAATCTACTTTCAGTATATAAGATGAGCCATATTGGAGAGCCCAAGAGGGTGATATTCTCTCCAAATGAGGTCAAAATTGAATACATGGTATCAGGTTCTACCATTGCAAAAGGTGTTGCAAATCATAAGTCGAAATTGTATGAGTTCTCCCACTTCTTACCTCTCTCAAGGAAATATTCTCTTTACTCTCATGCCAATGAAGAGACTTGATTGTGGTATGGAAGATTTGGGCATATTAACTATCAATACTTACAAGACATGCATACTAAAGAGATGGTTGAAGGGCTGCCCACAATCAATTTTTCCAAGGGAAATTGTCATGGTTGTTTGATTGGCAAGCATCCTGAAAATAAATCTGAGAAGGGGAAGGCAAGGAGAGCCTCTCATCCTCTAGATCTGATTCATAGTGATGTTGCACCATTTTCAGATCTATCTTTAAACAAGGCAAGGTATATTCTTATATTGATGATTATTCAAGATTTACATGGGTATACTTTCTCAGATTAAAGTCAGAAGTATTTGGATTCTTTAATTTTTTCAAGTCTTCCACAGAAAACTTTTCAGATAGAAATATCAAGTCCATTCGCACTAATAATGGAGGTGTGTACATCAAGGGTGACTTTCAAACCTTTTGTGCTAAAGAGGGCATTGAGATGCAAAATGCTGTTCCCTATACACCACAACAGAATGGTTTTGCTGAAAGGAAGAAAAGAACATTGAAAGAGATGGCCACCTACATGCTAAAGTCGAAAGGGTTCACTCTAGTCTTTGGGCAGAAGCCATTAACTGTGCCACCTATATTCAGAACATAGTTCCTCACAAATGACTCAAAGACATGACTCCTTTCGAAGCATGGATGAGATACAAACCTGATGTGTCTCATCTTATAGTATTTGGATCCATAGCATGGGCAAGGATTCCAAATGAGAAAAGGAGATCCCTAGATCCACAAAGCAGAGAGTGTATTATGGTGGGTTATGCATTAAATGCAAAGGCCTACAAGCTTCTTGATCCTTCTACTATGACCACATTCCTTGATAGGAGTGTACAGTTTGAGGAATGGCCTCTTCATGATGCTCATCCAGTTGAGCATAAAAGCTTGCCTACCACACCTCCACTGCTTGATGAGCTCCAAGAGAGCGAATCTTCATCACGTGACAGTTCAGATTCAGAGGATGACAATGAAGATGATGAATAGCGAATGCTAGATCTAGATCCACAAGAACCTGAAGATATAGAAACTATTAGTGAAGATGAGCGAATGGAAGATCCAGATCCACAAGAACTTGATGATCTTGCACTTGATGATCCTCCTCTTCCTAGATGGGAAGCCACTACACTTACATCTTCCTTAGATCTTGTTGGAGATCCACTTGATCCGAGGAGGACCAGATCTGATTTTTCAGAATGGAAGGTTTCATCCTTCTCACATTATTGATCCATTTACTGCCGACAGATCCTTCTTCAGTGGAGAAGTCCACTTACCATTTGGGGTGAGTAATGTACATGATTTATCATCCTATCACATTCTATATTGAGGGGGGGATTTCTTCCCACTAGGTTTTACCTCTCTCCTCACTTTGTTTATTTAGATTGTTATACGAGGCGACCTTTGGTTAATGATTAACAGAGTTACGAAATATGATTATGATTATGGAATGATTCACATGATGTATATTGATGAGTTATGATGAGCAGTACTACTGATGGGTACTTTGAGTATATGTGCATCAGCATGAAATTTACCATAATAAAATGACTCACAAAGGAAATAAACATGCCATAGAGTACGAATAAAATCACACTCGAAAGAATGATGACAGTGTTGACTTCCTACAGAATCCAAGCACGAGTTAAAAATCCCTTATCCGCATACTCGGGGGAAGCGTGAAGTCGTGCGAAGTGGACCATGATGGAATTGGTCGCCTGCAAGGTTGAGGGGTACGCAGTAAGAGTGAAATTACTCCTCAGCACCATTAGTATCCAATAGAGTGTAGACAGATGATTAAAGGTAACAGATCCTAAATCACTACGTGAAGTTTCTACAAATAAGACCAAACGAAGAAGCATTAACGAAAGGACCCGATGATGTGGTACCTAGATGGTAAAAGATAATGAAGTTCGGATGGACCCCATGATATGGTACCTAGACCCAAGACGAAAACAATTGAGGAATATTATGCATTAAACATGTAAGTTTACATTTAGGCTATTCGCACATGAAATGAATATTAGTAATTAAATAATGGATAATAATTGTTTTAGGAGAAAATGGTAGTCTAAACATTAGCATATAGACAACTCCACATGCACCCACAAAAAATAGAAAATTAAATTGGAGCATTAGGGGACATACTTGAGTAAATCAAGGAATGTAGGTGCACTCTCATGAGAAATAGACACATGGTTGGGTGATGAAATTATAATTAAATAATTAGGAAAATACGCATTTTTGCATGAAGCGACATGTGTCACAGAGAAGTTTCCTATTTAAGGAAGGAAAGAGGAAAGGGAAACATGGTTGGATGGCTACCATAATGGTAACAAAACATTGATTTTCGTCTATTGTGAGTTTGGAAAGGGATATTGGTGGGGGGAGCACCCAGTTTTGGATCCTTGGTTTTTGTGTGTGAGCTCTACAACAACATTGCTCAGGGGTTTGGGAAGAAGAAGATTATTCCTGGAATTGGTAGGGAGGTTAAACGAGGGGTCAGTTGGACATTGGTATTCAAACATTGGATCATGGCGACAAGGACATCTAGTACAACTCCTCGACAAGCGGATTCATCCACAGCCACTGGAATCACGTTTGACATTTATTTTATGAATTATTATTGTTGTTTGTATGAATTTTAGTACATCGAGAAATGTGTAATGATTTACTTGAAGCATGACTCTGCATGTATCTAAATGTGGTTGATACTCTAAGCTAAATAAATTGTGATCCCGACCAGCCATGTCGGACATCGTAAGAGGGTTGTTAAAAGAATCACTAGCTTTCATTTCTAGTTTATGGCAGCTAGCCAATAAAATACAAGCCTAAAGGATTTAAAATTTTGAAGGTTATAGACACTGTCATTTATTTTTTTATGGCATCCTGGTAGTCTATCCGATCTGAACTATAGATCGTAATAGACCTGTATTTCCATGGGATTTTTACAGTGAGTTGAACCTCTCGAAATACTTTGAGATCTATACTATACCCTCCCATCTCTCTGTTTTTGCTATCACCAATAGATCTATCATTAGGGGAGTTTTGAGGTAAAATATGGGCCTCAAAACAAATAATGTACCATAAAAAATCACTATATAAGAACCAATAGGATTCAAGATGATGATGTCAACCATAAGGGTAAAATTTGTAAAACAAATTGGAGGGACAAGAAAAAACTACTTTTTCTTATCGTATTTTTGACAGATCTCCTTAACGGTTTACCCAAATTTCAAGTTTGGCCACAAGTTGGATGTGTATTTAAATTCCGCATCCAACCCATACCCAGGCTGCATACTTTTGAGGCACCCACGACATGAAAAAGTGAAAAATTCAATAAAAAAACATATTTTAATAGTGGGTCACTCGATGCCTTCTTTATTAGGTAGGTCAATCCTTCCTTATAGAGGGTCACTCGATTCCTTCTTTATTAGGAAGGTCAATCCTTTTCCCACTTCAACTCCCTTGGCTAACAACTCCCAACATTACTATATACTTACTTCTTGATGAATATCCCTAATCATATCCCCGAATATGGTGTTCGGGATGTCTCTTTCAATGCGATATCCTCTCCTCAACATTGCTTACAAAGCACGGGGAGCTCCAGATATGTATATTTCACTTTGAATATCACCCCAATAGAGAATTATTTACAACCCTAATGATGCTTTTTTTTCCAGTGGGTGATAAACCCAATCAAACCACCTTGAATTGCTGACTATGTGTGTTGTAGGTGCGTATCATCTGCTCTGCAGGTACGTATCATCTATTCTGTAGGATGGTCCACCTCGAATCATTGGAAGGAAGGTCACAAATACTGGGGGTAACAGATCAGATCCACCTCACCAGAATACAGACAAGAAAGTAAAGCACCTCGGGAGTTGCATTAAACCCCCCCCTCCCCCTCCCATCCCCTCCCTCCCCATCACCCTCCCCTCCCCATCCTCCTCCCCCTCCCCCTCCTCCCCCTTCTCCTCCTCCCCCTTCTCCTCCTCCCCCTCTTCCTCCTCCCCCTCCTCCTCCTCCTCCTCCTCTTTCCCCTCCCCCTTTGCTGCCTCTCCCTCCCCATTGAAATGACCCATTCTTGTAGGCAGAAAAATAAATAGGAAGTAGTGGAAATGAACACTCACACTCAGGCTTACCACCTCCCTCTATACACTCATGCAAGCATGTTACCCCTCCCAACGAGAACTAATAATAAAGCAATGCCTAATTCGTACCCGCCTCACCTCAAAACTAGGCTATGGGTATTTTTTTCATCTAAGAGTGTTATTTTCATGTCTACCAGTAAAAGTTGACTTTCATCTATCTAACGTATGAGGTTGAAGGGAGAAATATTAAGTAAAGGAAACATGAAGTCGAGTGAGTCCCTGGCATTTACTTTCTGCCATAGACTGAAGTTATCATGTTTTGTGCTTTCCCAACCAAAGTGTGTTTTCTTCCGGTTGATAGGATTTATGGAGGTTCGAGGTCATTTGGGCCTGATTATATATTGAATGGGAGGTGTCACATAATCCCTCTCCTTCGCCCCCTACCCCTCTATACCCCCCTCCGCACGCCCCCCACTCCCCCACTCCTGTCCCCCCATCCCCCCAATCACTATGCCCCCTTTGACCCGCCCCCATCCTCGCCCCCTCCTCCCCTCCCCCGTCTTTGGAAGTGATCTAAGGATTTTAAGGTCCTGCAGGTTGTTGAATGGGTTAAGTGCAGTTGGGTGTATCCCCTTCGTGCGTAAAGAGTATGGTATTGGAATCTCCTCGTATTGATGCTTTGATTCCTCCCTTGATCCTTTGCCTTAAATCTGTTATTGATCCTTGTATCTCTTAATCCCAATTTTTGAAGTCATTTTATTTCCCATTATTATACCTTTCCCCTCCTCCCCTTCCCCTTTTCCTCCCCCTCCTGCCCTCCCTCCCTCCCTCCCTCCCTCCCTTCCCCCCTCCTCTTCCTCCACCTCCTCCACCACCACCACCAATACCTCCTGCTTATCCACCTCCTCCTCCCCCAACTCCTCCTCCTCCACCTCCCCCACCTCCTCCTCCTCCCCCTCCCCCTCCCCCTCCACCACCTACAACACCACCACCTCCCCGAAATCCTCCGCCACCACCACCCCCACCTCCTTCGCCACCTCCCCTGCCACCACTCCCACCTCCTTCACCTCCTCCACCTCCACCTACACCTCCTCCTCCTCCTCCTCCTTCCCCCCCCTCCTCCCCCTCCCCCTCCCCCTTCCCCTCCCCCTTCCCCTCCCTCACATTCAGTGGTGACACATATTTCATATCATTATAACAACTGCTTATGTCTAATTCATGTGTTCTTTTAAGTTTTGGTAGATTATTGTAGTGAGGGGCTATGTTATGAACTTGGAATTGAGTGTTAAAGGAAGAGTGTGATGTCATGACGTTTTCTATTATTATTTCATTAGGTAAGATGAGGCATTTTGGTCTAGTTCCGATCATTCAATGTGATGGTTGGGGTGACTTATGTCTAATTGTGTGGGGAATCAATTATTACTATACTTTTGTGTTCAATTGTTAAGGAATGGTACTGGTGAGTGTTAGTGATTAAGATAATTGCTTTTTCCACCACCTTATTTATAGATGTCCTTGAGGGTAAGTTTTTAAAAAGCAAAAGAGAGATGTATTTAAAAATGATAATTGTGTTGTACATTAACTATGACAAAGAAGATATTATACTCAATATTTACCCTTTTAGGACATAATCTAAATCATGTAATCAATGAATAATATTGGTATTAATGATAATTAGACCGTGAAGTAACTATGTATCATAGAAATACACTAGTAATATCTTGGTAAATTTTGCTAAGCCGGAGGGGATTGTGGTATGTGAACTTTTGTAGGAGTAGTGGCATTGATTTAATCTAGTGGTAAGATGATTGAGTTGATTTTTAATAGATAAATTGCATAAGGATCTTAGGATGAGTAAATCATTAAACAAAACATGGATTTACATTAGCTAAGTTAAGAGTGGTAATGAATTAGACAAACAACATGGTAGGGTATCTTAAAATTTGGGTGTTCGTTATATCTAGTATAGTGATGAGTTGAGTAGTAAAATGAATTATACAAAGCTAAAAAAAACTATCAAGTGAACACATTAAAATCAATTACTAATAAGAGATGTAATATGACTATGTCCTATGCACCAAAACACAATTCTTAGTTTAGAATATATAATGCGTTTATTTATGGATTAGTATGTGTATCTCATGTCTAGTCAATTGTGTCATGGTGAGTTTATACTATTAATCATGTTAAGTAAAAGAATACCCTTCACCCTGTAAGAATAGTTGTTGATTGTATATTTTTACAAAGTACCTATGTTGAGGTAGTAGGTAAAGAGTTGCAGTGTGTATGAGTTGATTGCAATGTTAGCAAATTCAATCAATCCTACGAATGGGAGTGATCTACATGTTAAAATTCAAATTGTAAGTATTTTGTGTATAACGTAATATCCATAGGTAAGAACTCTACTTCTCCAATTTTTGAATGATGATGTATACTTGGTTGATAAACATGGAATTATGTAACAAACCCAAAATACCAAGTTGGTTCTTTAGAGAGATATTTCAAAAAATATTTTTCACCACGACCACCATAATTCATAAGTCTACATGAGATGAGCTATTGCAACTTTCATTTGATTAATTAAATGATTCCATACTTTCTTTCGGTTGTACCCTAGCATTAATATAAGAAGAAGTATAAACACAATTCTTTCATGGCATACAACCATTATGAAAGAAAAACTCTAATGGAAAAATAAAGGACCTTACCAAGAGGCTATCCTTTATTCTATAAGTGTCTTTGCATTCTAGCAATTTATTATCCACTTTTTAAGAATGCCTACTATTTACCTATCCATGCATTGACAAAACAGGTTCTTATGTGGATATTCCATAACACTAATGATTTCCATAGCTTATAATCCAAATTGGTTAGCATTAAAGACCATAAGACAACATCCATATAAAAACATAATAATGACAGATCATTCAAGCATCCTGGTTACCTATGTAACCAATCATGTTATTCATTAATGCAACTATTGATTTTATGATTTATTCAACCACTCTTACTCATTTGATATAAAGATAAAATTTGCATGCTTGAAGAAAATTAAAGATATATGTAACTACTTTAAAACATAACGCCATCATAAACACATAAGAGAGAACCGATATAGGTGGATCACCCAAATATGGTCTATGTCCACAAGAAATGTCGCATCATTTTTATAAAAAGGGGTTACAACCTACAACATGGTTGTTTACAAAATTTACTTCCCACTTTCTTAAATCCTCTCTTATAGAGAGAATTCTCCAGGCATTCATGATGGTATCAAAACAAATACAAAGAACTATCTCTCGTAAATAAAAAAGCTTAACAGAAAAACTAACCGGTGTCAAGAAACCGGGATCTATAAAACTCAACAAAGTTCTTAAGCATTCTACGCTAAGATCAATATAATCATAGAGATCCAGCATAAATTTGTTGAGTTGTATTCTTAAAGATCTTCCATATCAAAAATAGCCCGAGAACAACTGAGACTGCATACAAATTAACATGTTCCTAGCCAGAGATCTATTCCAGGTTGCATATCTACATGACAACATGTTGCATAGACCAAACTAGATCTAAAAATATATGTATTCATCATTCTTACAATAGCGTGTAACATAACTATTTATTCTTTTCTTTTGTAGAGATGAACTCTGATCTTTAAACATAAAATATGCTTCACATTAAACTCATATATAGATATATTAATATAACATAGTTCCATCTAGGGTTTAACGGATTTCAATTTCAGAAATCGCAGGAGGGGACAGAGCAGGGATTAGCTCGGATGTCAACCGTATTCTGCAGAGATCAATTCTAGTCCTAAGTCAAAATATAAACCAACATTTAACTAAGATCCTTATATATAAATATAGGATCGTTTTCCAACCAGGAATTAGCTCATATGTGATTTCTCTTTTTGCAACGATCTAATCTAAATTTGAATAAAATATACAATCAACATTTATCCCAAATCCTCATATATATAAATATAACATCGTTTTCCAGCTATAAATTCTCTCATATGCACTTTCTCTTTTTGCAACGATCTAATCTGAATTTGAATAAAATATACAATCAACATTTAACTCAGATCCTCGTATATATATACCACCCTTTTCCAAGCAGGGATTATCTCATATGCATTTACCTTTTTGCAGAGATCTAATCTGAACTTAAATAAACTATATGTTCTACATTTAAATCAGATCTTTATATATAATTATAACATCGTTACAAGGACTAGTTTAGATCCAAGGTTATTCGAACGTTTTCTTTTAGCAGAGAAACAACTCTAGTAATATCTCTCTCTCTCTCTCTCTCTCTCTATATATATATATATATATATATATATATATATATATATATATATATATATATATATCATGCGTCTTCCTCTTGGTAGAGACCAACTCTACAGGAATACATATATAGAATACGTATTTACTTGGCAGATACTCACTTTGCTAAAGTACCTCCCTACCAACATAAAGAAGGATTTTTACGTCGAAAGGCATAGTCAATAAAAAAAACTATGTTAACTCTATTCACACAGACATTTGGAATTTAAAATCCTTTCATACCAGGATCAGGATAAAAGGAAGAGGTATGAAATAAGAAATTAGAGCAGGGATTCTCCCCTTTCGGGCTTGTTCCATTGTTGGTTCATCTAGGGGTTCTCCCCTTTAGAGCAGTTATGGACAATAACCAACAGCTATGCCATTGTTGGTTCATCCACCCTGTACATAAATAAATTAACAAAGTATATCAACACTTCTAACCACGATGCAAGGCCATGCCTTGATGGGTCACTCATGTTCAGTGCAGGAGTATAGAAGTCGAGCTCTTAAAGAAATGACATGAAGACTCAGCATACCAATATAATAATCCACCATTTAACACAGAAGTGTAAGGTTGATCTAACATCTCAACATAATAAATCAACCATTCAACGCAGAAGGGAATAGGTTGAGAGGCACAACATTTAGAACACTTATAGGGAACTCTATTCAAGTAGTTGTTTAGCTAAATAGGATGCTAGCCTCTCGATTCATTCCAAACCTTCACGTAGGGAGAGTTTCTCTTCATTGAGATCTTCTTCTTTCCAAAATTTATTGTTGCAGAGTCTTCTACCATTTTTCCCCATTAGATGTGCAGACTGTGTATAAATACCCTCAATATTTACACATCGAAATTGGCTGCTATTTCTTTATGTATGCATTCCCCATCCACCATCATATTGACCATGATCACTTAAGTCTACTCTCCAAGTACTCCATCAAGCTAAATGCGACCCCTTTTTCCCCTTACTAACCAAACTACGAATGCACTTATACTTTGTCCCCCCTAGATCCTCACTACTATAACTGCCTATACTCTTTCCCCCCCTTCCCCAAACTCCTACAACAACGTATCAATATATCTATTTGGAGAGTACGCCTCCACTAAAGGATCCTCCCGCCACATGGAGTTCCAAATCGAAATTTAGGTGAAGGTGCAAATGGTGGAAGCTATCAGGGTCTCCACGTCTTTCACAACTACTCCATTTAGGTTGTGGGGAAGTTAATGAAATGACTCAACATATACTTATGTCTTCTATGGTTTTTCCTCCATGACATAGCCTAGAGTCATTCATATATATATATATATATATATATATATATATCATGATAAGTCATACTTGTATCAAGATATTTTCTATGAGAATATCGCTCTTCTACATTCTTATTTATGTCCTTTGTTACTTGTTTACCTTAGGATAGGTTATAATAATTTGTATATTAATATTTTCGCAAGGATATGTTATTTAAATAACACATATCAACCTCATCTATATCTCCCTTAACAAGAATATATTTGAATAAATGATGTTTAAAATATATTTCTTTCCTCCTTTTCTCAAAGTGTTTACTTATATATATAAAGAGGAGAACTTAGCTTCATATTTTTTTTAGGGGTATTAAAGGATCCTTTTCTGTATTTTAAGTCATTGATAATATCTAGTGATATTAATTAGCTTTACTCTTATAGGTGTAGTTTTGTTTACTAATAGGTAGTTCGTCGAAGTTAGTATTAGCATGCGACGATTAGCCGTAATCTAAACTTAAGATAATGACCTTATCACCTAAGGTATTAGTTAAGTCACTTTATGGTTTTTCCAATGCTTGTAGAATTAGGATGACCCACCGTCATTATACATACTCCCTCTAGTTGATTCATGCCCCGTCGTTACATTGCATCACGACCTCAGTCCCCTAAGTTTACCGTTTAATAATTACAACTTAGGAAGATAAAACAACATTCTTAAATGGTGTACTGGTGGGGCCTTGGCCTTGAGCTCCTCACCGGGAACCAGTATACATTTACATTTTTCAATTACACAAAGTAAGATAAGAAGAGGAAAGTCACAAGAGGGATATTAGATCCTTCTCCCCTTAAAAATAACACCATCCTCGGTGTTCATTCTTTTCAACAGTTTTTCTTCCATCCTTGAGTCATCTTTTTCTCAATTAGTCATTTATGTTTTGATTGAATTCAAACTTTCATGATTCCCACAAGCTTTTATCATTCAAACCTGCACTTTTGTGTAACAAAACCGAGTTTTTTTTTTTTCAAAAGTTGATGAGTAAAACATACCTTCAATTTCATAATCCAATTCAGAACATAACAATTAACTGTTTGTGACCTACAGAATTGGAACTTCATTGCCATTGTCAAGTTCTTAGAATCACATGCAACCTCATGGTTAGTTGCGATATAACGTCATTAATCTATGAACCATAGGTTTACCTATTTACTTCATCATGCTCCATGAGTTTTAATGAGTTGTACATCAACACATAAATCTATCATTAATCATGGTTCATAAAACAATATAATAAGATGTAAAAATAACATTATTACTCACTCTTGAGTGATTTAACTCAATTATTTATACCAATGGTTTTATCGTCAACATTGCACTTGAGCATGACATCAGTCATAATCATGAAAAATCCTGAAATGTTAGTACATCATATAAATAAAACAATCTACCATTTATTCATGGTTCATACAATTTGTAATTCAACAAATGTATCAAGATGTAAAAATAATTCATCACTCACTCTCGAGTGTTTTAACTCAAATATCCGTACAAGTGAATTGTAATCAACCTTCCATTTCAATTGTGACGTTTGTCACGATCATGGTATAATACTGCATTGTTAGTATGTATACGACATCCATCTAATCAAATATTAATAACCTCAAATCATCTTTTACTCATATATCCTTGAATATTTATCAATAATTGAAAATATATATATACCCATATCAGTGTTTTACAGGAAAAACAAAGGGTATAACATTTTCTTGTAAACAAAGAAATTGTTTCCTTCAATTTATAATTCTCAACATCCATTCATAATATTTCAGTCAACTAAATCCTTACTATACTTATCAAGCATTAAGATCAAGAACATGCTAAATTCATTCTAGCTACTTATACTCAAAGTAGAAAGTGCTTAGATCACGTTCGGGGCGGATTCCATAACTACAGGATCCACGCCGATGCAAAAGAGTGTCGTAATTACGCAATATCAGTGTCTCTACATGATAATAGCTAAATGTAGTTACTAACTTAGAGATATCTAAGGTGAGGTTTATCCATTCAAATATGTTCATTTCCTCTAAAAATAATAATGCATTCTTATTTAAGAAAAAAATCATACGTAATGTACATAATAGTCTTTTATTTAGAAAAGTAGCTTACATACCAATCGTAACCAAGGATCTGCTTGATACTCCCTTGCTAAATGAGTATAATTAACATGCATGCTGAGGATCTTCATTTATAAACTCCAACGCAAATTTACGCACTGGAAAATAACTTTATAGGGGGATTTCAAATAACTTCAATTAAATCTAGTTACATTCAAAGATCGTAATACCAATATCGAAAACCTGACGACACATATTGTGTTATGAGTGTCGTGTATATATCCTTAACTTTTTAACAAGACGACTCATGCTAGGAATATACATACTTTCATGAAATCAAAATTTATAAGGAACCTTTGAATTAAAAATATACTTATGCGAGGAAGTGGACAAGGATAGCTTAAGGTTGGAATATTTTAAGGTATTATCCCCCTTTTTAATCCATGCCCACTTCTTTCATATGAATTTCAATGTTGATGCAATGTTGATGCATATTACCCTTTATGGCTCTGTCTAGATCCTTTCCATCAATTTACAAGGTTATTCTATTTACCAAAAGGTTTTCAACTTGCATCTTCATAAGCTTTCCGCTAAAACTTTTTATAAATACATTTTCATATAGAGAAAATTCTAGCAACCATCTATATTTCTTCAAAGGTAAATTTATTATAGTTCATCTTTCCATTTTTCAGCATGTAACCTAATACATTATACTATAACAAAATGAAAGTATAACATGAATACTTACATCCTTAATCCGACAAGTTTTGCTAGTTAATGCTATAACATGCCTTGCCTCGAAATTTCATGTCTTTACCCGCTTAGTTACCTCTTGCAATCTTTGAAGGTCAACTTGGATAACTTATTTTTCCTTTTCCATTATTCCATGCATCCAAAACAAAATAATAGATTGCTTAGATTTAATCATCTTCATACTTCCTTACTTCATGTTGAGCCCAAATAGGCCCGAGTGCTGTAGCTACAACTCTGATACCATATGTAACAAACCCAAAATACCAGGTTGGTTCTTTAGAGAGATATTTCAAAAAATACTTTTCACCATGACCACCATAATTCATAAGTCTACATGAGATGAGCTATTGCAACTTTCATTTCAGTAATTAAATGATTCCATACTTTCTTCCGGTTCTACCCTAGTATTAATATAAGCAGAAGTATAAACACAATTATTTCATGGTGTACAACCATTATGAAAGAAAAACTCTAACTGAAAAATTAATGGACCTTACCAAGAGGCTATCCTTTATTCTATAAGTGTCTTTGCATCCTAACAATTTATTATCCACTTTTTAAGAATGCCTACTATTTACCTTTCCATGCATTAACAAAACAGGTTCTTATGTTGATATTCCATAACACTAATGATTTCCATAGATTATAATCCAAATTCATTAGCATTAAAGACCTTAAGACAACATCCATATAAAAACATAATAATGGCAGATCATTCAAGCATCCTAGTTACCTATGTAACCAATCATGTCGTTCCTTAATGAAACTATTGATTTTATGATTTATTCAGATATATGCAACTACTTTAAACCATAACGCCACCATAAACACATCAGAGAGAACTGATATAGGTGGTTCACCCAAATATGGGCTACGTCCACAAGAAATGTCACATCACTTTTATAAAAAAGGGTTACAACCTGAAACACGGTTGTTTACAAAATTTACTTCCCACTTTCTCAAAGTCTCTCTTATAGAGAGCATTCTCCAGACATTCACTGTCATCAAAACAAATACAAAGAGCTGTCTCTGGTAAATAAAATAACTTAATAGAAAAACTAACCGGAGTCAACCAACCAAGATCTATAAAACTGAACAGAGTTCTTAAGCATTCTACGCTAAGATCAATATAATTATAGAGATCCAGCATAAATTTGTTGAGTTGTATTCTTAAAGATCTTCCATAATAATAATAGCTCGAGAACAACTCGGACTGCATACAAATTAACACGTTCTTATCCAGAGATCTATTCCAGGCTGCATATCTATATGAAAATGTGTTGCATAGACCAAAGTAGATCTAAAAATATATGTATTCATCATTCTTACAACAACGTGTAACATAACTATTTATTCTTTTCTTTTGTAGATATGAACTTTGATATTTAAACATAATATATACTTCACATTAAACTCAGATCTATATATATTAATATAACTCAGTTCCATCCAGGGTTTAACAGATTTCGATTTCATAAATCGCAGGAGGGGACAGAGCAGGGATTAGCTCGGATGTCAACCGTATTCTGTAGGGATCAATTCTTATATTAAGTCAAAATACAAACCAACATTTAATTGAGATCCTTATATATAAACATAACATTGTTTTCCAGTGAGGAATTAGCTCATATGTGCTTTCTATTTTTTGAAGCGATCTAATATGAATTTGAATAAAATATACAATCATTATTTAACTTAGATCCTCATATATATAAATATAACATCGTTTTGCAGCGAGGAATTAGCTCATATGCGCTTTCTCTTTTCACAGCGATCTAATCTGAATTTGAATAAAATACACAATCAACATTTAACTCAGATCCTCATATATATATATATATACCACATTTTTCCAGCCAGGGATTATCTCATATGCGTTTCCCTTTTTGCAGAGATCTAATCTGAACTTAAATAAACTATATGTTCTACATTTAAATCAGATCTTTATATATAATTATAACACCGTTACAAGGACTAGTTTAGATCCAAGGTTATTCGACTGTTTTCTTTTAGCATAGAAACAACTCTAGTAATAATATATATATATATATATAATGTGTCTTCTTCTTCGAAGAGATCAACTCTACTGGAATAAATATCTACAATACGTATTTACTTGGCATATATTCGCTCTGCTAAAGTACCTCCTTACCAACATAAAGAAGGATTTTTACACCGAAAGGTAGATTCAATAAAACAAAAATATGTTAACTGCATTCACACAGAGATCTGGCATTTAAAATCTTTTCATACTAGGATCAGGATAAATGGTAGAGGTATGAAATAAAAATTTAGAGCAGAAGTTCTTACCTTTTGGGCTTGTTCCAGGCCTAAAATTAAAATAAATCAAAGGGTAGGTATGAACACTAACCAACGACTACGACATTGTTGGTTCATCCACCCTGTACATAAATAAATTAACAAAGTATATCAACACTTCTAACCGCGATGCAAGGCCATGCCTTGATGGGTCTCTCATGTTCAATGTAGGAGTACAGAAGTCGAGCTCTTACAAAACTGACATGAAGACTCAGCATACCAATATAATAAATCCACCATTTAACTCAGAAGTGCAAGGTTTATCTAACATCTCAACGTAATAAATCAACCATTCAACGCAGAAGGGCAGAGGTTGAGAGGCAGAGCATTTAGAACACTTACATGGAACTTTATTCAGGTAGTTTTTTAGCTAAATAAAATGCTAGCCTCTCGATTAATTCCAAACCTTCACGCAGAGAGAGTTTCTCTTCGTTGAGATCTTGTTTCCAAAATTTCTTGTCCCAAAGTCTTCTGCAATTTTTCCCCATTAGATGGGAAAACTGTGTATAAATACCCTCAATCTTTACACATCGAAATTGGATGCTACTACTTTATGTTTGCACTCCCCATCTACCATCAGATTGACCATGATTACTTAAGTGTATTCTCCAGGTCTTCCATCAAGTTGAATGTGACCCCTTTTCCCCCTACTCACCAAACTGTGAATGCACTTATACTTTCTCCCCCCCATATTCGCACTACTGCAACTGCCTATACTCTTTCCCCCCCTTACCCACACTCCTACAACAACATATCAATACATCTCTTTGGAGAGTCCACCTCGGCTAAAGGATCCTCCTGCCACATGCAGTTCCAAATCGAAATTTAGGTGAAGGTGCAAATGGTGACAGTTATCAGGGTCTCCACATCTTTCAAAACTACTCCATTTAGGTAGTCGGGAAGTTAATGAAATGATTCAACTTATACTTATGTCTTCTATGGTTCACCCTCCATGGCATAGTCTAGAGTCATTCATAGATATAATGGGTGAATCCATGAAGATGGGTGTCTATTTTGGGGGGTTCCGTGAGAAAATAATTCTGAATTTTTCATGTTTTCCATCTTTGGGCGAATAAAAGTGATATTTTTTTTTGGAATTTCACTTTTCACTAAAAAAAAACTTTTAGAGAATTATGTTAGCTTGCTATCCATATTTTTTTCAATTTTTTATATTGAGATTTGATATGTCGATTTGACAAATGTTTGACAGTGTGTTCTTATAAAATGAAAGGACTACAAAATAGCCATGTTTTGTCACACACATAAAATCATTGTTAAACTTATTTTTTGCAAAAAAAAAAATGCTACAACAATCTACACACAATATACTACTGCATGACTATAAGTTTGTAGCAAATGGATCTATATACTAATTATTATATTTATTTGAATTCGATCAATGGGGAAACCTTGTCGATTTTCAACATATTTTTTGTCGCAAAACTTTTCTCTCAACTGAATATAAAACTAAAAATTCTATGAATACTCTTTTGAAGTAGACACGCCAATTAACTGCACCATAGTTTTCTCAATTTTTTTCGTGGTATATTTTTAAAGTTATGGATTTTACATTTCACTGCATTTTGAAAGAGACGAAACTAAACTCAACACCTGTTAAGAAAAAAAAGAATTACAAATATCAGATCGTACCTATACATAAAGAAATCTATATATTAGGAAAGTAGATTCAATAACGAAACTAATGGTATCAAGTCCAACAGTCGCTTTATAGTGTAAGAGATCATTTTTACCTTTCGAAAATGGAAAAACCTGAAAACTGTGAGAAACAATTAGATTTTCAGGTTTCAGAGGTTATTTGGCAGAATAATTATTTGGCCAAATAACTGTTTTCTGTAACGGCGACATCAATTTAATCAAAGGTTATTCGGCCGAATAACCAAACGTAAAAAAAAACTCGTCGGCCGGGACAAATTATTATTATTTTTTTTTTCTAAACTTATATAAATAAAAGTAAATACTTCAATTAATTTCGCACATTTTAATTTCGCATACTTTCTGGTCAGAATATTTTTGAAGAGATTTTCTTAGAAGCTGATTTTGCAAAGGGAGTTTTTTTTATAAGATATTTTTTTTCTTACTTCTTTATAAGGAATACATTGAAAGAACTTTTTTGCAAAATGAGTTTTTATTCCAAGCTTTTTGCACTTCTTATTTATTTGCAATGGGTTTTTTTTCCAAAGATTTTTTAAAAAGATTTTTTTGTGAAGAGAGTTTTTTTTATGAAGTTTTTTTTTCAAGCTTTTTGCACTTTTATTTCTTTGCAATGGATTTTTTTTCCAAGGATTTTCTAAGGAGCTTTTTTTGTAAAGAGAGTTTTTTTTATGAAGTATTTTTTTTGTTACTTCTTTTTAAGGAATACATTGTAAGATTATTTTTTTAAGGCATTTTTGCAAAATAAGTTTTTATTCCAAGCTTTTGCACTTCTTATTTCTTTGCAATAGGTTTTTTTTTCCAAAATGACAATTTTCAAGAGTTTTTATTCCAAGTTATTTTTTCAAAGGACGTTTCTTTCCTTCTTATTTCTTTGAAAATGGGTTTTTTCAAAGTATCCCAAGTTATTTTTGCAAAAACGTTATTTCGTTGCAAGGGTTTTTACAAAGAAATATTTTTCTTGGATATTTTTTCAAAGAAGTTTTTTTTTTTTTTTTTTTTTTTTTTTTTTTTTTTTTTTTTACAGTGGATTTACAAAGAAGATTTATTTAGAAAGTGTTCTTATTGTTTTCCAATGGGTTTTTTCAACAAATGTTTCTTTCCAAAGTGTGCATTTACAGAGTTTTTATTCCAAGGCATTTTTGCAAATAAGATTTTATTTCAAGTTATTTTTACAAAGGAGACGTATTTTTCCTTCTTGTTTATTTGAAAAGAGATTTTTTCAAAGTCTCCAAGTTATTTTTGCAAAAAAGTTATTTCGTTGCAAGGGTTTTTACAAAGAAATTTTTTTCCTAGGTATTTTTTCAAAGAAGGTTTTTTTTTTTCACAGTGGGTTTACAAAGAAGATTTATTTAGAAAGTGTTCTTATTATTTTCCAATAGATTTTTTTAAAAGTGATTTATTGTCAAAGAGTTCTTATTTCATTCAAAAAAGGTTCTTTTCAAAGGAAACTTGTTTCCAAATACTTTTTCTTCAAAAGACTCTTATAAGATTTTGATAAGGTGAAGTAAATTTCAATTCATGTGTTTATAAATTTCGTAACCGTTTTTAAATCTTCATTTTATTTTTTTACAATAAAATGATGATTATTTAATTTATCATTTATAGATTAAACAATCACGGGCAGTAAGAGAAACCGTCAAAGAAAATATGATCGTAAACGTACTGATGATGATGATAATAGAGAAAAGAAAAAACTTAAATATCATGCCAACAAAGAAAGCCTTGCAGAAACGCAAGCAACGATTATTGAAGATACAAATACAGTTTTACATGATAATGTTGATGAAATGGAAATTGAAAATAGAGTACAAGAGGAACAAATTTAAGTTGTGTAACATCTCCAATATCTCAGAGTTAGTAAACTGGGTAATAATAATTTTTTTTTTAACTAATTCAATTTCCTCAAGAGATAAACACTGAAGAACATACGAAAGAGACCCATAGGACCATAACCATTTTTACTAGAGACACATCAATGCATAACATAATAACAATTACACTCTGAGAGACACACAAGAATCACATACTCGTTAGTTGTTTATACGGAATAAAGTCAACTAAAAACAATCTTAAGATTAATACATATTCTTCCACCAATTTACATTGTATTTAATAAGAGAAACATATCATATACTCGATGAACCATAAACACATTTGACAAAAATATAGAAACAATAAGCCATTTCAACAACCCATAAAAGAGAGACTAATTTCAGGTGGTTCACCCACTCTTGGGCTACGTCCACAAAGATAGGTCATCTTATATTATTCCTCCCAAGTGGAGATTTACATCTACAACTCGATGGTTGCACTAATTCCTTCTCACTTCCCCAGCTTCATGGTTAGCCAGTATTTAAAACATTCCACGCCAACCTCTAAGTGATGACATAACAATTATCTTAGCTATTAGCCTTGATTCTATAACAAATGATCTCAGTCTAAGTTCTGAATATTATCAAAATCTCTAAGAGAGCATTTATAACTGAGTCGCTATCCAATTCACCAGGAAGACACGTTGTGGAAGCACCATTAAGTCGATATCTTATGTGTTTTTCTTCCAGCATGATGGGTGAGCAGAGGATAGTATCCTGAAGAACAAAACCTGTGGTTGTAAATCAACATATGCATTTCGAATTAACCGAACCAATGTTTTGACATATTATAATTTCAGCATAATAATTAACCCAACAAAAGTTTGACATATTATCATGGAACTTTATAATATCCCTAACATATTAGATCCTAAAAAAAAAACCCCTTTACTACCATTCCCTAATTTCAAATCTTGTACTCTTTCCTTAAATACTTCATTTTTAAATAGTTAAGATAATAGAATATATCTTCATCCACAAGACTAACATGTCCACCCAAAATCCTTTACACTTCATAATTGAATAAATAACTTTTATATAATTAACATACTAATTATATTCCAAAAAGTGGATTATTTAAAATCCACGGTTCCCCATTCCACAACCTATATCACTTAATTTTTGTTAATTCAAACAATACTTCCAAATAACCTGAGGAATACATTACATGACATTCCAATTTAACGATAATGGGATTCCAATCTTACTTTTTTAAAATTCTTCTCTAACTTTTAAATTACTTATTTATCTTCATTAGGCATCCTTTATAGACTCCTCTTATCTCTTAGTTTTATTATACAATTTAAACATATAAAAATGATGTCATCGAATAGCACTTAAATTGTAATTTAGGACTCTCTTTTCTTTCATCTAAATTGAAATTTAGGACTCTCTTTTCTTTCATCTCAGTTTATTCCACCCACGTGATTCTTATCTTAATTTCTTCCAACACAAATAACAAAAAAAAACTTCCAAAGAAAACAAAGAAACATAAATGATAGTTCCTCAATCAAGCAAAACGGCGGTGTCATTGCTGGCGGCCATTGGCGCATGTACATTGGTTGGTGGCTATAAATGATAACAGGTGGCAAGTAGGGTTCAAAAACCAAAATAATAAAATGACAGAAGTCAATCTACCACGGATCTGTCGTGTTCATTTCCAAGGCAGCGTTGATACATATATCATACAGCGGTCAAGGTTGTAACGAAAATGGGGCAGCATAACCATAAACTAGAGAATGGCGTTTTTAGCAGATCGACACTGGCAACCAAAAAATGACAGAAAAGCAATTGTATACCAGAGATATATCTAATAGACATGACAGATCCTTGCCAGGGATTCCGCCTACTACTAACATGTTTGTTTCTTTACAGCAGAGATACCTCAACATGAAGAAAGTATAAACAGTCAAAGATCCACCAATAACATACCCCAACTTCCGAGATTCAGGATCGAGCTGATTATCTAAAGAAAACCCTTCCTAAAACTTCACCGGAAGCAACAATCCAAAAACCTGAGTCTTTTCTCTATAAGCGAGATCACTCTTTCATAATTACAGTAAATAGAAACATGATATGTACTGCATAGATTTCGTAGATGTAAATATTCGACTGTTTTTATTCAGAGATCTATATATCAATGTTGAAACAAAGATCCGGCATATATATATATATATATTATCATATTTTTTTTTTTTTGCCAGAGAATAGATCTGTGTGATTTTGCACGAAGTATGGTGTCTTTGTAAATACTAAATCCTAAACCTCGAGTTCCACGAAATTTCCCATTGAATCTAGATCCATACTTAAATAGCACAGATTTTCGCTGGAGATCTATGATTTCGAAAATGGCACATAAAGCCGACTATGACTTTCATCCAAGCTAGGGCTATCGTTTGCATTTAAAAGTAAGTATAGAAATGGAGCATGGCAATCGAGGCAGAGATCTTCCATTTCAGTCAGATCGGGTCTATACCGTCGAGATCCATGAATGAATTCTAACAGAAATGAACAGTAAGAACATGCAAACGGACAGGGACTCGTATCACTGGTGATAACCAATTCGCTGAAACCCTCAATCTATATTATGAAGGGATTTTCATTACGGTGCATTCTAAAATGGAGAACAAGTTAGGGATTCTTTCTCTAAGATCCGCACGCAGAAGAAATTTACCTATTTCCAACATCGAAAAACAAGCTAGAGTGGAGATCTCTTACATCTAAGACATCAACGGCTACTCACCATTCTGCCATGTAATGATGGCATCTTAAGCTAACCTGGTTCGTGTCCCGATTTGATCGTTTTGAACAGAAGTACTTTCTCTCGCGTGGAGCGCACCCAAAGGAGGATGCGGTTAACAGTCGTCCCGTTCTCAGCGCATTCCCCAAAGTTTCCAATGCTGCGAAAATCTGGCGGTTCCCCTCCATCATAGACCAATCTCTAAACAAATAGTTGCGCCATGGAAAGGAAGGCCAACCCGACGCTTTAGCCGGAGAGAAAACCGAAGTTTCCCAAATGAGAAAACCCCCCTCCATTAAATAATACTAATGATTAGAAGTTATCGCCGAATTAGTGGCCAGATGGAAGTTAAAGAACTTGGAGTTCGTGGCATCAAGGAGACAACACTTGGCGTAATTCTCCTAACAAAAAAATGCCAGGTTTCTCCATCGTTTAAGAGGGTGGCAGATATCTAAAGGTTATATAAACATATATATTTAAATATCCATTTTAACCACTGTTACTCTTCCATATGTTTTACTCCCCCTTATTTATAAAATACAATTACCGGTAACCCACGAGCATGCTTACATGTTAACCCTCTTCCATAAGTGTAATATATTTAAAAGCCCACTACTTTTAAATATCATTACTCTTATGTATTCATTATACTTAAGTATCCTTCATATTTAACTCTTGTTACTCATTCATATTCATCGATATGATTTAAAGGTTACTTGAATATAATTGGTAGTAATTATAGAAAATACACTTATATAGGAGGTTGAGCTTACCTAATATATAATCTAAGCTTATTTTAGCTTTACTAGAGTTCTCTAGCACTCTACTATCAGAGTACGATTTTTTTTTAAGAATAGAATAACTATTTGGAAGTTATCCGCAATACCAAGCGCCATGCTAGCACCTAGTCCATACGTCGGTTTATTTGCGTTGTATCCAGAGGCTACCATCCTCCCTTTAGTTGTGTCATCCTCGCTTAGTCTACTAAGTTTACAATTTTACAATTTAGGGTTAGGCCACAAAAGATATAAGGTTTGCTGGCAGGCCTTAGCCTTGAGCTCCTCAAAAGGAAATGGTACCATGACCAATTACATTCTCAGAAGAATAGGGCATAAAGGAGGGATATCACAAGTTGAAGAAACCATTGTTGAAGATGTAAATAGTGATTTACATACTAATGTCGATGAAATCAATATTGAAGATCAAGTTCAAGAACCAGAAATTGGACTAGGTATGTATATATCATGTATTTTCCAAATTCATTTTTTATAATGAATTGTATTTTTGGATACATGTTTTAAATTTAATTTAACTTGATGTATAGGTACTTTCACCATTGATGATGAAACGTTAGAAAACATTGATTGCAACAAATATGGAAAAAAAATACCCATACACGCTGCACGGTATCGGGCTCAAAAAATTTATGATGATGTTTTGAAGAATTATTTAGCATGGCAAGCACAAATTTTGAGATTCTTATTAGTGACCAAGAAGTTAGAAGATGCTACATCATTATTGGGTATTCACAAGGCGACCAAAGAGTCGAAATTAAAACATAATGCGATAGAAAATATAGGTGATGCAATAAAAAAGTTTGGAAAATCTAGGAAGAAAGACATTAGTGCTGCACGAAGAGTAATTCATATAGCAATTATTTCGACTAGTACTAAACAAAAACGTTTGACAACACAACTAGCAAAAGTAGTTGGAACCTCAAGAAAGACATTATACAGACATAGCAAATTCAGAATGCAAATAGATGAAAATGATGAATTTGCTTGCTGGACAATTATTTGTAGACAACCTTACAAAGATAGAATGGGAGCAAGTGTTAAAGATATTTTACGGGAATATTGGTTGACATATGCTCGAGTTTCACCAAATTCAAGAGATGTAATACGACAAAGAGTATCACGAGGAGGATATGTCAGCAGTCCAAAACATATAATGGATATGACACAAGTACAATTGTTCAATAAATTCAAAAAAGATCATCGTGGAATTAATGTGTAAATCACTACATTTGTACAACTAAAACCATGGTATGTTAGACCTATCACTATCCGTGACACATGTTGTTGCCGTTATCATGTGCAATTCCAATTATATTACGACACATTTCTTGAATTTGGTAAAATGTTTTGGACAAATTCACCACCTCCGCCCACAATACGTGAATTCATATCTCAAACCCTATGTGAGAGAAATCACGATGAAGTATTTTATAATAAGAAATGTGTCAATGGAAAACATTGTAATCGTTGTGGAAATTTGGTTTTATTCCACAATAAATATCCTATCGATACTGATCACTCACTATCAAATGTCACCGCTGATTGGAGAAGATATGAATACAGTACAAGTACTAGTGATGTACATTCCAAAAGGATTGATTTGCGAGAAGATAAAATAGGTGTGATAGATTTTCTCAAGAAATTCGAAAGTGAAATTTATAAATACACCAAGCATTCACATAGAGCACGATGGCAAGACCTTCAATTCAAACAGTCTTATGAAATTTTTCCACCAAGAATAATTTTGTCAGTGGTTGATTTTGCAGAAAATTATACATTTGCTGCACAAAAAGAGATACAGAGTGAATACTATCATTCTGACCAAGTTTCAATATTTGTCCATGTTTTATATAGACAGTCTCAATAGGATGTTGATGGCATTGAAAGAACGTGTGACAATCGAGATGTGATTAAATAATATCACTTTTATATCAGCGACGATTGTACACACGATACACATTTTGTTCAGCATTGTATTGAAAGTATTTTCTACAATTCACTAAAGGAACATAACATTAAATTCAATGAGCATTGGATATGGTCGAATGGATGTGCTGTACAATTTAAATCTTTGCGATCATTTTATTGGTTATGTCGACTTCATAAATCATTGAACATTAAACATCACTGGAATTTCTTTGAAACTGGTCATGGAAAATGTGAACATGATGGTGCAGGAGCATGCGTAAAAAGAGCACTTCAAAGATGGAAAATGAACCTTAGTTCTGCACGATTCCATTCAGCTGCAAAGGTTTTCCAATGGTGTAAATCACATCTAAACCATGATTATAATCAACAATAAAAAGGTGTGCGCAGGTATGTACACACAAATGTTTTAATTTATATTTTATTGTCAATTTAAAAAAAAGCATGTACCTAACATCAAAATTTGTCATTTGTGTACTAGGTTTTTTTGGCATGTTGGGGTCTAAGATATAAATAGATCAATACCATATGACCCTAGCACCATACAAGGGACTAGAGATTTTCACTCTATTTAAACAAAAGCCTTCCAAAACATTTATGCATTTGACAGTAGAAAGCAATCATGCTTTTGTCATATTTGCACTGAAAATATTGAATCTACAAAAGTTTGTGAAAACATAACGAACAACTACGTAAAACATTGGAAACACACAGAGATTAATCCTAAAGGAAAAATGCCACTAGCAAGCATAGAAGAATTAGAATCAGAAGATATAACAATATCATCTGATGGCGACAGAATTTCAAATCTCGTTAGAAAAGGTAATGATCAAATACCACTGTTTTCTCGATTGTTCATTCTTGTCTTTCACCTTATACACATGTATATTAGTCAATTTAATTGAATTAAAAATACTGACATCAATTGTAATTTGCACAGGAGATGTTTTTGTTGTGATTTCACCTATAGACAACAATGAAAATGTGAAGTATTATTTGATGCGATGCACTAAAGGAAAAATGAAGTTATTGGAAGACTACAATGACAATAGATATACATACGAGAGAGGATCCATCATTTTAAAGGGATATTTTTTTCAACAGACCCATATGACTCAAAATTATGTCTACTTTCAGGATTATGAACCTGATGTTATATGTTGTCAATATATCCATTTAGTATGTGCATCTCGAATAAAATTGGTTCAAGTTCCATCGAAAAAACAATTAAAAAATAAAAAATGGAAACTGTCCAAATATGACCATGAACGGATAATTGAAGATGGCATTCCATTGCGATGTTTTTAAAACTATATATTTAAATATAATAGATCAATGGTTTTGTCAATGTCATTGTCAAATGTTGTGTACAATATATGTTTTTTCTTTCTATGTCTATATGATCTTGAAAGGAACTGGAGTATAAGAGTTTAAATGATCGTATTCTAGTATGCTGAAATTTGAATTCAAAAATTATTTGGTAATAATGAAAACCTCAATGTGTAAAATGTTTGTCTTAATTCTGTCTGAAATACTTTATTCGGGTCCCCATATGTCTATTAGACCACTTAAGGGATGAGATAATGGATCTGTGGCTATCGCCACTCTCCGCCCCGAATCTTTAATTTAAAATATCGCTTGTGTAAGTTCACATGACTGAAATCATGGCAAATAGAGACAATTATCATTTGATTTTTAATCACAAGAAAAGATTCTAGGATTGTGAAGCTTATGCTAAATTAGAGAAATGATTATTTACAACAAATCGATGAAAATTCATCAAATTGTTGTTTAAAATCATTGCTCTAATTTAGCACAAGCTTCACAATCCTGTAATCTTCGCTTATGATTAAAAAACAAAAAATCGTTATCCCCATTTGCCATGATTTCAGCCGATCAAATGTATCTGGACATTGAAAATAAGAATTATTAATTAAAAATTCATATCAAAATTTGAACAGATAATATTCATTTTTCAACTTTCTAACATTCATATTTCAATCAAAACTTCTTAACAAATTCTAGATCGTTGATCTCAGGTAGCATTCATTTTTAAACTTCCTAACATTTGAAATATCAAAACTTCTTAACATTCATTCATTCATTGCACCTTATCATAAATTCCTTAACATCCATTCTTACCATCACATTCATTCTTAACATTCCTATCAAAAGTTAAACCTAACATTCAGATTTCAATCAAAACTTCCTAACAAATTCCTAAAATTTGAACTTAACATGTTCATTTTTAATCTTCCTAGTTTGTCCATATTTCTATCAAAACTTCTAACATTCCTAAAGTTCCTAACATTCAAAGATAACTTTCATGTTCTTAACATTCATTTTTAGACTTCTTAGTTCATCCATATTTCCATCAAAACTTCTAACATTCCTAAACTTCCTAACATTCCTAAAATTTGAACTTAACATGTGTTCCCTTTTAAGCTTCCTAGTTCATCCATATTTCTATCAAAACTTATAACATTCATAAACTTCCTAACATTCAAAGATAACATTCATGTTCTTAACATTCATTTTAAACTTTCTAGTTCATCCATATTTCCATCAAAACTTAGATAACATTCATAATCTTCCTAACATTCCTAAGCTTCATAAGATTCTTAAGCTTCTTAGTTCATCCATATTTCTATCAAAACTTCTAACATTCCTAAACTTCCTAACATTCAAAGATAACATTCATGTTCTTAACATTCATTTTTAAACTTCCTAGTTCATCCATATTTCCATCAAAACTTCAAACATTCATAAACTTCCTAACATTCCTAAAATTTGAACTCAACATGTGTTCACTTTTAAGCTTCCTAGTTCATCCATGTATTTCTATCAAAACTTCTAACATTCCTAAACTTCCCAACATTCAAAGATAATAGTCATGTTCTTAACATTCATTTTTAAACTTCCTAGTTCATCCATATATTTCCATCAAAACTTAGATAACACGTAATCTTTCTAGAACATTCCTAAGCTTCATAACATTCCTAAACTTTTTAGTTCATCCATATTTTTATTAAAACTTGTAACATTCCTAAACTTCCTAACATTCAAAGATAACATTCATTTTTAAACTTCCTTGTTCATCCATATTTCCATCAAAACTTCATAACATTCAAAGATAACATTCATGTTCTTAATATATTCAATCTTAACATTCATTCATATTCTTAATATATTCAATCTTAACATTCATTCATGTTTCAATCAAAACTTCCTCATTCATGAACTTTAAACCTATGTTCATCTATTTTTAAACGTCCTTTAACATTCTTAAACTTCATAATATTCAAGAATTTCATGTTCTTAACATTCTTGATCTTAACATTCATTCTTACATATTCATTCATTCATTTAAACATGCAAGTACATATTCTAAACCTTTAAATCACATCAAATATGCTAAATAAACAAAAATAAACTTAGATTATTTAAACCAAGTTTCACAAAATATGTAAGTTCAAAGAACATGTATATAATCCTCAAAAAAATGCTCATGAACATGCAAGTTCAATGTATATATATGTATCTAGTCCAAAAATAAATCTCCTCGACATGTCCAAAACAAATCTTTGCAATCTATGCATATCAACAAAAAAAAAATGTCCACCATGCTATCATCCACTAGGACATCCCCCTCGACTCAACCCACCCTGCAACATGTATAAAACCAGATTATGAATATCATTTAAATTATTTAAAAACTATATTCAGAAAATAAAAATATTAAACTTATATATCAAAAAACATTTCAATTATTAACAATATTACATCAAATTCTTCAAATACTTGTCCACCACCATCCTCCAAAGGAGTTTTCCCTTTGCCTCCAAAAGACTAAAGAGACCTAAGCTGCAACATGTATAAAATCAATTTATGAATCTCATAAATTACTAGAACAAATTTTAACTAAATCCATAAAAATTAAAATATTAAAGTAGAGAACAATATTAAAGCAGTGAACAAAATTACCTCCTTGCCAATTTCTGCTGCATGAAGCAGAGAACCTATATCTCTCCCCCTAAAATTTAAATTGTATTAATAAATAAAACATAATGCAAACCAAAAAAATTACTGTGCCAATTAACTTAAAACTAAAACAAAAAAATTAAAAAAACATTAGCTCACAATAGATGGTAAATCATTTATAAAGTTTGTATTTAAAGAAAGCTACGTGGATAAGTCAAATTAATAAAAAGATGCATAGTTAAATTAAAATTCAAATATATATATATATATATATATATATATATATATATATATATATATATCAAGTTCAAACATAATTACAAATATATAAATAATAAATATGTACCTCTCGAATATTCTCTAGATTTTCCCTAGTTGAAACATGAAAAGAATGTTCATTCATCATTCTTGAAAACTGCAACCAATTTAAACATTTACATAATGTACCTATTACTTTACATCAAAAAACATAATTTATCATTCATATAATGTAACAAAAAAATCCAATTCAAAATGAATAAAATATTTAATTAAGATCAAGTCATATCATAATCAACAAACCTCTCCCAAACTCGATGTGTCATTGGATATAACATTTGCCGCTAAGTCGCGACAAACCTTGGCATATGCCCTGAGATCTTCAATACCCATTCCATCTATCTTATCTTTAGTTTTGTAAACAAACTTTTGACGAATAGCAAAACGAGCCCTTTCTCGAACCAATCCCACATCTACTCCATATAATGCCGACGATAAACCATCGCCAACAAAATTCCTTGCAGTTGTCCCAAGTTGAGATGTGGGCTCTATCTCTGATCTTAATGCCATCAACCTAGGTGGACGAGATATCTGGGGTGGAGGTTGAAGAGTTGTAGGATCTCTAAGAGCACCTTCTCGATTATATATTCGACCCTTTCCAACTCCATAAAATTTTGAATGAACATCGGTATAGTCTGGCTTCATATTTAAGAAAAACTCAGCATAAAAAAATCTAGCAAAATATTGAGAAACCTCATCGTTCCATGGAAACCGACCATAGGTTGCGAGAAACTGATCATAGAGTAGATGCGCAAGATCAGGATGCTTGAAATATTGCACTTTCAACATTTCTCGCTTTAGACCTTCTTTGAAGTTAAACATTGATTTGGAATGTTCTTTCATCACTCTCTCTTTCACAACATCCTACTCGTCTGGATCCATCACTTGTTCCCTTTGTCTTCACATCAAATCAACAAAACCATTTGTAGTTGGTCCAAGATTCTCATATGCCTGAATGAAGTTTTGCAATGATCCCAAAACAATCTCCAAACTTTGTTTACTCTCTGGAGGGAGATCCATAGTAGACAAATCATTTTCCAACTTGTCGTAGTGGGATCTACATCTTTCAAGAGTCATTTGATGATCACCAGTTTCCCATGGAAGCTCCCGAGGTAGATCAGATGGATATGTTGTAATGGGTGTACAACCCTCAATTAATTCAACATATTGCGTCCTAGCTCGACCATCATCACCTTATGTAGAATGATGAGCCTCTTGAGAACCTTGCTCTGCACCCTCATCCGTCTCCCTTGCTTGCTTTGTCTCCCTCCCTATAGAATTACAAGCATCTTCTGAACCATGCTCTGCTTCAAATAAAAACAAAGTTTTGTTTAAACACAAATACAATTTTTGCGTACACAAAAAAACAATTTGCATGTACATGTTAAAAGATCGATATTCATATACCAATAGAGGGTCGAGATCGATGTTCTCCCACATAAGATATAGGGGAATCATTTGTACCCTTTTCACCTCGTCGATGTGAACTATACAATAAAATAGAATCCCGAGGGGAGGTTGACAACCTCCGATTATCACTTGTAACACCAACCCCAGAATTTTGTGAAGACCTCCTACACTTTCGCCTCAAAGAATCCTCTCTTTCCATTTGATATATAATGTCTACACTTGCACAAATATCAACTAATTACATATTCAAATCCTACATGTTAATTCTACAAATTCTAAAACCTAGCTGCTAAAGAGACTAGGTTATTTAATAAGGACCTAGATTTACCTAATATCATCTAATAGTTATTAAAAAGAGTATAGCTAATATTTTTAGATGTGTGAAGAATTAATGTACCAATGTTCTAAGTGTTTTTTATGTTTAAAATGAATGAAACCAATATAGTTAAATACTAAGTGAAGGGTTCATTTCTTTATGTCAAAGAATGAGGTCATGAACCTGTTTTAACTTTTAATCTAAATCTTAAATTAATAACTTAATTGATATTTTAATACTTTAAACATAAATTATATCTTCAAATATTTTCATTATTCCATAAAATAAAACAAAATTGACAATTCATGGTATTATGTTTCGAGTTTGACATGTTTTCCAAATTTGTCATGTTCGATAATGGTCTTCAGTTTCTTAAATTAATAATTTAATCAAGATATTTTAATACTTTAAACATAAATTATATCTACAAATATTTTCATTATTCCATAGAATAAAAAAAAATTGACCATTCATGGTATTATGTTTCGAGTTAAGTGACATGTTTCCCAAATTTGCCATGTTCCACAATGGTCTTCAATGTCAACCTGATAATGGTAACGATTCTTGGTATTATGTTCTCCAAGTTTGCCATGTTGCAACCAAAGAAAAACATAATACCAAGAATCACCACCTTTACAAGGATAAAACTCAAGACCATTGTGGCATAATATCATCTAATAGTTTTTAAAATGACTATGACTATTATTGTTCGAATGTATAAAAATTACTATACCAATATTCTAAATATTTTTGTTATTTCATAGTACATCTAAATTAAAGTCTATTCATGTCTATAGTTTCATTGTACCTAAAGTCAATTTTAAAGTTTTGTTGTATCAAAAGTAGAGTTTAATCGTCTAAAGTTTCATTGTATCTATAGCTATCCATCAACACCGTTTGTAATAGAACTAATATATTGATCTCTGCACTCTGTCAACGTAGACAAAGTTCATGAACTCAGTCCATGTCCATGTTGATAGAGTTCATGAACTCTGTCCATGTCCATGTTGACAGAGTTCAGCAAATAAAACAAGCCTATATATAAATGGGATATATCATTTGCAAATACAATTACAGTCCTACTTTTATTTTCATTTCTAAACACATAAGCAAAATCAACAATTTAACAAAAGTAACTAACTAAACACTCAATATATTCCTCTTTTATATTTAAATTTAAATAATTTTCAACATACGATTTGACCAGATTCCATGAACCCTGCCCAATTGGACAGAGTTCATGAACTCTGCCCAATTGGACAGAGTTCATGAACTCTGCCCAATTGGACACAGTTCATGACCTCTGCCCATTTGGACAGAGTCCATGAACTCTACCCAATTTTGGGCAGAGTCCATGAACTTTTCCCATTTGGGTAGAGTTCATTTACAGGGACAAACTCAAAACTTTTCAAACCAATTATTAACCCTTGAATTAAAAAAAAAATTCTACTTACCTCTTTAGATGCAGCCGAAACGAAAGCGGGCGAATTTAGATCTGGCCGAAGAGAGCCCCAAGAGGAATTTTAAACAGCCGAAATGAAACGAGCCAAACAACCAAGAAAAGAAAACCTGTAATAACAATAACAAATTAAATAAGAAACTTAAAGAAAAAAATAAACAATTACAAATTAAATATGCCAAAAGATTTACCTCTGCACACCATCAGGTCGATAGGTCCCCAGCTACAACACCTTACTGTTGTGCGAACGTCCACAGGAGAACACTCCAACACCAAAGCTCCACCAACAGAAGTGTAGATGCATGCTAAACCTGCAGATGTCCAGACGTAGACTCCACTAAAGAGTGTCCAAATGTCCAAACAGAAATACGACCCAGCGGCAGAGGCAGAACCTCGCATACGAGCGGATGGGGGAAACAAAAGGTGGCGGACGAGCGAATGGCAGAGGCAGAAGCTGGTGGAACAACACTCCAGCAACGACGAACCACTGAGCAAATCCTGACGTGCAGGGTGGTGGAGAAGTGACACACAGCAGCGAGGAATCAGGTGGCGGAGTTCGACAACAACAAACAGCGGGTGGACAAGTGACAAACCAGACTGGTGACGCAGAGGCGGGACCACCAACAGCACCAAAGGGGTCCACGGAATCGGTTGAAAGTGACAAACAATAGCAGCGGTCGAGCTTTTATGTAGAATAATTATTCGGCCGAATAATTCTTCGGCCGAATAATTACACAGCGCTATGCGTTTTCTCCGTCCAGCTAAAACCTCGCACACACATTGAGGCCACCGTTAGGTCTAACAGTGGCCCGTTAATTGTTATTCGGCCAAATAAATAATAAGTTATTCGGCTGAATAAGTTTAATTATTCGGCCGAATAATTAAATTATTCGGTCGAATAACTTCCACTATGGTTCTTCGGCGGCCGATTCTCACCAAAGTGTAACCCACCTTCGCGTTTCCACCCTTATGTTGGTGGGACATTGTTTCAGAATCAGCCTTTAATTCTGATTTTCTGCCTCTTTCATCATTATGACAATCTCTTTTTAAATTCTGTTGTAATTCTTCCTATACCTTAAAGATCCATTCATTTTATTCTTTAACAACTTTTAACTCAGATTTTAAATCCTGTATAGCACTTAAAATTTCAGAAGACTGGTTATTTAATTCAACATAGATTCCTTCAGAATTATTATGATTAATATGTTCATTACGAGGAGATCTATCCTCCGCTAACTCTTCTGGTATTTCCATTCCTGCAATTTAAAGGTCAATCTGTTCTGTGCAAAATAAAATTAAATTACAAAAGTTAGTAACATAAACTTTTTGATGAGTTTTCTGTTTGCGTGCGTGAGCCTAAATCAAGCCTGGAGTTTGAACTTGCACTCTGATACCACATGTAACATCCAAAAAAAATCACAAAAATTTAAAATTTTTTGACGTGACAATTAATGCTTATTTAATGTGTGCGGAAAAGAACAATGCATAAGAGGTTATCTTGTTGTACTAGGTACCATGCTAATTTATATTATAAGATTTGCGACTAGATGATTCAGGTCTATGTCTTCATGTTATTCATACTTAACTGTACTATTGCAAACTTCTATTTCTATTGTCAATGATTTATGAGTCAACTATTTTTTACTAATGTGCTTTTGTTGAATGATGAAGGGGTCCTACGGACGCCCCGAGGCTTACTTAGCATTCATGCTAAAGCATGTGAATTCATACTTGTGGCATTTTACAGGTAAGGATTTAAAGTTGCGACAAGTGACCTAACAATTTTTTAGTAATCTCCTTTGTAAATATTTGAAGAGATAAAACTTGGACATTCTATTGGGTGAGAAACTTGGTTCGAGACTAAAGTCGTTTAAGATAAAGATATCTGAATATGATTGTTGATGCAAACAACGCATCTTAAAACTAATGTAAATTATAAGTATGTATTTGATTCAAGAGAAGGTCTGTATCGATCGTATCTCAGTTTTATGCTCAGAATTATATATGGTTTTCATTTAATTTTCATGTTAAGCCGTACATGATTGTCTATCTATTTCCTCCATGGCAAATTGTAGAAATTCTATGAATAAATAACTTTCCTAGGAACTATACTCTACATTAATGGTGATAAATTGAATTATTGACATGTCTTTCATTTCACTAAACAATAGAGTATATGTGCGTGCAATATCTATAATCCATTCACAATGTATATTATAATTTATTACATTATCTATATAGTTTAATTGCAATGTTTATTGAAATATTAACAAACTATTATATAAATAGACTTTATATAATATGTGTGTGTGCACTTTCGTGACCCTATTTAATACTATGCAACCTTGGCAAAATTCTAATGTGTGTTGTGTGCACTTACGTGACCCTATGTGATACTTATGCAAACTTTGGTGAAATTCTATCCAAACCCTTAACATGTTGTTACAAGGTGGTGTATCACGACTTTACAATATACAATATCCACAATGTATTTAATATTACGATGTGAACGTTATATGCCACAGGTTGGCAAATATAAGTAATGCCTTTGCATTGATTGCATACAACCGTCGAGCCAGTGGAATTCCACCGTGGATGGCGTAGTGAGCTTTGGGCACATGATAGTTTCGTGGTGTAACGAATCTGTATTAAGTTGTAATTTAACAATGATTCAAGTGTTGTCGAGCTGGCTCCTTCGTGGCTGTGGCAATGATGGCTCAATTAATGTGGTAGGTTGCTTGGTGTTTCGTGAAACTAACTGGTGACCTACACCGTTGATCTAGTAGGGTTTTGATGGACGAGGGTTAAACCCTACTTCCGTTACATTCAATGTGTTTATTGTGATCTTTGGCATTTGATAGTGGTGGTTTTGCATCTGGCTGACAGGATGAGGGTTTGTAGGGTTATCGTTTCTCATTCCAGAGGAATGATGCATGCGTTTTGAACTCGTGACCTGTGAAAGGTTTTAGATTTGAGCTCTCTAGGTTTTACAGTGGCACTTTGTCATGGTTGGGAGCTTTCAAGTCTGTTCTTGAAGTGGTTCGATACTCAAACCAATTGGGTTTTTTTTTTTCAATACTGGGTTCATAGTGAGAGGACAGGTCCTCGTCATGGTTGATACAAATCTCGTCCTTGTTTAATTGTTTGATGGCTCGGTGTGACTTTCTTTCATCTCAACATTCGTCAGTGTAAAAGTTTACGGTTTCTGTTGCAACTATTTGGCATTTTTCTGCTATATGCCAACGTTTAAAAAGGTAATGTGCTTCGAATCCTTCACTGTAGCTTCCATACATGAGTGTTAATACAGTAATGGTTTTTCGAATTCAATACTATAATCATTCTTTTAAGAGATACTATTTTTAACTACGTCTCCATTGTATTTGTAGGTGTAATGTTCAGTGGCTTCTCCAGTCTGGGCGTTGAAGGATGCTACGGCTACACCAACTGGTAAGCCTCGGAGGTTGCCTTGAAACTCTGGTTATATGGAAGTAATGGCCGACATGTGTTTTTTCTGTGGTCTTTGTGTTTATCTCGGAGAGTTTGTACTTCATAAGATTAGGGTTTGTAAAAATGCAAAAGGATTTGGGGAGGATAATTTCCTCGACCCAAAAGGCATGAGCCTGTTATGTTTGTAACTGTTGTGTGAATTTGTTCTCTCTCACAAACTTGGATAATGTAATAAGTTATGGGTTTCAAGAACGATGGTAGATGGTTGATGTATATGGAAGGTTTCGACCTGTGTGTAGTTCGTCTATTTTGTTAACATGATGCTGCGTTTTACTCTTATGAAAATTTCCAAGGTTAGGGTCTGTCTTCATTTTGGAATGCATAGTTTTGATGTTGCTCTTCAATATGACCTCGGCATCAAACTGGTGTTTGCTATATCTGTTTAGAATTTTCCTACAAACATTATGGTAACTGAATCCTGGAGATGATACTTATGAATTTAACTATTCGACCTACAGGAATGATTATGGTGTAACTGTTTGGTTTTGACTCTGCTCCTTGATATGATAATGGCATCTAAACTTGCCCTTCTTATTACTTCTATTTGGCTTGTTCTACTGTCAATATAATAAAAGAAATCTTGAAAGAAAACACAGGAATGTTGTTTTAGTTTGATTCGATAGGGTGAATGAAAACTTGTGTACTTTGTTTACTGGTAATGAAATATATGATGCATTGTTTAAGTTTCTCCTTAAATAGTTAATCAACAACTGGCCATGTGCCAAGGTTTTAAGATACTAAGTTTAAAATGGCTTTTTAAAGAATTGTTGGCTGCATGCCGAGAGATAATAATACTATTATGGTTAAAGAATGAATTGATAAGGTTTAGGGTTTTTCTACTGGATGTTTGGAAAACATTTACAGAATTAAAATAGACTATGTTTGCTTGTCTATCCTGTATGTACAGTAGTGAAAATAACAGTAGACTAGTAAAAATTTTAAAAAGGAAAACTATGGAAACTATAAACCCTGAATTGAAACTTGAAAATAACATATTAGTTCTGTACGATATGTACATATGTTCATGAACATGTGAGTTCAATGTACATATGTATCTAGTCTAAAAATAAGTCTCCTCGATGTCCAAAACAAATCTTTACAATCTATGTATATCAAAAGAAAAAAAAATGTCCACCGTGCTATCCTCCACTAGGGCCTCCCCTTGGACTCAACCCACCCTGCAACATGTATAAAAGTAGATTATGAATATCATTTAAATTATTTAAACTAAATTCAAAGAATTAAAATATTAAACTTATATATCAAAAAAGAATTCAATTATTAACAAAATTACATAAAATTCTCCAAATGCTTGTCCACCATTATCCTCTAAAGGAGTTTTTCCTTTGCCTCCAAAATATTTAAGAGACCCAAGCTGCAAGATGTATAAAATCAATTTATGAATCTCATAAATTACTTGAACAAATTTTAACTAAATCCAAACAAATTAAAATATTAAACTTATATCAAAGATCAATTCAAGTGTGAACAAAATTACCTCCATGCCAATATCTGCTGCATTCAGCAGAGACCCTATCTCACCCCCCTAAAATTTAAATTGTGTTAAAATAAATAAAACATAATTCAAAGAAAAAAAATTAAGCAATTAACTTAAAACTAAAACAAAAAAATTAAAAGCATTAGCTCACAATAGATGGTAAATCATTTAAAAAGTTTGTATCTAAAGAAACCTACATGGATAAGTCAAATTAACAATAAGATGCATAGTTAAATTAAAATTCAAAAAAAAGATAATATATATCAAGTTCAAACATAAGTATAAATATGTAAATAATAAATATACCTCTCCAATATGCTTTATATTTTTGCTAGTGGAAAGACGAAAAGAATGTTCATTAATCATTTTTGAAAAATGAAACCAATAAACATTTACATAATGTACTTATTACTTTACATCAGAAAAACATAATTTATCATTCATATAATGTAACACAAAATTCAATTCAAAATAAATAAAAGATTAAATTTATATCAAGTCATATCATAATCAACAAACCTCTCCTAAACTCGATGTGTCATTGGATATAACATTTGACGCTATGTCACAACAAACCTTGGCATATGCCTTGAGATCTTCAATGCTCATTCCATCTACCTTATCATTAGTTTTGTAAACAAACTTTTGACGAATAGTGGAACGATCCCTTTCTCAAACCAATCCCACATCTACTCCAACTAATGCTGACGATAAACCATCGCCAACAAAATTCCTTGTAGTTGTCCCAAGTTAGGAAGTGGGCTCTATCTCTGATCTTAATGCCACCAACCTGGGTGGGCGAGATATCTGGGGTGGAGTTCAAAGAGTTGTAGGGTCTCTAAGAGCACCTTTTTGATTATATATTTGTAGTTGGTCCAAGATTCTCATATGCCTAAATAAATTTTTGCAATGATCCCAAAACAATCTCCAAACTTTGTTTACTCTCTGGAGGGAGATCCATAGTAGACAAATCATTTTCCAACTTGCCGTAGTGGGATTTACATCTTTCAAGAGTCATTTGATGATCCCCACTTTCCCATGGACGCTCCTGAGATAAATCAGATGGATATGTTGTAATGGGTGTACAACCCTCAATTAGTTCAACATATTGCATCCTGGCTCGACCATCATCACCTTGTGTAGAATGACGAGCCTCTTGAGAACCTTGCTCTGCACCCTCATCCGTCTCCCTTGCTCGCTCTGCCTCCCTCTCTGTAGAATTACAGGCATCTTCTGAACCATGCTCTGCTTCAAATAAAAACAAAGTTTTGTTTAAACACATGTACAAACATTGCGTATACAAAAAAACAATTTGTATGTACACATATTAAAAGATCGATATTCATGTACTAATTGAAGGTCGAGATTGGCATTCTCCCACAGAAGATATAGGGGAATCATTTGTACCCCTTTCGCCTCGTCGATGATCAACCGAATGTGAACTATACAATAAACTTGAATCTTGAGGAGAAGTTGACAACCTCCGATTATCACTTGAAACACCAACCCTAGAAGACTATGAAGACCTCCTATGCTTTCGCCTCAAAGACTCCTCTCTTTCCATTTGAAATAATGTCTACACTTACACAAATATCAACTGATTACATATTCAAATTCTACATGTTAATTCTACAAATTCTAAAACCTAGATTCTAAAAAAACTAAGTTATGTAATAAGAACCTATATATACCTAATATCATTTAATAGTTCTTCAAATGACTATAACTAATATTGTTGGATGTATAAGGAATTAATGTACCAATATTCTAAGTGTTTTTGATGTTTAAAATGAATAGAGCAAATATAGTTAAATACTAAGTTAAGGGTTACATCTAGATAGTAATTCTACAAATTCTAAAACCTAGCTGCTAAAGAAACTATGTCATGTAATATAGACCTAAATATACCTAATATCATCTAATAGTTCTTAAAATGAGTATATCTAATAAGGAATTAATGTGCCAATCTTCTAAGTGTTTTTGATGTTTAAAATGAATAAAACCAATATAGTTAAATACAAAATGAAGGGTTACATTTCTTTATCTCAAAAAATGAGTTCATGAACATGTTAACTTTTAATTAAAATCTTAAATTAATTACTTAATTGCTATTTTAATAATATTTAAACATAAATTATATCTTCAAGTATTTTCAATATTCCATACAATCTTAAAATATTAACAATGCATGATATTATTTTTCACAAGTTTGGCTATGTTTCAAAAATTTTAGATGTTCCAAAATGGTCTTCAATTTGGTACATAATACAATTGACTTTTGTTCTTTCCTATTACATCTAAAGTAAAGTTTATTCATGTCTATAGTTTAGTTGTGTCTAAAGTAAAGTTTAAAGTTTTGTTGTATCCAAAGTAAAGTTTAATCGTGTCTACAGTTTTGTTGTATCTGTAGCTATGCATTAACACGGTTTGTAATAAAACTAATATATTGATCTATGAAGTTTGTCAATGTAGACAGAGTTCATGAACTTTGTCCAAGGACAGAATTCATGAGCTCTGTCCATGTGGATAGAGTTCATGAGCTTGGTCTATTTCCATGTTGACAGAGTTCATGAAATCTATCCATGTCCATATTGAAAGAGTTCAACCGAAAAGAGAAACCTATATATAAAGGGGAAATATCATTTGCAAATACAATTACAGAACTACTTTTATTTTCATTTCTAAACACATAAGCAAAATCAATAGTTTAACAAGATTAACTAACTAAAGACTGCATATATTTCTCTTTTTATATTTAAATATAAATCATTTTCAACATATGATTTGGACAGAGTTGAAGAACTCTGCCCAACTGGACAGAGTTCATGAACTCTTCCCAATTGGACATAGTTCATGTTAAACCTCTTAGTACTAATCCACTCTATTTGCTTATGTTACAGTTTCCATATTAGATTACTATGATTATACTATCTATGAGTAATAAGTGTCATTATCTATGCTCTTTCCTAGTAATAGTAAGATCAGCTTAGCTAACTCATGTAAAGAGATTCTGGAAATAAGGTAGAGCTCATTTAAAAGAAGTTATACTAGTCTTCTTGTCTTTTTTATTGGACAGAGTTCATGAACTTTGCCCAATTGGACAAAGTTCATGAACTCTGTGTAATTGGATACAATTGATGAACTCTGCCCAATTTTGGACAGAGTTAATGAACTCTGTCCAACTCGACATAGTTCATGAACTCTATCCAACTTGACACAGTTTATGAACTTTGTCCAATTGGACGCAGTTCATTTACAAAGACAAATTCAATTTTTTTTTAATTAATACTTAATTCAATAATTAAAAAAAAAATTGAGTTTTGGCTTACCTGTTTATATTTTCACTTCTTTGACCCAACCAAACAAAACTCAGGCGAATTTAGACCCAGCCGAACAGAACTAACGCGAAATTGGAAAAATGAGCCCAAGCACCAAAAAAAACCAGAACCTGCAATAACAATTAAACATTAATATAAGAAATTTCAAAAAAAAAATAAAAACATAAATAAGCAAAAACATTTACCTCTGCAAACAACCCCGCGACGACAGGTCCACAGCCACAACAACCCACTCCTATGCAAAAATCCACCAATGAAACGAACACCAGAACAATCGTCCACCAATGTAAACTCTCAAAAAATATGATCGTCCGCCACTAGGCGAACACTCCAACAACAGACGTCTAGCCGCACACTACACCGACAGATGTCCAGACACACACTCCACCAATAAGTGTCCAGACATCCAAACGCGCAACAACGAACCAACAGCTTTACAACTTCGCTGCGACCAGATGCAAAAAGGGGAAGCAGATGGGAGAGGCAAAGGGTGGTGGACGCACACTCCACCAACAGACGTCCATATGTCGAGACGCACAATGACCAACCGACGCTTATACAACTCCGCCACGACCAGAAGCAGAAAAGATGAGAAAAACGTGACGCAGAGGGTGGGGGAGAAGTGAGACACAGAGAGCAGGGAAGCGGGTGGCAGAGTTCATCGACAGTCGAGTAGACCGACCAGTGGCTAGACGGGTGGGTGGACGGACCAGTGGCGAGACAGGTGGCGCAAGGGCAGGGCCTGCATTGGGTCACCAAATGGGGTCCACAAAATCCTGCTGAAAATGACGAACAATGGCCGTGACCGAGCTTTTATGCAGAATAACTAAATAAATAGACAACGCCGTGCATTTTTCCCATCCGACTAAACCTCTCACACAAATCTAGGCCATCGTTAGGTCTAACGGTGGCCCGTTAAACATTATTCAGCCGAATAAAGTAGAACTTATTCGGCCCAATAACTAAATTATTCGGCCGAATAACTAAATTTATTCGACCGAATAATTAAATTTATTCAGCCAAATAACTTCCGCTATGTCTCTTTGGCGCCCGATTCTCACTAAAGTGTAACCCACCTTCGCGTTTCCACCCAAAAAGTAGATTAGAACCCTAAAGTCTTAGTCTCTTTAAAGAAAAATGCAAGAGAAATAACTAACAATAATCAAACTATAATTAATAGATATTTTGTAGTATAAGTTACTAGAAATAAACAACCATTATGGAATTGGAAAAAATATATAAATGATCACAGCTAGGGTACTTATCATCCTTTAAACTTCCAACCATTTGGGAAACTTCCACGTTCCTCTCAACCTTAGACCTTGAACAGTTCCTTTTTCATTCCACAGATCACCCCCACGTCGGACCAAAAACACTAGAGAAGAGATACCTAGGGTGTTGTTATCTATCTGGTTTAGTAACTGCAAAGTAGCGACAAGGTGTTTTACTAGCTCTATGTGGAATCTTGTAATTTCATCCCCCTTACATAGTTCTTCCTCGACTAGCCATATACTTATCTATGGGAAACTGAGCTTTCAAGGATATACAACTAAACCTTCTGATGCACTAGGACCATTACCCTTGTAATTTCCACTCTCTTCGATTTTATTATTTTTGGAGGGAGAAAAACTCCTACTCTTTTTCCTTTCGTTGCTTTCTCTTTATTTAGGAAAAATATATCTTATGTTTGTTTTTCTTTCTTTCTATTTTATTCTATTTCCATAAAGTAGTTAGATTTTTCTGGCTCTCTTTATCTTTTCATTTTTTTTAATGTTTAATTTATTTATTATAGATTTATCCTCACATTTTGTCTTATCTCTCTATAAACTTTTATTTAGTAACTAATTAAGGATTCATCTCATCTCTAGTATGATTGGTCTGTGTTTAAGTGGTTGTTCCCAAACAATTAGAAATATTAAAAGAAAATAAGTAGCATAAATAATCATGTCCTTTACTGCACTTGATGCTCTAGAGCCTTCCATCTCAACATCGAATCAAACATAATAATCTTAGCTAGTCATGGTGCGCTAGAGCCTACCAACTCAACATCAAATCAGACATAGTAAATTTTTGAATAGTCTAGCTTTAGCATATTACACTTTTTATATTGCATGACTATTAAAGGTATTAACCAAGAAGCAAATATTTTTTTTGGCATAAGAGTTTACCTAAACCAAAGGAGTGAAAAGGAACCTCTCGAAGCATTATGCTTTTGTTAAAACGAAAAATAAAATGAATATACACATTTAAAAATGCTACAAATAGATTAAATTATCACCATTAGTTCCAACAGGCAATCATCGATAATTTAAAAGCATTCATATCAACTAGAGAAAATGTACTTCCCTTCCCAGTAATTGACAAAGCCAAATTAGAAAAAAAGAAATGATGTCAATCAGGAAAAATGTCATAGGACATACTTACAAAAGGGGAGATTCAAATTCCATCCAAAATATAGTAAAAATAACTGATGTCCCAATTGTTTATAGTGATCTGCAAATACTAAAAATGTTTGTTCAAAGGCCAGGAAAGACAACTAACCAAACAAAATTTATACTATGCCAGAGGTACAACACAAGCTATGTTTTATACAGCATTTTGGATGGAATACATTCCTCTTCCATTTCATTAACATTTCTTCAATTCACAGGAGTTGATCTTGTCTCTTACCTGTACACCTTCGCATACATGGTAGCACCAATCTTCTCATCCTTCTCCATGGTAGCCTTATTCAATCAATTACAGAGTTGAAAGGTAGAGATAAAGATATGCTTTCCTTCCCTACCGGCCTTTGCAATCAATCTACAGAAGACATAACTCCCAATCTACACAAACAAAACCCAACTAAAGGAATATAAAACCACTTAGTCAATCTATGGAACCATTCTGATTTTTTGGGGACCTCATCTAACAACTCATCCGAGTTTGGGGATGGAAGCCATGGTTGTATATGCCGAACCCTCATAGGCCATCCTAGAGGCCATGGCCACACTTGCCACATATTTATGCCCAATTATTTTATGGCTTTGTGGATGGCTTGGTTGGTCCACTCTAGCTCTCAAGATGATACGGTGACAATCATCCGTATTAGTGCACATTATTGAATATCCCTCTCACATCAATCACAGGAACAACATAGACAATAAGCTTAAATGAATATTCCTTTAATGTGGTGCCATTGTAAATATTATTTTCCCAAACTCGAGAATGGAAATATCTCAATTTTCTTCATCCTTTACAAACATGGGACGAAATCTCTAAAATACTACTTTAATGTTGTGCAATTGTAAATCTTATTTTTTTCCCAAAATTCCAAAACGGAAATATCACAATTTTCTTCATCCTATACAAACTTGGAGCTCGATCTCTACTGGGTAGATATCACAAGTGGATGGGGAGTTCATGAAGATATATTAGCATGTTACTATACATCCCATCGTTGCATTTAAAAGTAAAGTACAAATTCTTATTAAGTAAAATTAAGTTCATGAAGATATATTAGCATGTTACTATACATCCCATCGTTGCATTTAAAAGTAAAGTACAAATTCTTATTAAGTAAAATTACCATGGTAGGTAATGGGATAAATCTTGTTTATCTTTTTATAATTTTTTTACATATAAGGGCATAATTAAAATGTGTAACATAATTTATTAAATGAAGGAGATTACTTGTTCAAGGTTGTGAATCTAGCACATTGTTGAGGAGATAAATTTTAAAATGAGCCATAATTTGAGTGGGTCAAGTTTTTACTATTAACACGATTAAATCATTGTGATGAGTTTAGGGTTCATGTGGGAAAGGGTTACAGTAGAACATCGACAATTGACTGAGGCTACGATGTAATTTTTTTTTAGGAACCAATCTTGAAGAATGACCCCTATAAACATATAGTCTTAGACTATTATGGGGAAAATTAGCATCAATAAGGAAATTACTATTAACTACTAAGACATCATCTATAAAATTTTGGGTGTAGAGCTAGTTTATGAGAGTAGCTTAAGCACCTGAGTTGCCTTCGTACTTAAGTGTGTAGATAGGTAAGAGCATTGAACTATTAAGGATATAGTCTTTATATCTCTATAGCTAGCATAGTGAGGAAGTCATATTTGATTGTTATTAGGATTTGGTGTGGTGACACATATTTCATATCATTATAACAACTGCTTATTTCTAATTCATGTGCTCTTTTAAGTTTTGGTAGGGTATTGTAGTGAGGGGTTATGTTATGAACCTAGAATTGAGTGTTAAAGGAAGAATGTGATGTTATGATGTTTTCTATTATTATTTCGTTAGGTAAGATGAGGCATTTTGGTCTAGTTTCGATCATTCAACATGATGATTGGGATGACTAGTGTCTAATTATGTGTCGATTCTTTAATTAACTGTACTTTTGTGTTCAATTGTTAAGGAATGGTACTAATGAGTATTAGGGATTAAGATAATTTATTTTACCACCACCTTATTTATAGATGACCTTGAGGGTAAGTTTTGAAAAAAACGAAAAGAGATGTGTATTTAAAAATGACAATTATGTTGTACATTAACTATGACAAAGAAGATCCTACACTCATATTTACCTGTTTACCCTTTTAGGACATAATCTAAATCATGTAATGAGTGACTAATATTGGTATTAATGATAATTAGACCGTGAGGTAACTATGTATCATAGAAATCCACTAGTAATATCTTGGTAAATGTTGCTAAGCCGAAGGGGATTGTGACACACGAACTTTTTTTAGGAGTCGTGGCATTGATTTAATCTAGTGGTAAGACGATTGAGTTGTACTTTAATAGATCAATTGCATAAGAATATTAAGATGAGTAAATCATTAAACGAAACATGGATTTACATTAGCTAAGTTAAGAGTGGTAATGATTTAGACAAATAACATGGTAGGGTGTCTTAAAATTTAGGGGTTCGTTATATCTAGTATAGTGATGAGTTGAGTAGTAAAAATGAATTATACAAAACTTAAACAATTATCAAGTGAACGCATTAAAATAATTATTATCAAGTGAACGCGTTTAAATCAATTACTAATAAGAGATGTAATATGACTATGTCCTATGCACCATAACACAATTCGTGGTTTAGAATATAACGAGTTTATTTATGGATTATTATGTGTATCTCATTTTTGGTCAATTGTGTCACGGGGAGTTTATAATATTAATCATGTTAAGTAAAGGAATACCCTTCACCTTATAAGAATAGTTGATGATTGTATATTTTTACGAAGTGGATATGTTGAGGTAGTAGGTAAAGAATTGCACAGTGTATGAGTTGATTACAATGATAGCAAATTCAATCAGTCCTAAGAATAGGAGTAATCTACATGTTAAAATTCAAATTGTCAGTATTTTGTGTATAATGTAATCTCTATAGGTAAGAACTCTACTTTAACAAGTCTTGATTGATGATGTATACTTGTTTGATAAACATGGAATTATTTCAGGTTATTATAGCATAGACCATTCAAGATATCGTCAAGATCGAGGTGTAATAAATTTTAGAAATGAAAGAGTAAGTGGCGATATTGTCAAGATCGAGGTATAATAAATTTTAGAAATGAAAGAGTAAGTGGCGTATGTAGGGAAGAGATATAGTAAAGATACAAATTGGAAAATGGGTTGGATTAATACCTCTTAAACCTAAAGAAATGTTACATGGAATACAAGGGTTTCCTATGATTGACCATGACATAATATTAGGATTGCACAAATAGGATTATATATATATATATATATTTATATTTTGTGGTTAATAAATATTATTGATGAATAATATATATCTATATCTATATCTATATATATATATATATATATATACTAACTTTTTTTTCAAGCATATTCTATAAATGTGTAGAACTATGTATAAAGTGAACTACAAACACAAAATTCTATAATGAAACCACAACAAAGAATCTAACAGTAAAGACCATGTCTCAACCAATTCAGCCTTTAAATAAATATATTAGGCCTTAGAAGGAATGAATTTGGAACAATAACAAGGCAACAGTCCAATGGTGAACATAGTAATTTGGTTGGTTAGCGTCATATATTGACGATACAAAAAAGAAAATTTAATGTGCAATTTTGGTGTTATTACAAGTGGTATCAGAGCAAGGTTTCAAACACTTTGTGGCGTATGGGCTTGTCAGTTAACCATTATGATCAAAGTTGAACTAATAAACTTCTTTTTGCACCATTGACCTGATTTCAAAAGTTCAAAACCATGAATGTTGAAAATTTTTATAGTCAGCACAACCTTAACTCACCACCTTAAGAAGAAGAAATTTATGTCGAACCAAATGACAGTAAAAAAGCAACTACCCTTTTGTATTTTTGAAGACATTGCAGATTTTGAAGGATGAATTTCAGAGTTTTAAAGATGATAACATGAGGGATAGGTAGGGACAACAGGAGGTAAATGAGGTTATACTGCAAACCTTAACTAAAACCAAGAATGGATTGCAACCAACACACACTGATAGAAACAAAATCAAAGGTCCCTACCATGAAAAAGGAACTAAGAACCAAGACGATAGAAAGAAAAAGGAATCCAAATTTAATTTTGACTGGTGTTCATCTGAATCAAAGGACTACTACATTAGTAGTTATTCTCATACTTCCTCACCCTCTCCTCATGGAAAGAAACATAAAATTTACAGTAATGAGGGTTTACAAGGAGAGTATAAAAATATAAAATCCCCAACTTTTGATGGGGATTTAGACTCAGAAGAGAAAGTAGAGGAGTGTCTATTTTTGATGAACAAATACTTCAAAGTGCATGACTACCCCAACAAGATGAAAGCCCAGTTATCCATTTATAACTTGAATGGGAAGGCTTCTAGGTAGTGGTGGTATTTGAAACTTGCCAAAAATATGAAGGAAATGAAACTTAGGTGGAAAATTTTTAAGAAACTGTTTCAAGATAAATATATCTCTGAAATATTCTTTGATAAAAAGATTAAGGAATTCCATGAGATGAAGATGTTCTCTATGTCCATGTATAATTTAATAAATAGATTTTTGAAGCCGTTGCACTATGTGAAATACATCAAGGATGAAAAGGTGAAAATCCAACAATTTTTAGGCTATCTTTCGTCCCATTTTAATGAAAAAAAATAATTTTACACACCTACTACCTTTGATTAGGACTTATATAAGTCTAGACTATGTTATGAGCAAAATCAACACATAGATGAAAACATTAATAAAATCAAAGAGAAGTGCAAAGCTTTCTCAGACAACAGGAAAAAGGGGTTTAAACTACCTCCTTATCGAAAACAAAATAATATCTTCTCAAACAATTGAAACTTTGGAAAATTGAAGCTCAGTCTAATTTACCATCCCATAATGTAAACAAACCGACAACAGTTATTAGAAATAAATCAACCCAATTACTGGTGAAATGTTGGGGATGTCAATGCCCCAATTTTTACAAGGACTGCCCACAGAAAAACATCGAAGTTTTAAAGAATTTTCAAGAGGAAGTGACTATAGAATATGTTGCAAAAACAATGAGAATATGTTCTATCTTGGAGGGTATACAATTGGACCATTAGTCAACAATGGTCGAGATTGAAGGTAAAATTTCAATTAAATCTGTTTCTATTTTAATCAAACCAGGAGCTTGCCATAGTTATGTATCTCCTAAAATTGTTGAATTTTGTAAGTTAAATAATGTAAAACATAGCAAGCCATGGCTAGTACATCTGGCCACTAATACCAAAAGAAGATCATGATTTAGTCAAAAGTTACAAATTGGAAATGAATAGTTTCCAAACAGAAGTAGATCTGAACATATTACCATTGTGTTCTTATAATGTACTGATAATCATGGATTGGTTGAAAGAACACCATTTTATATGTAACTTCTTAAATAAAACATTTACATGCATTGATGATAATGGAAATCAAAGAATGGTTTAGGGGTTACCTAAGAAAAAATTTGTCCAATAAATTTCATCCGTACAAGCTAAGAAATGTGTGAGAAAGGGTTGAAAGCTCTATGCTTTCCACATCCAAAACCTCGAAGATAAAAAATAGGAAATTGAGAATTATCTTGTCCTATGTGAGTTCAAAGATGTTTTTCCGGAAGAAACACCAGGGATTCCACCTAAATGAAACTTATATTTCTCCATAGAAATTGTACTAGGAGGAGTACTAGTTTCAAAAGATTCATACCGTATGATTACACCAGATGTAGTGGAGTCAAAATTGTAGATCCAAGAATTGATTGAGAAAGATTATATCTTACCCAGTGTGTCTCTGTGGGGAGCACCAATCCTTTTTGTGAAGAAGAAAGATGGTATAATGCAGATGTGCATTAATTATTGACAACTGAACAAGTTGACGATCGAGAATATATATCCACTTCCTAGAATACATGACTTGTTTGACTAAGTCGAGCTAGCAAGGGTCTTCTCTAAAATTAATTTTAGATCTGGATACCACCAAGTAAGTATTCTGGAAGAATACATAAGTAGAACAACTTTTAGGACTCGTTATAGTTTGACTACAAGTTTGTAGTGATGCCATTTGGGTTGACAAATACACTTGCCATCTTCATGTGCATGATGAAAAACATTTTCAACAAATAATTAGATAAGTTTGTGCTGGTATTCATAGATGAAATACTGATTTATTCAAAATATGAAGAAGAGCATGTCGAACATCTTAGGATTCTTCTACAAGTGCTGTGAGAGCACCAACTCTATGCCAAATTTAGTAAGTGTGAATTTCGTAAGAGGCAAATTCAGTATATAGGACACATAATTTTGGAGGAGGGTATTGCTATAGACCCAAAAAATATTAAGTCCATCATGGAGTTTCCTACTCCTACCTATGTGGAAGACATTAGATCATTCTTAGGATTGGTGGGATATTATCGAAATTTCATTAATAACTTTTCTCGGATTGCTTATCCCATGAAATCCATGTAGAAGAAAGAGTCAAAATTGAGCTATTCAAACAAATGTGAAGCAAGTTTTCAACAATTGAAACACTTATTGGCTACTACACCCATCTTAAAAATAGTTGATCCCAGTGGGAATTTTGTAGTTTGCACTGATGCAAGTAACGAAGGACTAGGATGAGTCCTTATGAAAAATGATTGTGTCATTTTATATGAATCCCAAAAAATGAAAGAGACTATGCTACACATGATCTTGAGTTAGATGTCATCATCCATACTTTAAAAATGTGGAGGCACTACCTAATGGGGAAAATATTCATTTTTAAAACTAATAACATGGGCTTAAAGTATATTTTTTAAAGGCAAGACTTAAATGATGGACAAATTAGATGGTTAGATTTCCTAAGTGAGTATAATTTTGAGGTCAAACACATAAAGGGAAAGGGAAATAATGTTGTTGATGTGTTAATTCACAAAATTCATATGTTATATAAGATAACAGTCCATCAAACCAGGTCTAATTTGCATGACAAAATCATGACAACAACTAAAAATTACTCATTTTATGCAGAAATTAACCAAAAAATGCAGGAAAACGGGATGGGACAACAATTGGAAGATTATAAAAGTGATGAAACATTTTTGTTTTGGTCTAAAAATAGACTGTATTTTCTCTAAATAGGTAATATAATATTTGAAATACTGACAAAATTTCATAAACAACCTTACTCAAGACAGCTTGGGTACGAAAAGATGATTTCAACAATAAAGAAATATTATATTTGGCCAAAATTAAAATATGATGTAGCAATATGTATAGCTAAGTGCCAAGAATGTATGCTTTTTAAAGCTGAACATCAGGACACAACCAACTTACTTCATCAATTTCCCATTTCAGAATGGAACTGGGAAGTGATAAGTATGGAATTTATCATTGGTATTCCAAAGAGAAGGACACAAAATTATTCCATTATTGATTCCATTAGAGGATTTAGAACAACTGGTAACTAAAGTGTAGTAGATTTTAAAAGAGGCAAAATATCGGCAAAAGAGTTATGCTGATAAGAATATGAGAGATAATGAGTATTAGGTTGGGGAACATGTCTACTTGAAATTCAAAGCATAAAGAAGCTCATTGAGTTTGGGAAAATGTGGAATTGTAGCTTCCAAATATTGTGGTCCTTTTAAAATATTGGCCAAGAAAGGATCGTTGGCCTATGAACATGCATTACCTACTCATGTGAAAGATCACAATGTTTTTCCATGCATCATTGCTTAAAAAGTATGTTTATGATCCTAAACATGTGATTGATCGGGATTTGTTGCAGGTAGAACCAAAAGTGGATTTCATGCTAGAACCCCCTCGTATTCTAGACAAGAGAGAAGTGCAGGTCCATAAGCAGGCCATTGTGGATAGCTGAAAATGCAATGGAAGAATTTTGGTCCTAAGGAGGCCACATGGGAAAAGTGAAGATGCCATGAAAGATGGATATCCCTTTATATTTCAGAATTCATGATTTAAGATCTTAACACCGAGATGGTGTTGTTTTTAAGGGGGGTGGGATGTAATATCCCAAGTCTAGACTATTTTCATTTACTATGTTTTATTTGATGTTGAGTTGGTAGGCTCCAGAGAATCAAGACTACTTAGACATGTTTTGTTTGATTTGATGTTGAGATGGTAAACTATGGAGGATCAAGATTATTTTGACTTATTATATTTTATTTGATGTTGAGCTGGTAGGATCTGGAGCATCAAGACTATTTACATTTTCTATGTTTGATTTGATGTTGAGTTGGTAGAATCTAGAGCATCAAGAATATCTAAGCTTATTATGTTTTATTTGATGTTGAGTTGGCATGATTTGAAGCATCAAGTGTAGTATAGGACATGAGTATTTATGCTACTTATATTCTTTTAATATTTCTAACTGTTCGGGAACAAATAATTAAAGAGAGACCAAGAATACTAGAGATGCGATGACTCTTTAATTAGTTACTAAATAAAAGTTCATAGAGAGAGAGGACAGAGTGAAAGGATAAATTTATAATAAATTAATTAAAATTTTTAAAAATATAGAAAGATAAAGATAGTTGGAAAAATATATTTACTTTATGGAAAGAGAATAAAAAAGAAAGTAAGAAAAACAAACATAAGAGATATTTTTCATAAATAAAGAGAAATCAACCAGAAGAAAAAGGTTGGAGCTTTTATCTCAAAAAAATAATAAAATGGTAGATAGTGGACATTATAGGGGGTAACGGCCCCTGTTTCACTAGAAGGTTTAGTTGTAGATCCTTGAGCACTAAATTTTCCATGGATAAGTATATGGCTAGTCTAGGAAGGACTGTGTAAGGGGGATGAAATTACATAGAGTTGGTAAAACACCTCATGGCTACTCTGTAGTTAGTAAACATGATATATAACAATACATATGTCTCTCTTCTCTAGTGTGCTCGGTCTGTCTTGCGGGTTACCCATGGAATGAACAAGGAATTATTCAAGGTCTAAGTTTGGGTTGAATTTGGAAGTTCTCCAAATACTTGGAATTTTAAAGGACGATCAGTACCCTAACTATATTATTTATGTATTATTCCAGTTCAATAACAATTGTTTCCATCTAGTAACTTATACTCCAAAATATCTATTAATTATAGTAGGGTTATTTTTAGTTATTTCTCTTACATTTTTCCTTAATGAGACTAATATTTTAGGCGTCTAATCTACTAGCTATCTATAGTAGGATGCAGGGTTAATTTCTCTATGATGCAAATTGAAAGACTTACAGTGGTTGTAAAAGTTAGATTTAGTCAATGCAATCTAGTATTATGTTAATTTCATGTCAAAAAAAAGTTGTTATAATTGTTTTAATTGGCCTATGTAAATTAGTTAATCTCTACTTATCTTCTTTATACTCTGATATGTTTAAAGTAGTGTCGTTTACTAATACTATGCTTATTTATTATAGATTTATTTAAATTCATGTCCAACTAAAGCTGACCCAATCATATTTGATTATATAATTGCTTAAGCTCTGTTTAATTTCCTCATGTTCATATCTAATTTAAATAGGTTATTTTAGGCAGTATGATTTACTATTATGTTTAACTATTCTAGATTTAGCTAGTCTCTTGTCAACTAAAGTTGATCGAAATTGTAATTTATTTTACATGTGAAATTTTCTTTAAATTCTCTTTTCTTTCATTATGCTCACGTCTAATTTAAACAAGTCACTTTAGTCAACGTAACATTTTCATATGTCTTCTTATTTCTAGCTTTAACTAATTTCTCATCAAACTAGAGTTTATCTAGTTTGTGTTTGATTATACTTGTGTAAACTACTTCTAGTCCAGTTTATTTTTATTAAGCTAAAATCTATTTTAAATATGACATCATAATGGACTAATAGGCAAAAGTAGGACCATTATCTATACTAACTAATTAATAGAATTATCATGGGCCTTTATAACCCAGAGAGAAAACTCTAAACAAACATATGGTTTTGAGAGGTTTCAGGTACAAATCCAGGGACAATCCCTTAACTAAACCATGTATGTTAAATATAATATATAATATATTTATATAAAATATAGGATTAATAATGAAATCAAATCTAAATATTAAAAAAGAGATTACCAAGATAGTAAACAAATGCTTTTACATTTATAAACATTGCACACTAATATAGGGTGAACCCTCACAGCTTCCAATTTATTAGCATAATCCATTAACCATAAAACATATACCAACGATTGTGTTCAAGGGTCGAACCCTGGGAATCTACACCCTATCTCTTTTGCAATGCACCACAACAATATACATGATGCTGGGATCGAGCTTGAAGGAATCGTCCTTTATATAATTTGTTGGCACGGGGTCGGAGCGCACTAGTACGGAACCCCAAGCGGTGAAAGGGTCAAAGACAAGAACACAGGACCGGTTGCAAAGCTAAGATATGCGGAAGTAATTAGTTAAGTTAGTTAGAGATGGGTCATTAGGACCATTTGTAATGGCCAAATGCGCCTATAAATAGAAATAATATTGTAAGCTTTAGGGCATAATCGATGGGAAGATGAGGAGAAGAACCTTTTGTGCGATTGTAATCCTAAGGGCATTTTCCTGAGTTGTGAAGTATGAGATAATATCTTTGCATCTGTTGTGTTTCTGTCTTTTGGATCGATCTATGAAGCATTTATCTGGTTTTAGTTTTGTATTATGAGTAACATGCATATCTATATTCTTTTTATCGCAATATGATGTTTTCTTGAGATTGCATTAGATATTTTTGCAGATATGTTGTGTATCACAAATTCCTCAAAAATACTTTGTTGATTTGTTTAATTCGTTAAGTATGAGATGATAATGCAATTAAGGATTGCTAGGGAGATAATGTGATATTTTAATGTGAATGCAAATCTCTGGATTTTTTCGATTGAGAGTGGACCAACACATGTCTTCTCCCAACTACGGAAACTTGGTTCCTGCAACCCCCCTTAGACATCTCGGGTGAGACCTCACTCGGTTTGTGTGTGTTGCTGGAGAGGGAAAAACCTTTATGGGATGATTCTTAAGGGTGTCTGGTCGATCTTTGTTGACAGGAGTGTGAAGTGAACCCCCGTCGGCAGAACTGTCATGTCCCAAATTTGGTATTGGGTCACAATGGCCTAATCACATTGGCTCTATTCATTAGAGTTTGTCAAATTGATGCTAAAGGTCAAATAATTGCCAAGGAAGAAAATTACTAGTTTCCTAGGTTTGGGGTGGAAGCTTTGGGATTTGGAATAATGGGGATAATAAATGATGTTTGAACATTAGAATGGCATAAATATTTAATAAAGGATCTAAATAAATATATACAAGTGAAAATCAAAGTGGCATTTCATCATGAAGACACATGGAGGAAGTGGGACCCACATATGGCTAGATTCCCCCACTACATTTGGCATCATTCTCTCACCAATTCGAATTAAAGGTGAATGGTAACATACTTGGGGGAGTCCAAAAGGTATTATTCATTGCATGACTCATCCAAGGTCGAAATATAGAGGAAGAGTAACTCCCATGGAAGAGGAAGAGGCAATTTGGAGCTAGTGAGACACTTGGGCTAGATTCCCTAGCTCTATGACAACAATAATGAAGATGCTATGACACCTATGACACAAATCAGACCTGAAGGTTGACATATGACATATATTACATGCCAGGGCTAAAAATAGACTCCAAGAGGGCGCTCAAGGGTGTTAGAGCAGCTAAGATGCTTCCACATGTGATTTGGTGGAAGTGGGAGACTAGGAATTGTTGTACAAGTGGCGTTCTTTGGAATCTCTTCCCAACATGAGTTGGCATGAGTCTCTGGGAAGGAATTCGACCCATGGAGTACATTAGAAGTTTATAAATGTCAATAACAAAGAATGAAACCATCTTTTGATCATTTGTAGAATTTGCAATTGCATTTGTGAAGAGGGAGAGCTAGTGGATGACTAGTTTCTTGCCTTAGCCAATTTTGAGGGTGAAAGATTCCCATCCAAGTTGGTAATTGGAAAGGCCATTCAGACCTTTCATTTGGATCTTTAATGGAGTCTTTATTTTCAGGTGTAAGCTACAGGGAAGCTCATGGTTTCTTCTATTGCATCTCACTCCTTCAACCATTTCCAGTTTTGATGGCATATTCTTGATCCTTGAGGGAGGTCGTTTTTGGTGAGCTATTGTACTCTTTGGGGAAGCTTTTAATGCCCCATTTATTTTTTAATATGAATTAAATACTCTGTTATTCATCTCCAAAAAGTTTCAGGTCGAAATTCCAAGTAGAAATGTATAAATCTCATTTTTAATGGAAGAACAATGCCATTTCCCCACTACCTTGTTGTGAGCCAATGTATTGATGATGATTTCGAATGAATGGATGATTCTCTGATATATTTGTGATAAATATACTGCCATGGATGTCTTCTACAAGTTTCATGTACTGTACTTGAGCATTTGAAGCATTTTTACTCAGTTTAGTTGTATTGGGAGGTGAAATAGTGCCATTTCCCCAAGGGTCGAATTGGGGATTTTTGCAGTTGAATGGGAGAGGGTGAGAACAGTTGTAATAATCCATTAATGGTGCATATGAGACTTTAATAAAATAATTAACACATTACATACCTCTGTTCATAAATTTGAGTGGGTTTGGAGGCATTTGGGAAGCCATTTTCAGTACTTACCCCAGGGGGATTTGAACCCTAAATTACTAGTAAAATTGCATAATTGGTTCAGAATCTTAAGAGAGTTTGAAGAGGTATTTTGGTGGACATATGTCATCCATAAACATCATATTCAAGTTCTAATATCATTCATACACCTTCCTTGAATATTTGAAGGCATTTGGAGTCAATTTGAGAGCTAGAGACCAATACTAGTCAAAGGAAAATCACTAGTAAAGTAACCTACATTGATCAGAATTGAAAGAGGATTTGAAGAAGTATTTTAAAGGTCCAAAGGCATCCCTGAAACACATATTTATGTTCTAATATCATTCATATACCTTCTCAGAATATTTGGGATCATTTGGGGCAAATGTGGGACCTAGAGATCAAAACTAGTCAAAGGTCTAACTAGGGAAAAAAGTGAAAAATTGCCATTTTAATAAAATTCCTAGCAAGGGACATTACAGTGGTATCAGAGCATGGTCCTTGCACCTGTGTATTATTTACATACATTCAAGAATAATTGGCAGCCATTTCTTACTATTATGATGAATCCTATGAGTACAATTCTTATGAGGAATATGCAGATGCTTATGAGCAATATGAAGCAGAATGTGAATGGTATGAGGAAGAGGTGCCATCATGCAACACTTCTTACAATTTCAAGAGAAATAAAGATTATTCTTATGACTTTAAATCTGATGAATATGAGTGTGTCACACCAACCAAGGATAATTTTATGAGTGAGTTCCAAAGATGGAGAGCAAAATATAAAACCTTGCCCCAACAATATCAAAAATATCAAGAATATCTTGCTTTTAGCAAAAATACACAAAATGCCATGTCTTTTGAGTACTATGTTGAACATGTTTTTGAAAATAGGCCCAAAAATGAAGATGTGGAGTTAGTGAAGAAAGGTTTATGCCCTTCTTGTAAAAACCCTTGGAGCGAGTATCATATGTGTGTGCATGAAATGATGTCCTCCTTGAGGAGAGCTTTTGAGATTTATTCAAGAAGAGATTCCAAATATACTGATCCTAAGGAAGACAAGGGAAAAAATGCATCAGCTTGCTTTAAAGAGCAAAAGGAAGAGACATCACAAGAGCATGAAGAAAATTCTATTGAAAATATGGAAGACAATTTCGAGACACCTTCTATCTTAGACATGAACCAAAGAGCATCTACTGATGGATGCTTAAACTATGAAGGAGTACCTACTGATGGGTGCTCACACCTCTATGTTGGTGACATAAAGATCACTTTTGAAAGTGTTTCTACAAGTACAAGTTTCATTAAGCATGATAATGAAGACCTTGTAGCAGTTGAAGAAGAACCAAGATCAACTTCCCCATCACCACTTGAGATTCATGAAGTTGGTCCAAGAAAAAATGAAGAATATGAGGAGGTTAATTTGCAAGAACCTCATTTTCTTGAAGGGTCCTTAAAGATGAATGAAAATAAGATCCAAGAGTCCCTCAACATTCTCCATGACACTCAAGCATTCGTGTCAAATTCTTGTTGGAGAGCTACTTCATTGGAGGAAACATCCTTCCTTGAAGACATGGAGAAGATTCAAAGAGCAATGTGCCACATTAAAGGTAATTTCATGTCTTTGCTTTTTGATAGAAACCATTTGTTTGAGCTTAATGAATTGTTACATGATGCATACTTGAAGAATAATGAGGATAATCATAAGCTCACAATTCAAAATGAGCAACTTCTTGAAAAGTTGCAAGATACTTGTTTTTCCTCCTATGTTTCAGATTGTCAAATGGTAGATTGTTTGGAGGATTCTCCTGACATGGTGGATCATGAGAAATGTGGAAATTTGAATGTGCTTAATGTGTTTGAAGATGAACTTGAAGAGATCCAAACACTTGATGTGGTGGAAGAGGAACTTCAATTGTCTCTTGATGAAGCTTATGCAATTTTTAAAGAAGAGCATGATTCCTCTACATTGGAACCAATCTATGACAAAGGTTTCCCACTTTTGAAGGAGCTGCATGATACTACCCACATGGATCCTTCCCATGATGAAACTTCTGCACTTTTTGATCATTTGGGTGATTTAGTTCATTCTCCTACATCCTACAATTTCATGTTTTGCAACATTAGTCTCAATGAAGTATGGGTGAAAGGGTTCTTTTTGATGGTGCCACATGAGGAGTATGGAACTCCTAGATTTTACTTTCATGATGAAATGGTTGGAGCACATTCTTATTCACATTTGTAGCAGCATAATTTGTCACTTTATGATGATTCATATCTACATGGATGCACCTATGATATGGATTTGAGTCACTTGAAGACTCATGGTTTTTCTTGCTCAACACTGGGTTCATTCGATGTTAGAGGAACTTCATCCAATACTTGGGTGAATAGATTTATGATGGGAGAACATTTTTATTGGAAGCCACATACTTTGTTACATCTTTATGATTCTCACATTCATGGATGTATGGGTGAGACTTCTTTGAGTCATTTGAAGTCTCCTTGTTTTTTCTGCTCATTATTTGGTTCAGATTTTAGTGGAGATTCTTCATTCACTTCTTGGATGAAAGAATACATGGTTGAATATTTTGAGGCATATCACATCCTTTTGGAGCAGCATTATAGGACATGGGATCCTAACCTATGTCATTGGAGCAGATTTGATTGGTCACTTGAAGATTGTATGCACTTGGAAAATCGTGGTCTACTTGCTTGGAGGTACAAGCACTTTCATGATTCTTTGATGAAGCACCTCCTTGATGTACATTTTCATTATGTAGTTATGTACTTTGATGATATATATTTTGTACTCATGATGTTTGGAAGAATGCATACAAGAAAATGGGATCCAGGAATCATCTTATCTGATGGTATGGGTTGGAGAGCACTCTTCATTGTTGGGGTGCAATACAAGCAATGGGACCCTGGAATAATTTTTATCTCATTGGTTTCATATTTTTTGGGGGGAGAAAGCAGTATGGGAGATGGATTCCCCACTTAATAAAGTGATTTTAATCAGAGTAGTGCAGCAGCAAGCATGGTGGTTCCTCTCTAAAATCTTCATGGAAACTCAAAGACTCAAGGTTGGGCAATTCAATGGCAACTTCAAAGAATTATACAGAAAGCAGGTTCTTCAACACCCACATTTAAAATTGCTTGAGGACAAGCAATATTGGGAAGGGAGGATTTGTCATGTCCCAAATTTGGTATTGGGTCACAATGGCCTAATCACATTGGCTCTATTCATTAGAGTTTGTCAAATTGATGCTAAAGGTCAAATAATTGCCAAGGAGGAAAATTACTAGTTTCCTAGGTTTGGGGTGGAAGCTTTGGGATTTGGAATAATGGGGATAATAAATGATGTTTGAACATTAGAATGGCATAAATATTTAATAAAGGATCTAAATAAATATATACAAGTGAAAATCAAAGTGGCATTTCATCGTGAAGACACATGGAGGAAGTGGGACCCACATATGGCTAGATTCCCCCACTACATTTGGCATCATTCTCTCACCAATTCGAATTAAAGGTGAATGGTAACATACTTGGGGGAGTCCAAAAGGTATTATTCATTGCATGACTCATCCAAGGTCGAAATATAGAGGAAGAGTAACTCCCATGGAAGAGGAAGAGGCAATTTGGAGCTAGTGAGACACTTGTGCTAGATTCCCTAGCTCTATGACAACAATAATGAATATGCTATGACACCTATGACACAAATCAGACCTGAAGGATGACATATGACATATATGACATGTCAGGGCTAAAAATAGACTCCAAGAGGGTGCTCAAGGGTGTTAGGGCAGCTAAGATGCTTCCACATGTGATTTGGTGGAAGTGGGAGACTAGGAATTGTTGTACAAGTGGCGTTCTTTGGAATCTCTTCCCAACATGAGTTGGAATGAGTCTCTTGGAAGGAATTCGACCCATGGAGGACATTAGAAGTTTATAAATTTCAATAAAAAATAATGAAACCAGCTTTTGATCATTTGTAGAATTTGCAATTGCATTTGTGAAGAGGGAGAGCTAGTGGATGACTAGTTTCTTGCCTTAGCCAATTTTGAGGGTGAAAGATTCCCATCCAAGTTGGTAATTGGAAAGGCCGTTCAGACCTTTCATTTGGAGCTTTAATGGAGTCTTTATTTGCAGGTGTAATCTACAGGGCAGCTCATGCTTTCTTCTATTGCAGCTCACTCCTTCAACCATTTCCAGTTTTGATGGCATATTCTTGATCCTTGAGGGAGGGCGTTTTTGGTGAGCTATTGTACTCTTTGGGGAAGCTTTTAATGCCCCATTTATTTTGTAATATGAAGTAAATACTCTGTTCTTCATATCCAAAAAGTTTCAGGTCGAAATTCCAAGTAGAAATGTATAAATATCATTTTTAATGGAAGAACAATGCCGTTTCCCCACTACCTTGTTGTGAGCCAATGTATTGATGATGATTTCGAATGAATGGATGATTCTCTGATATATTTGTGATCAATATACTGCCATGGATGTCTTCTACAAGTTTCATGTACTGTACTTGATAATTTGAAGCATTTTTACTTAGTTTAGTTGTATTGGGAGGTGAAATAGTGTCATTTCCCCAAGGGTCGAATTGGTGATTTTTGCAGCTGAATGGGAGAGGGTGAGAACAGTTGTAATAATCCATTAATGGTGCATATGAGACTTTAATAAAATAATTAACGCATTACATACCTCTGTTCATAAATTTGAGTGGTTTTGGAGGCATTTGGGAAGCCATTTTCAGTACTTACCCCAGGGGGATTTGAACCCCAAATTACTAGTAAAATTGCATAATTGGTTCAGAATCTTAAGAGAGTTTGCAGAGGTCTTTTGGTGGACATATGTCATCCATAAACATCATATTCAAGTTCTAATATCATTCATACACCTTCCTTGAAGATTTGAAGGCATTTGGAGTCAATTTGAGACTTAGAGACCAATACTAGTCAAAGGAAAATCACTAGTAAAGTAACCTACATTGATCAGAATTGAAAGAGGATTTGCAGAAGTATTTTAAAGGTCCAAAGGCATCCCTGAAACACATATTTATGTTCTAATATCATTCATATACCTTCTCAGAATATTTGGGATCATTTGGGGAAAATTTGGGACCTAGAGATCAAAACTAGTCGAAGGTCTAACTAGGGAAAAAAGTGAAAAATTGTCATTTTAATAAAATTCCTAACAAGGGACATTACAAGAACTGTATCAAAAAATGGTTCTGTTTCTGGGAACATAGTGTGAAAGAAGAGAGAACATGCTGTGGCATCTAACAAAGCTAGAGATCAAGGAATGGTTCGATAAGAAGGTGCGAGAATTTGCTGAGGAGAAAAATTGGAAACCTGAATGGTCAACGACTAACTGGCTATAGAAGTATATCTACACCGACATTCACAAGATATTCTTATATGAATTCCCAATACTGTTACATGAATGGTTGGCACAACTACCGTTCCAAAAGAAGAATTTTCAAGGTGGTGAGCCTGAACATTTGACGCCCAAATTGATCCAGCAATTGAAGTGAGCAGATAACAGAGCCTCTAGAGATATCGAGGTTTGGGTATATTGTATTCTAGAGGGATACATCACTAAATTCGTTGTCGACACAATTAAGTCATACATCGACATAGAAAGGAAGTTTTTCAAAGGAACCAGAGGAAGGTTTCTATTGTCACTGAAACTATGGATTAAAATGATAATTTACGAAATAGGCATACCAAAGATGAATTTCGATGAGTAAAGCTCGAGTCTGCAGAGGATGTGGGTACCGTGCAAATGCGATTCTGATAGAATGATGCAGGGTATATGGATATGGGCTACAACGGAATTCTAAGGGAGGTTGTGGAAGATTTTGGTACCCTACGAAGTGGGGTGAGGTTTCGACCGGAGAAGAAGAGGAGGATTGAGATTAAGAGAGAGTCTCCTAAGGCGACCGGAACAGAGAACTGCGAAATAGGACAATAAGGGACTAAGAGACCTTACTATGATGAGTAAAGCAACCAGGATACCCCTGAAGCCGAAGAAGGATAGACCTAAAGCGACAACATACCCACAACTCTACAGACTACGCCAAATTTTGGAGGAAGAAATATAATATCTTTGTAGGGATGTTCAACTTGTCAGAATAGCAGTAGGAGTAGTGGGTCTACAAATACCAACAGGAGACCAAGGATGGAGGGTGACGATGTGAAGATGCCAATATTTCAGGGTAATGGGACTGAGGATGTCAAGCAATACTGGTTTTTATGCGAAGCAATATGGACAGTGAAGCAGGTCCAAGATGACAATATCAAGAAGGGACAACTAGTGACGACCTTCAGGGGCCGTGCGTTGGATTGGTTTATGAAATTCATATAGGTACCTACAGCGAGTACTAAGAAAATACTACAAAAAATCATTGTAGGATTGATTGATGAGTTTTAGAAACCGAAATCAGAGTCGCAATATATCACAGAACTGAAAGAGATCAATAAATTCCCTAATGAATCAGTATGGGAGTTTGACCAAAGATATAAAACCGTAATGGAAAAAGTAATTTTTGGAATGAGTGACATACAACATAAGGAATGGTTCATCGTGGGATTAGTACCACACATTCGTATGCCATTGATGTAGCAGAAGATTGCATCCTAGGAAGAGGCACTTGAAATCGCGATTAAGTTGGAGGCTTCACCATTTGGTGAAACAGGGTTAGGTATGAACCAGATCCAAGCACAGTTAGCGAACCTGACAATCCAACTACAAGACATGAAGAAGGGGAAATAAATTCACGAGGAAATATGGTGCAGTCGATGTAAATCAAAAGGACATCATAAGGATCAGAGCCCAGAATTCCACGAATACTTATGATCAGGAGCACCAAATCCACTCAGTCAGGGAGGAATGCCATGGTGTCAAATTTGTCAGATGACAAGACATCGATCAGAAGAATGTGTATAATTACAAAAAATGGTGTCAAAGCCAGCCAACCTTTCCTACAAATTTTGTCGATTAGTCGGTCATAAATAGAAGGATTGTAGAGCATATGACTTACTCCAAGAAAGGATTGCAGATACATTTTTTATGAAGGAGGAGGAGAAAACCCATATACAACATCAACAAAAGTATAATCAGTAGCAGCCGCACTACAATCAACCACTACCACAGTAATACCAGCCGCAACTCCACTATATTCAACCACAACCATTCTACAACCAATCACCATCGCAGTACGACCAACCATAGTATCGACCACAACAATATAAACAACAACCATAAAGTTAGCCACAAGGAGGTTTCAGAGAAGGATTCCTCGGAGGTGGAGGTGGAGGCATTGGTCATGGAGGAGCTTTTCAACGAGCTCGAGGGCTAGTTATATGCTATAATTGCAGTCAGGACGAACATTATCAAAGGGATTGTCCAAACCCGACTCTGCAGTGTACTTATTGGAGCGTAGCGGACCACGGTGTTGAGGAATGTCCCCAGTTGATTACGAAATGGAAAACTAAAAATCCACCCCAACCTCAACTAAATGCGAATCAGAATCAAAATCCACCTCCGAATATATATAAGATCTTAGTGGAGATAAGAAGTCGACCAGTGAATGTCGTAGTAGTGACCATAGGGGGTGATGCGATAGGGGAAGAAAGGCCACTGCCTGGTATTCAGTCTACAACAAGGAAACGAGTTCGATTCGATGTAGAAGCAGAAAGGGATACCCTTTTAGAAGCTCAATATACAATGACAAGGACTAAGCTTCAACGTATTGTTCAAAAAGAACCCATCTACGAGATGCCGTAGATATTCGATACAACGAACTCACATTGGCCACCAGGAAGGATCAAAACTTTGAGGGATTTCCTAGAATGTTGTTTGGCACTGGCAAAAGATCAAGATGCGCTAGAAGAGATAGCCATCCTATTACATTGATGGGGGGATGCACGACAAGATATGACAGTAAATCGATTACGCAGAAAGAAGACAGAGAGAGAAATGAGGATGACTGTGCAAATTGGTGCATTTGATATCAAATATATCATTTTGGACTTGGGATCAGATGTGAATATCTTGACTAAACAGACATGGGAGACAATGGGGAAACCAAAACTGGCATGATCCCCTGTACATCTTCGTCTGGAAAATCAGAGCAAGGTCACACCCAATGGTCAATTATGTCACCTCCCAGTCGAAATAGAAGGATTAAAGACGTAAACAGACTTCAACGTTATAGAGATAGTTAATAACAGAATCCCCTATCCGGTGTTGTTAGGGATAGACTGGGAAATGGAAAATCAAGCTGTGATCAACTTTAAGAAAAGAACAATGTCATTTGAGAAACGTGACATGAGGTTCGTCGCCCCACTTGATCCATCAGAATGGAAGAGGTATCTCGAGCCAATGAGGGACGAATTCATAGAAGGATGGGACAACATCTACAACATCTCAGAGGATAACATCAATCCCACCACCGATGGAGAATTGGTATGGCGAAGTGTTAGTTCGGCATCATCAGATTCTGATGAGGGGCTAGAGAATTGGCAGAATTGATTACGCGAAGTATCATTCAGGAGGTGCGCATGAATCACTCAGTCATTGAGATGGGTAGAAACATAAATATGTGAACTACCAACATACGAAGGATTGCCTAATATAACTGTATTTATCGCCGAATTTGAAGAAAGAGTATCAGAACCACATATATTGATGGCATTGGAGGAAGCACTGAAGTCTACACTAGCACAGTGGTGGGAAGTGCACAACTCGACGATAACAAACTGACCACTATGTCAACAACTAATGGAAGTCAGATTCAGCGAAACTGAAGGGTATTGCGAAAGAAAATAAAATGGAAGAGGTGACCCAAGGAATAACCTGGAAGCGTGTCAAAGAAAATGGGGAATGAGACCAACACAGGAATGGGTCCATGCCTTCATCCATACACTAGATGAGGTACCACAAAGTCAGGATATCGCAGCAGAACTGTGATGCGAAACAACTACATGGGAAGAGTTAACTATTAGCTTTAGCGAAGCTTTCATCTTCGCAGACGAGAACCCCTCCATCCATAGTGTACTACAGGAGATTTGTGAGAAGTTACTTGAAGCACTCCCGACGAAAAAACCAATGAGATTATAGTGGACTATGACACCAGAAATGTTGATGGAGTGCTAAACGTGACGGTAGAACCTGATGAAGAGGATGATCCATGACCTATTTATGTACCAGATTCGAAAGGAATCCATGATTTTGAAGCACCATATATGCCCTTCGACAAATTCCAACAGCCACTACGAATCAAGAAGGTTAATATTGGGTTGGAGGAAAACCCCAAGTTCGCAAGTATTGGAGATTACTGGGATGATTCATCCATTGCAAAGATTATTGATCTGCTACATGAGTTTCAAGATTTTTTCCGAATGAAATTTTCGGAAATTAAAGGCATTTCTTGAAACCTAGGCGAAATGAAGATTCCACTGAAACCTGATGTGAAACCCATAAAGCAGCGACCCTATAGATTGAATCCCTAGTACAAGGAGCGATTAAAAGCCAAAATGGAGTAAATGTTGGATGCAAGAATCATAGATCCTATGGAGGAATCCAAATGGATCAGCCCGATGGATGTCCAATATAACAAAACTGATGAAATCAGGATTTGTGTCGATTAAGGAAACTGAATTATGCATGTCTTCATGATCTACTCCCTACACCATTCACTGACGAAATACTAGAAGCTGTCAAAGGTCAGGAGATATATTCATTTATAGACGAATTCTCAGGATACCACCAATTACAGATCACAAAGGAGGATCGACATAAGACAACTTTCGTAACATAATGGGGTTGTTTTCAATACACAGTAATGTCGTTCAGTCTTAAAAATTCCCTGACAATCTTTTCAAGATTAGTTGTTTCCACATTGAAAGACTTCATTCATAAATTCCTTGCAGTATATATGGAAGGATGAACCGTATATGGACTGGTTAAGGACCATGTTGCGAATCTAAGGCTGATGTTGGAGAGATATTGACAACATCAAATTTCGCTGAACTTGAAGAAGTGCATCTTCTGCGCTCCATTTGGGATTCTGTTAGGACACATTGTATGCAGGTAAGGGATGCTGGTTGACCCAACGAAGATTTCAATCATCATCGACTTGCCGCCATCAACAATAGTGAAGCAACTAAGGGCGACGTTGGGACATACAGGGTGTTACAAAAATTTTATTAGGAGATATGCAGCGATCACAGCACCAATGGAAAAACTGTTAAAAAGGGATGCTATGTTCGAGTGGAATGACGAGTTCCAGAAAAGCCTCAATATAATGAAAGAAAAGATGGTCGCAGCACCAATATTAGTGTTTTCTGTTTGGAAAAAAGAATTCCATGTTCATGTCGACACATCATTAGTCGTACTAGGAGTGATATTGGCCCAGCCAGGAGAAGGATCGATCGATCATCCAATCGCATTCGCAAGCAAGAAGCTATCCACTATGGAGAAAAACTATATGATGACAGAAAGGGAAGGCCTAGGAATGGTCTATGCACTAGAAAAATTCCGGCACTACCTACTTGGAGGACATTTCAAAATGTTTACTGACCACTCTCCGCATTAAAATACTTGGTCAAGAAGCCTATGTTGGGGGCAAAGATCTATTGCCGTTTGTTGTTGTTCAAATAATTTGACTTTGAGATCATTGTAAAACTAGGGCGATTGAATGGAAGGCCTAACCACCTATCCCATATTGAGTCAGGCAAAGAACCAAGAAGCATTGTCGAGGGATTACCACATGTCCAATTATTTAGAATTGGAATGGTCAATGACCATTATAAGAAAATAATTCAGTTCTTGACTACAGGACATGCACTAGAAGAATTCTCTACCAGTCAAAAAAAGAAGCTAGTTGTTAGGGCTGCCGACATTCAGCTAATCACGGGTCAACTCTACAAAATGGGTTCAAATGAAATCCTTCGTCGATATGTCCTTCCGGATGAACATGAAATAATATTAGCAGAAGCTCACGATGGGATCGCAGAAGGACACTACAGAGGGCGTGCCACTGCTAGAAAGATACTTAGAGCTGGACTATGGTGGCTGATAGTGCATGGAGACGCTGCATATTACGCAGAGAGCTGCGATGTATGCCAAAGAATAGGGAAACCATTGCGAAGGGATGAAATTCTGCTAGTACCTCAACTAACATTACAAGCTTTTGACAAATGGGAAGTTGACTTTGTAGGACCTATCAACCCACCAAGAGAAAGAACAGGGTCACGATATATAATCGCTGTGACGGATTATTTGACGCGATGGGATGAAGCTGCATTAGTAAAGGATTGCACGGATGCGACAATAGCAAGATTTCTCTTTGATAATGTGGTCACTAGGTTTGGGTTTCCAAAGATACTGATGAGCGACCAAGGAACTCACTTTGTAAACCAAACTATCAGGGCCATGACAAAAGAATTCCAAATTCAACATTGAAGGAGTACCCCATACCACTCGCAAGTGAACGGTACGGTGGAGGCATTGAACAAGGTATTGGAGCATGCACTCACAAAGGTGTGTAACAAAAACCGTGATGACTGGGATTTTAAGATTCCAACGATACTGTGGGCCTACAAAAGGACTTGTAAATGATTGGCAAGATAGACTCCATTCAAGTTAGTTTCGGGACAGGAAATGGTGATGCCAATGGAGTATATTGTTCCGATTCTGTGCATCGCAGCAGAAACAGGAATGAGCGATGATGGAGCAATAGAAGAACGGTTGGCACAGTTGGCACAACTTGATGAGGACTAGTTTATAGCGGGATTCCATCAGTAGGTGGAAAAGGGTCAACAGAAGGCTTGGCACGATATACATGTCAAGGCGAAGGACTTCCAACGTGGAGATATGGTCCTGTTGTATGACACTAAGTTTGCGAAGCACCCAGTTAAGCTGCAGATGCATTGATTGGGTCCCTATATCATAAATTTTATTACCAATGGAGGTGCAGTGCAGTTACAAAATCTAGATGGGACACTGTTTGAAAATTCTAATGAATGGAAGTGGACGGAAGCCCTATCGCCATATCCAGGTGCATAGCGACTAAAACAAAGATCAGGGAGTAAAAAAAATGATGATGATGCTGATAAAAGGTTGAGAATCTGTCAACAACATTGGGTCTATCGATGAAACAATAGCAAAGTAAAGAATAAGAGACAAGGTTTGGTGCCTGTTGATGGCTGGCATGACGCGAATGGGTCAAATCCAATCATAAATACAACAGTTAAACCACAGCGGATGACGACGCAAGTGAGTAATGCCGGTAGATTTATTGACCAACACATGTGGAGGATTCGGTAAATTGATGCAAGATTTGGTAATAATTGTTCAAAATCGGCAAGATGGACAGGATATGAGAAAGCGAAACTATAAATGCGGGGCAAGGGGATAGTTCAACTCATTGTGCATTAAGCGGGTTAGCCAAGAAGTTGCAGAACAGAGCTGAACATGGAGCGGATTACGCATTTCATTTCTAGCACAAGTAGCCGAAAAAGACCACAGGCAACGCCGACAATGCATGAGAAACTAGAGATCGCATCAGGACAGTTGTTCAGAAAGAAGAGAAGTGTCAATCGGCCTGTAGATACCGACTGAAATCCAAAGAGAGAGACCCATAATTCAGCACGAATTACAATAGGAGAAGCAGGCACATTGGGAACTGCTGAGAAGGAAAGGAAATCGCGAGGAGGGCACCTTGGCCCAACAATAGTGGAAATACCGGGGTATGTGCCACCACACAAGGAAGGGACACCAACAATTCGACCGAGCAAGAATGCAAAATATGCAATCAAGATGCTAACGATACCAAAAGGAGTTCTTAGCATCGGGAATATTATGGAGCACCTTCAAAAACTACAGTACAACGACCATGACCTCATGGCATACCCAGAATGCACAAAAGACACCTACATCAAGGTCACGCATGGAGAAGGAGGCCTGGTCACAAGAGAACCAACAGAGTGGGAGTTGGGATTGGAGTAATAAGGACTACTGGGAATCATCCACATCCCACACTTTGGGAGATATATGCGTGTGTAAAGCAGTTACTAGCTTGTTTCCATGGTGGGTATTTATGGATGCATGAAAAAATCCCTGTCATAGTCGACTTGATTTCAAAAATCACTCGACTACCCAAGGCTGGGGTAGATCCTTCCCAATTCTTTCAGGGGAAGGATAATGTTGAAAGTCTTGTTGTCAAGTTGAAAACGAAGTATGGAGTGGAAAAAAATACAAGAGGATACCTAATTGACACTTTTAACGACCGAGCCAATAGGGTTGTAGCGAAGATATTGGAAATCAAGTTAGTACAGAAGAACAGACTGAAACAATGCATGTCTGGCATGATTGCATCTGCGGAACAATGCCCAGCAGGAGTGCAAATGAACTAGTCGCTCTTCTTGCTAAATGAATTGATGGATGATTCTGTTGCAGTGCAGGAAAATGGGAATCCATTTACGTATTCATGGCTCTTGATGTTGATCGCACTAGCAGGATGGAAGGAACCATCGCACTACTAAGGAATGGAAACAAAAGATGCCAAGATTCACCAAGGAGGATGATACAAGAACTTGTGGGCGATAAATGACAAATGCCAAGAAAATATCATTACTTAATTCTATCTTTTCCTAGATATGATGTTAATAGATGCATAGGAGGTACCATGGATAACCGAACAAGAAACAAAGAAGTATTGACAGATTGTAAGGCTATCAGTACAGTCTCAAAAAATATAGATCCAGGAACAAGCAGATCTGCAGAGGCAGTGGTTTCCGACACAATACAAACTCAACGAGGAAGAACTAGATGCCATAATTGAAGGGTGGCCAGAGGAATGGAAAATTGCAGTCATGGAGGATCAACTATTGGATCCATAGAATGGGGAGTCGACAACTAGACCAAAGCCACCAGATGAAGATAAGAACTTAGAAAGTAGACAAGAGGATGAAGGAGAAGACGAACCTACGGAAGAACAGTGGCATACATTAAGTCACGATGGGGCCTCATCGACAACCCCCATAGATTCAAAATTAGAAGCACAATGAGAAGAGACAAGAACGAAGCACATGTTGGAGCAAGACAAAGGGAACAGAAGCACTGGCCTTGCCTATGAGCAAATTAACAAACTCATGGAGAAAATAACAACAATAGTGGAAGACAACCGGGGGAAAGTCACTCAGAATGTGATCGATTTTTTCCATGAGGTATCACAACTATTATAGACGTTAATGAATGCAGTGACTGGGACAAAGCTTCCACAAGGTGAAGTGCAACCAAGTGCTTCAATACATAGATTTGAGGTGGGAATTGGTGTGAGGCGGAACATAGTCCAGATATTACCCAATGCTATCACTACTAGTGATGAGGACCTGGATGCCACACTGCGACAACATGACTTAATCACTGTAGATTTCAACATCCTACCAATGGTAATGTTGCATAGAACACATCACGCAGCAAGTGAAGAAATTCTGGAATGAGAAGCAACAGTGCATGATCGAATGGTTGAGTATAAATGATAGGTGAAAAGCATTGAGGTGGAGATTCAACGCCTCCAAGAGGAGAAATAAATAAGCATGAAGGATGCAACGAAGGCCATTGAAGACAGAAGGAGATTGGAGCATGCCATCTCCATTGCATGCAAAGAAGCACCCGAAGTTGACAAGGACATAGAAGCAAAGGAAAAAGCAACCAGGTTAAGCACAGTCATTGTAGACCTGCGAAAAGAAAATGAAAATTTACATGCTAGAACAGTGCCCGACACACCGCCAGAACAAATTGAAGAAAGAAAGAATGCGATTGAAGAAGATGTGACAGATATCACAGCACTGGAGAAATTGGTGAAGACAATAGCAGAAGATGCCACACAATTTTGGGGAAGTTTGATACAAGACGAGTTGTTGCAACAATTTAATTTGCTGATCGAAGAAGAAAAAGTGCAACTTGAGGCATTAAGGGGATTGCTTTAGGCAATGCCCCTACTTGCAAGGATGTCAAAAGAAACCGAGTTGAAGGAGCTACAACATCTGGTAAACAAAGCCTGCACAAGACAACAAAGAAGAACCCTGCAATTAAATGAATTGCACATGAAAGCCGAGCAGTTGGAAGTTAAAGGAATGGATGGAATGCACAAGATCAAATAAGACTTGCAGAAAGTGAAGTAGATGTCGAATGGTGAGCATCCAACATAAGAGGAAGTAGCGGAATGTGCGACTCTAAAGGCATCAACAAAGGAAGTTGTCGATCAAATCACAACAGCTTACGACGAGTTCAAGAAGCAAGCAGATGCACCAACAGTTTCCAGCTCAAGTGGCTCGAGGGTGAGCCACAATTTTGTGTTTGGGGCCTGTTGGCATGTGGTCATAGCGCACAAGTGAACAACCCCAAGCGACAAAAGGGTCAAAGACAAGAACCAAGGACCGGTTGCAAAGCCAAGATATGCAAAAGTAATTAGTTAAGTTAGTTAGTGATGGGTTGTTAGGACCATTTGTAACGACCAAATGCGCCTATAAATATAAATAAGATTGTAATCTTTAGGGCATAATCGATGGGAAGATCCGAGGAGAAGAACTTGTTGTGCGATTGTAAGCTGAAGGGCATTTTCTGGAGTTGTGAAATATGAGATGATATCTTCGCATCTGTTGTGTTTTTGTCTTTTGGATTGATCTATGGAGCATTTATCTGGGCTTGGTTCTGTATTATGAGTAACATGCATATCTATCTTCTGTTTATCGCAATATGATGTTTTCTTGAGATCGCATTAGATACTTTCGTAGATATGTTATGTATCGCAGATTCCTCAAACATGCTTTGTTGATTTGTTTATTTCGTTAAGTATGAGATGATAATGCAATTAAGGATTACTAGGGCGATAATGTGATATTTTAATGCGAATGCAAATCTCTGGCTTTTGTTGATTGAGAGTAGAACAACGCATGTCTTCTCCCAACTGCGGAAACTTGGTTCCTGCAGCCCCCTTGATATATCTTGGGTGAGACCTCACTCACTCTACAGGTGTTGCTAGACAAAGTAAAACCTTTCTCGGCCGATGCTTAAGGGTGTCTAGTCGATCTTTGTTTACGGCAGTGCAAAGTGAACCCTTGTCGAAAGAACTGTGTAACCATAATCGAAGCATACAATATAATTAATGGGATGAGCCTTATGACCCTATCTGTTTAAGTTATCACAAGCACAATTTACCTCTATGTAAAATAAATATCCCAAGGACGGATCCTATGGATCATCACAAGAAAAGCATAGCATGTAAATAAAATCCAAAAGCGTATATCGCCATTTGAACCCAAACCTCGGTCGATTGGTTTCCTTCTAAATCCAATTACATAAAAAATTACATTGCATGTCAACACATGCTGCAAATGAGTCATATGGAACCAGAACCAAGTCCTTTGGCCGTGTTCTAATTTTGCCAACAAATAATTATAACTTTTACACATGGAATCAATGGCTAAAAACCATATACAAACGACCTAGGATTTATACCTAGGCTTTTCCCTGTTTCAAAGTTACAAAAATTAACACGAACTAGGCATATACAAGCCAGCGTTTATATAAGTTTGGGAAAAAAATACCCATAATGTAGATAAAGGCATAAGTCCTGTAACTATCCAGTCTCTCCATTAATTTAGCATCTACAAGTGCCCGTCAGGGTCAGGCTACTCAAACCTAAATAGAAACTTACAGCACTGGCTACGATCTGGTAGAGCTATGAAGGGAGCCACATATGAAAAGAAAAAATACAAGCTATCTATCCGTTAGAATTAACAATTTAAAACCCCATTTGGTGTAACGTGAGCCACATATGGCCATGAGCTTACCAAGTGGAACACATGCACCAAATCCACTCTGGAATACACATGGCATAGTCATCCATGCCTTCCTTTCCTAGTTACGTGTGCAAGGAGAACAACGGGAGATTATTATTGCAAGCAACTATCACAGGAATTAAAATATATTAAGAAACACTAGAGCATGCCATAGTAACCAAAATTTATTCCTGGGATAGCTATTCAAGAGGCGACGACATTGGCTGGAAGGCATGACTGAAACAGTCAACATGCCATCGGATATAAGTCCCAAGAAAGAGAAAAACTTGTAACCTCGAATGCAACGTCTCCATAATGGATAGAAGGTTCGCACACTCAATATCTAATAACAGCGAGCAAGTCCATCGCTAGGAGGAGCTCATGCTCCATGGCGAACTCAGAGGAGTACGAACCTCCCTCCCCAAAACCCCAGATGAATGGATAACAAAGGAAGAGTCCGGAACAGTTTAAGGCTCCTTGAGCTTAGGTCAACGATCCCTCCTTTAATGCTTTGTACGTTCATTAATCCAGGTGGATGCCGGAAGGCTACGCAGGACACTTACGTGCCTGTTAATTGATAAAGACTAGTCGATGATCCACTTTTCCAAAGTCTTAATTCCAAACAAATTTATGTAATAGTTGTACCGTGGACAACAACAATGTGCTGGCTAGGATGTATCTCCACCGTATTCATGATGCATAAGCTTAATAGTGACTCCTACACGTAAAAGAAAGGGTGTTAGCTAAGCTAAGTAAGCTTCGTGACGAGCTATGGGGTATATCCACCGGGAACATAAATGTAATTCATCAAGCACAATACTAACTAAATATTCAGTCTGGTCAAGAGGCAAAGTTTTTAACAGTGGATACATTACAACCCTTACATATCAATTTCCTAGTTTTTGGTTGTGTCGACCAACATGGGCGTTGTCCCATTGAATGGCGGTGGACACATAATTATAACATGAAATAAAGCAAGAACAAGAATGAGTATAAAGTTTTTTGAAAAGAGTGATGGTAGTTATGAATATTATTATTGTTTTGTAATAGTATTTTATTATAAACTAAAAACAATTGAAGAAAAATAAACAATCACATATATATTCTTGTATATGTCATGTATAAGCATGATAAACATATCGTAGGGCTATGTTAAATTACAAGGTAAATGCTAAGTCAACGTTGTAAACAAATAGTCAAGAATGATCAAAATCGCCAACCATATTTTAAGTCAACTCATGTCCCTATGTACCTTGATTCTAATGCAAGTGTGTTGATCTTAGTCATGAACTTGGTAAGGTAAATGGGCATGTATACATGCTAGTTAGGGGTTTAATTTAATAAAGGACTCATGCCGTATATGGTATAACATTAGGATTGACACAAAAAGGATTATACATATATAGATACTGATATATTTTACTAATCTTTTTTGGTAAAATCATATTATGTAAATGGGTAGAACCATCAATAAAGTGAACTCTAAACAAAAAGCTCTACAATGAAACCATAATAAACAATCTAACAGTAAAGACCATGTCTCAATGAATTCAATGTGTAAATAAGTATATCAGGCCTTAGAAGGAATGAATTTGGAATAGTGACAAGGCGACAATCGAATGGTGAACATTGTAATTAGTCTAATTAATTTTGTCTATTAATGATATAAAAAAAATAATGTGCATTTTTGGTGTTATTACAAAAGGGTACCTATGGTGGAGAGATGTAACATCGTCCGAGATCGTTAGTAAATAAAAACCAACATTGTTATTTTTCTTTTCAAATAATTTAAATTTCATAATGTTTTAATCTACTATGTACTTAAATGTATACTGAAATTAGTTTATTTATTTTACCTTTAAATGTATTTTACTACTCATTTTTTCAATAAAATAAACAAATTACCTATGTGTTGATATAGTTTCTTTAAAAAAAATTACTAACCATACTAATTTGTTTCTTTCTCGTTTCCTTTTGTAGGTAAATGGGTTTATACACAAAGAAAAAGAAAAAGGGGCTCTCTATACATAATATTTTTTTCCTCTTCCAAGTAGAAAATCTCGCATGACTCTTTTATGCAACAAATTTCCAAAAAGAGAATGAAAAGATCATAAATAGATCAGAGAAAGTACTCCACAAATTTATTGAATAAAATAGCTAAATAACAAGCCTCTTTGTGGGGGACACCTCCTTATACAATGTACTAAGTACACAAGACAAGACAAGACACGATACTCCAAATGAAAAGGTATCATTCCTATATATAAGAGACTAAGGGGTACAATCCCAACTAACTGACCCAAGCCAACGTAACTAATATAACCATACTAATAACAATTACAACTAATGGACCAAATCTGACATCAAAACCAATGTAATACACCACAATATAGGGGGGAATGTGCCCATATTTAGGGCTTAATATGCCCCTCCCTTCAGACAAGTATTGTCCTCAAAATTTGATTAGTTTTGGATTCCTTTTTATGAAGGACTCATCTTCCCATGTCGAATGTTCAATTCGTAAGTTCTTGGACACTTTATGAGGTACTCAATAATAGCCCGATTTTGTAGCTATTTGGCCCTTATTTTAGTGATTTGTTCACGCTCCAATATGAATTTTTCTTCTTCATCAAGCTCTGACAAAATTGTTTGAATTGGGATCTTGTCTCCTATTACCTTGTTTAAGCGAGAAACATGGAAAACTGGATGTACTCTTGAAGATGAAGGGAGCTCCAGTTTGTAAGCCATACTACCAATGTAACATGCCCTTTTCGCTGAAGAACATTTTATGTTGGAAACATTATGTTAACTTTTATTGTAAATTTTTTATGTTGGACAAGTGTCCAAAGATGACTATAATTTGCACAATATTTTATTATTTAATAAATAAAATAGGAGACAAACACCTAAGAGGACTATTGAAAGAGTGGTTACTGACCCACTAGGTGGAATGGAATATGGGGTAGAAGGCAATGGACAAGTGGTAGCATCATGATGCAACTAACTAGCTGTTGGTATGGGACAACTCCCTTGAAATGTGGTCATAGTGCCCTGGAAGGTGGGATTGGAGCTTGAGGCTCATTTATTCCAAACTGACCACTAAAGACCTAGGCAGTCTATATAATAGTCATCAAATTATGAACTGAGGTTCATCACTTTTCCTGATGAGGAAATTTACCTTGTGGTTTTGTTGTGCTTGCACCCAAGAGATTTGATGAGGGGATATGCTAAGTTGTTGATTATGTTGTGAGTCTACCTATTACTACTGAGTGCAGAAATTTCATTGCCGAGTGCAGAAGGCATATTTTGAGTGCAAAAGTTATACTACAGAGTGCAGAAGTTTTACTTAGTTCCTTGCTTCTACACAGATTCCATCTACTCAGCGGTTCAGTAAGGAGGCTCGGGGGTCCATAGGAAGCCAATAGTTTGGCTACTTCTTTTGGAAAAGGTTGGGAGGAACAGGCCTCCTTGGGTGTTTGTGGGCCTTATCTACATTTATAGGTTCTACTTGTCTTTTCTAATTTATGTAGTTTAAAATTTCTATCTACTATAATTGTTTTACTGTTTTCAAAGATATTATTAAAACAAATGTATTTATTTTAGTTTCTGATCTAATTAGTATTCTGCATAGTAATGATTATGTAATATAGAATGAATAAAATATTTCTCTGTATTTGTCCCCATGCTAATGAAGCTGCATCGTACTCTAGTACAGAGAAGAAATTAAAATAGATGAATTGATAGGCAGATTACCGGATAGATGAAAACACCAATGTTGTTGTATCTTACTAGTTTCCTTACCATTCTTTCATTTCTTAAAATGTTTTAAGTTTACTGTATTTCTCCACATTAAGATGTAGTGAATTTAACAGCTGTAAGAAAACATTTATTTTCTAATTATATAGTACTCTTACCCTTTACTATTAAACAAGCATATTATTACGAAATAGATAGTTTCCACATCTAAGTATAGGAATTATCTCTCAGTTATATAGCATGTCGGAAATCATATTAATTGCAAAATTAATATTATCAAATAGCATCATATTTTAATATTTTACAAACAATGCATAATTGTTTATATCTGTTTGCAAAGTTTTTATTTCCAGTATACTATCTAATTATTTAAACATAGAGACGTCCTTTTATCTAAGCAGAGTCCTTGTTAAGTAAACCCTAATAGTCTCAACATTTATTTCTCCAGAATTCCACCAAGGTACAAACACTCATAGTTAACATCATAACTAGAAAACAAATAGAATCTCATTACTTAGTTACTAACAGAGAAAGTTGGCTCTCGGCCAATACTGTAAAATCGACAGACATAAATTTAGGCACAAAACGATTATTATTATATTCCTTAAGACTAGAAGTAAGAACATATCAGTACTACCATGATCCTACATTATCACATTTTATTTAAACGAAAACATTATAGTAAAACCATACGATTAGACCACTGTAAATATCCACGTTCAAAAGTTTAAATTATTGTTTTCATAATAGCAGAACCTTGCCAAGAAACACATTTCTGAGTTAAACAATGTTCTCAGTAGATAAAGAGAACTACTATACAAAAGGAAGTATTAGGATTTGACTTCTAAGCTCAAGGATAAACCCTTGGCTTTCCTTATACTATCCAAAAAAACACAATGCATAGGCAATGATAAGTTTCATTTTCTTTCATGCCAAGTGGAGTAACGCCCACAGATCCATATTCACAACACTTGCCATAAAACACAATTCTTTTTACACAAAATAACTCACAGTAACAACCACACGAACACAAGTGAAATGAGAACTTGAATCCTTTCATTTACCAAGAACAGTAGAAGGGTGAAAACCCCTCCTAAGTATCTTTGTTTACAGGTTTACATATTGCAATAAAAACTACTGAAAACAACAACGAAAGGGGTAAGGATTTTATCCTCCTTAAGTTTTTTGACATCTCTTAAGCTTCGTTGAAGCTCAACCCTCAGAAGAAGATGAAGTCTCGGAAAAACACACACAAAATATCATTAACCATCTAACCGAAGAAATGAGGTGAGAAACAAGGCTTACCAGTCTTATTGCAGGTTGCCATCTTTCAAAGGAAACCAGAACCAGAGAACCATCGATGAGGGTACCTGTCATTGTAAAACACGAGTATGGTTAAATTTAAGTATTGACCGAAATCATTAGAAGAGAAAATAACAACAACTAAAACTCCCAGATTGAATCGAAAGACACAGGGTTGAAACGAGAACTATTACCTTTAAAACTCATCACTGGGAAGAACACCAGAGCAGCGTAATCGTAACCATTACTCCATTGTCAAATACGAAGAAGTTTGCACCACAACCATGAAAACTATCACTTAATGAACAAGAGAAGCGGAGTATCAAGCCAACTTCCATGTAAAATCTGACGCTCATCCTGAAACTTGTTTACAGGTTATCACTTTAAGGAGAACACCATGAGAGTCTCGGCTCTAAAATTGTCAAAAGGTCATGGTTTCGAACCATGGGCACTCCACCAACACCTGCTAACGAAACCCCTGAAGGTTCTCGGCCTGTCAGCCTTACCTCGGAGCCACTACACCAAATTCCAAGGAAAAACAATAACTTCGTAGAACATGGTAGGGTTTAGGGTTAGGTCAAAGAGCCAAAATTTGATCAACGGTGGAGATCATCCGAAGGGTGACACGAAATTCTAGGCAATCCACCCTAGTAAAGACACCATTAATGACTCTTTCCACCTTGGAGGACAAATGGAACGACTTCAAACTTTAATGCTACAACTCTGAGTACTATCGTAGTATCTGCACAATAGTTCACATGGGATCAATGACCTAGACAGCCAATGGGACTTTCCACTATCTAGGCAGTTGGGAGTATTAAAATCCCATCCGAGAAACGTTACCATCAACCATTGAAGGACTGTAGAGCAGTAAAGACCCGTCAATCACTATTAGCGTTGCAGTGACATGTTTCACATTGTATTATCATTTCATATCACCAAGGTTTCACAATATTGCTTGGTATTGTTTCTAAAGCTTAACATTACTGTATTTCCATATAGTCTCCAATATATATTACACTAACAAATAGTTAGTTATAAAATGCATAGGTCGTGATTCTTATCTCAACATATAAGTAGGTGTATTATATGTAATATTTGGTAAGTGCATTAGAAGTGAAATTTATTATAATAAACATTACATTAATTCGATAATTCTAACTATATCCATATTAATGCATTAATATAAGGACTAGTTTAGATTTTAACTAAAGAAGTATTTAGTTCACAACTGCATGATAAACAAATGTTCAACACATATTATTTCTATTTTGACAATAGATCGCATCTATATGTGGTATGTGATATCGACATATAGGTCAGGTACATTTACGATGCACATAAAATGATATACTTTTTCATCATACTCCATAGTATGTTTGCAATTCAAAGAATCATTCAAGTTCCTATATTTTTCCCACTTTTGTATCTAGATCTACCATTTGTATGATGAATGCATTATATCGAAATCTATGACAACAGTAAAATTACTTTACTTTTTGAAATGTAAAAGCATGTCTAACATACACTTGGAAACTGGCATGAAGTCTAGAGTACGTAGAGTATGTATCTTTCTTGTCGCTGCATTATATTTACAGTATAGAGCAGACATTGAAAGTAGTAACTTCCTCCAACTGTATGAATAGCTAGTTTCACATTTGTTAATATTGGAAAACTGTAGAGCTATACCATCAACAGCTTCTTGTACAGGAGTACTTCTATTATTTTTATTGCCTTGTCGGCTAGCTGTTATTTATTTCTATTTGTTTGAAGTACTTGAATCATCGAATACCTTACCTGCGAATTTGCGAACAAGAAAACAGGTTCCATGCTTCAACTATAAAAGCTAAGTAAACCCCAGAGCACCCCATAGGATCCCTTCATCAACATTCAAAACATAACTGCCAGTAATTATCACAAAACTAAATCACTTGAGAATTTAAGTACTATTTATAATTAAACTGTCGATTTCATTTATTTAAGAATTACGAAGTTTCATTATTGTTGAGTTGCTGATAAATTAATTCATTAACAAACATTTTATTTCTGCAAATCAGGCTATTTAGTATTTAAAGATACTTTAAAATTTTTAAATTTTAGTGAAATTTTTCGGGATGTTACATGTGGTATCAGAAACCAGGTTCAAACTCTAGGCCTGAAATAGGCTCATGCACGCAATACGAATAATGAAAATCAGAAAGTTTATGTCGCTAACTTTTAATTTTAATTATGTTTTTCTACACAGACAATTTGACATTTTGCAGGTATGGAAATACCAGAAGAATTGGTAGAGGACAAATCTCCTTGTAATGAACGTATTAATAATAATAATCCTAAAAGAAATTTATGTTGAACTAAATAACCAGTCTTCTGAACTTTTACGTACTGTACAAGATTTAAAATTTGAGTTAAGAACTGTTAAAGAAGAGAATGAATGGATTCTTAGGGTACAGGAGGAGTTAAAACATAATTTGATGGAGAACTGTCATAATGATGAAAGAGGCAGAAAATCAGTTAAGAAGTCTAATTCTTAAAAAATGTCCCACAAACATAAACATAAGAAAGCAAGAAATAATAAAGGAATAGTTACTCATCATCTGAATTTGATCAAAGTAACAGTGACTATGATCATGACAGCAGTAACAGTGATTGCTGCTCTAAAAGGAGAAAACATAAGCATCATGAATAGATTACTGGAGAATTTAGAAAGATTAAGCCACCAACCTTTAATGGCGAGAGTGAGAAGGGTGAGACAGCTGAAGCGTGGTTGTCAGGAATGAAGAAGTACTTTAATATTTATGACTACTCTTCTCAATTAAAATCCAAGATGGCTATTTACAATTTGACTGGGAAGGAAGATATTTGGTGGCAAGGTCTTAAAAGAATTAAGAGTATAAAAGAAAAAGAAGTAACCTGGAATATGTTTAAAAAGTTGTTTAAGAAGAAGTTTTTGTCACAACAATATTTTGAATACAAGTCAAAATATTTTTATGATTTGAAGTTGGGTATAATGAACATGAAAGAATTTTGTAGCAAATTCCTTAGCTTGCTGAGGTATGTACCTTATATGGTCAAAAAGAAACCTAAAGTGCAAAGGTTTCTCAGTTGTCTACCTTTCAATATAAAAGACTCGATCAAGTATGATAACCCTTCCACTTTGGAAGAGGCCATGAGAAAAGCTAATTTATGTTTTGATCAAAATAGAAAAAGAGAAGGAACAACTGGCTGGAAAAGTAATAAGTCTAATCATTTTGATCACAAAAAGAAGAGTTTTAATCAAAATTATGAAAGTTTTAAGAAAAATTCTAATAATAGAAATTTTCCAAGTAATAATAATTACAGGAGTAATGTACCACAAAATTTTAATGCTACAACAAATGTATCTAATAATAATAATAACAACAACAGGTATGCTGAATAGAAAGGAACTTTGAAGTGTTTCCACTCCGATGGACCACACAAGAAGGCTGATTGCCCATGCAACAAAAGGACAGTCAACAATATTCACACTATACAAGCAGAACCTACAGTTGGAGATATCGCAAGAGAAATGCCCAGGATAAATGCAGTGCTGAAAAATTGTCAAGCTGACCATCAAACATCTATGGTCAAAATTGAAGGTATGATACAAAACAAATCTATTTCCATTCTTATAGATCCAAGTGCAAATCTGAGTTATATTTCACCTACTTTAGTGAACAGTTGCAAGTTAAAAGTAGAGAAATTTGATAATACATGGTTAGTTCAGCTTGCAACAGGTACTAAAAGAAAAGTTACATATTTTGACAAAGACTGTGAAGTGTTTATAAGTCAGCTGAAAATGCAAGTAAATCTAAATGTTTTACCATTAGGTTCGTATGACTTGTTGATTGGCATTGACTGGCTTGAACAACATAGAGTAATACTAAATTGTTATGAAAAATCTTTCACCTACTTAAATAATGAAGGTAACACTGAAACAATAAAAGGAATTCATAGGAAGATTTCAGTAAGACAGATTCCTGCTTTACGAGTAAAGAGAGCTGCCATAAAAGGTTGTAAAATGTTTGCTGTTAATGTTATTAATGATGAGTGTTCATCTAAAGAAGGAAAGTTAAAACTGGAGGATATTCCCATCCTTAGGGGCTTTTCTGACATATTCCTGGAAGAAATTCCAGGATTACCTCCGAAAAGGGAACCTGATTTCACCATTGAGTTAGTACCAGGTGCGGTACCAAACTCAAAGGCTCCCTACAGGATGATTATTCTGGAGTTAAATAAGTTAAAATCTCAGCTGAAAGAATTAATAGATAAAAACTACATAAGGCCAAGTGTGTCTCCTTGGGGATCACCAGTAATTTTTGTTAAAAAGAAGGACGGTACCATGCGATTGTGCATCGATTACCGTCAGCTTAATAAAATGAAAATTAAGAGCCAATATCCCTTACCCCACATAGATGATCTATTTGATCAAGTACGCGGAGCAGAGATATTCATTAAAATTGATTTAAGGTCTGGGTATCATCAAGTTAGAATAAAAGACGAAGACATATTCAAAACTACAGTCAGAACGAGTTATGGACACTACGAATTCGTAGTTATGCCTTTTAGGCTAACCAATGCATCGACAGTGTTCATGTGTTTAATGAGCAATGTTCTGCATAAATATTTGGATAAGTTTGTTGTGGTATTCATTGATGATATTCTGATTTACTCAAAAACTAAAGAAGAGCACGACGAACATTTAAAAATAATTCTGCAAGTTTTAAGAGAACATCAGCTTTATCCTAAGTTCAGTAAATGTGACTTTTATAAAGATAAAATACAATATTTAGGTCACATAATTTCTAAAGATGGAATTTCTGTCGACCTTGATAAGATAAAAGCAATTAATGAATGGCCTGTCCCCAAATACATGACTGATGTACAGTCATTCATGGGAATAATAGGTTATTACAGAAAGTTTATTGAAGGGTTCTCTAGAATTGCTAACCCCATCACTTCTTTGCAGAAGAAAGGGAAGAAATTCATATGGGATCAAAAGTGCTAAGAAAGCCTTAATAAGTTAAAAGAATTATTAACTACTGCACCAATCTTAAAAATTGTTGATCGCAATAAGGATTTCGTCGTATGCACTGATGCATGCAATGATGGACTTGAAGGGGTCTTAAGTCAAGAAGGTCATGCCATTGCTTTTGAGTCATGGAAGTTAAAAATTCATGAAAAGAATTATGCAACTTACGATCTTGAGTTGGCAGCCGTGATACATGCACTAAAAATGTGGTGCCATCACTTGATTGGAAGAAAATTTATTCTAAGGACGGATAATAAATTCCTAAAGTATTTATTGGATCAAACAAATCTGAATGCGAGGCAAGCTAGATGGCTAGCTCTCCTTAGCAAGTATGATTTTGAGATTTAACACATTAAAGGGAAAGAAAACAAAGTTGCTGATGCCTTGAGCAGAAATGCCAAATTAAACTTTGTGGCAGCAATCAACATGTTTAAGACAGATCTAGAAAATCAGATTGAAGAAGGAATTAAGCAAGATGAAAATTACCAAAAATTACATGCTAAAGTGGCTGAAAATTTATCTGAAAAATTAATAACATGTTACAGTATTAATGAAAAAGGCTTCTTAATTTATAAAAACAGAATTTATGTGCCTAATATGTCGAAAGTTAAGTCAAACTATTAAAGCTGAACATCAACATCCAACTGGACTATTGCAACCCTTGCCAATTCCAGAATGGAAATGGGAGATTATAAGTATTGATTTTACTACAGGTTTTCCTAAAAATCAGAAACAAAATGACTCCATAATGGTGGTTGTGGACAAGTTAAGGCTACTTATTTTATTCCTGTTAAAACCACTTTTAAAGATTCTAACATTGCAGATGTATTCATCAAGCAAATCTTTCGCTTGCACGGAATTCCAAAGGTAATTATTTTAGACTGGGACTCTAAGTTCATTGGAAATTTTTGGACAACACTATTTAAAGGTTTAAATACTAAACTAAATTTCAACACTTCTTTCCACCCACAAACTGATGGTTAAACAGAAAGGGTAAACCAGATTTTAGAAAACATGCTAAGAATGTATGTTAAAGATCATCCATCTAAGTGGGAAGATTACTTACATTTAGCAGAATTTGCCTACAATAATCATTATCAAGCATCTGCTAAGTTAAGTCCATTTGAGATTTTGTATGGAATAAAATGTTGTACTCCTATTTCTTGGGATAACCTTGTAGACAAATTAATCCTAGGACTAGATTTATTGAAAGGAATGGAGCTAACCGTGAAATAGGTTCAAGGTAACTTAAAAGTTTCCCAAGATCGACAGAAACGTTATGCAGATTTGAAACGCACTGAAAGAGAATTTCAAGTGGGAGATCATGTTTTTATAAAGGTAAGACCCAAGAAAATTTCTTTGAAGCTTGGGAGTTGTGCTAAGCTAGTACGAAGGTATTATGGACCATTCGAAATCCTATCAAGGATTAGAGCTATTGCCTATCAATTAGCATTGCCATATAATTTAAAAATCCACCATGTTTTTCACATTTCTTTTCTAAAGAAGTATGTGCATGATGCTACTCATGTGCTGAATTGAAATGATATACAGGTGGAACCTGAAGGAAATTTTCAGGTGGAACCAAACTATATTCTCGATCGGAGGGAAATTATGCTTCGGAATCGCACCATAGGGAAGGTAAAGGTGCAATGGAAACACCTTAGCCCTGATGAAGATACTTGGGAACTGGAAAGTAATATGCGGGCAGCATATCCAGTTCTGTTCCATGAGGAATCTGAGGAAGAATAAGCAACATCGAGGACGATTTTGAGCTTAAGTGGGGGTGTTTGTAACATGCCCTTTTTGCTGAAGAACATTTTATGTTGGAAACATTATGTTAACTTTTATTGTAAAGTTTTTATGTTGGACAAGTGTCCAAAGATGACTGTAATTTGCACAATATTTTATTATTTAATAAATAAAATAAGAGAAAAACACCTAAGGGGACTGTTGAAAGAGTGGTTACTGACCGAGTAGGTGGAATGGAATATGGGGTAGAAGGAAATGGACAAGTGGCAGCATCATGATGCAACTAACTAGCTGTTGGTATGGGAAAACTCCCTTGAAATGTGGTCATAGTGCCCTGGAAGGTGGGACTGGAGCTTGAGGCTCATTTATTCCAAACTGACCACTAAAGACCTAGGCAGTCTATATAATAGCCATCAAATTATGAACTGAGGTTCATCACTTTTCCTGACGAGGAAATTTACCTTGGGGTTTTGTTGTGCTTGCACCCAAGAGATTTGATGAGGGGATATGCTAAGTTGTTGATCATGTTGTGAGTCTGCCTATTACTGCTAAGTACAGAAATTTCATTGCTGAGTGCAGAAGGCATATTTTGAGTGCAGAAGTTATACTACAGAGTGCAGAAATTTTACTTAGTGCCTTGCTTCTACAAAGATTCCATCTACCTAGTGGTTTAGTAAGCAGGCTCGGGGGTCCATAGGAAGCTAGTTGTTTGGCTGCTTCTTCCTGGGGTGTTTGTCGGCCCTATCTACATTTACAAGTTCTACTTGTCTTTTCTAATTTATGTAGTTTAAAATTTCTATCTGCTATAATTGTTTTACTGTTTTCAAAGATATTATTAAAACAAATGTATTTATTTTAGTTTCTGATCTAATTAGTATTCTGCATAGTAATGATTATGTAATATAGAATGAATAAAATATTTCTCTATATTTTTCCCCATGCTAATGAAGTTGCATCGTACTCTAGTACACAGAAGAAATTAAAAGAGATGAATTGATAGGAAGATTTCCAAATAGATGAGAACACCAATGCTGTTGTATTTTACTAGTTTCCTGACCATTCTTTCATTTGTTAAAATGTTTTAACTTTACTGTATTTCTCCTCATTAAGATGTAGTGAATTTAACAACTGTAAGAAAACATTTATTTTCTAATTATACAATACTCTTACCCTTTATTGTTAAACAAGCATATTATTATGAAATAGATAGTTTCCACATGTAAGTATAGAAATGATTTCTCAGTTATATAGCATGTCGGAAATTGTATTAATTGAAAAATTAATATTATCAAATAGCATCATATTATAATCTTCTGCAAATAATGCATAATTGTTTATATCTTTCTACACAGTTTTTATTTAGAGTATACTATCTAATTATTTAAACATAGATACGTCCTTTTATCTAAGCAGAGTCCTTGTTAACTAAACCCTAATAGTCTCAACATTTATTTTCTAGAATTCCATCAAGGTACAAACACTCATAGTTAACATCATAACTAGAAAACAAATAGAATCTCATTACTTAGTTACTAACAGAGAAAGTTGGATTTCGACCAATACTGTAAAATCGACAAACATAAATTCAGGCACAAAACGATTATTATTATATTCCTTAAGATTGGAAGTAAGAACATCTCAGTACTAGAATGATCCTACATTATCACATTTTATTTAAACAAAAACATAATAGTAAAACCATACGATTAGATCACTGTAAACATCCACTTTCAGAAGTTTAAATTATTGTTTTCATAATAGCAGAACCTTGCCGAGAAACACATTTCTGAGTTAAACAATGTTCTCAGTAGCTAAAGAGAACTACTATACAAAAGGAAGTATTAGGATTCGACTTCTAACCTCAAGGCTAAACCCTTGGATTTCCTTATACTATCCACAAAAACACACTGAATAGGAAACAATAAGTTTCGTTTTCTTTCATGCCAAGTGGAGTAACGCCCACAGAACCATATTCACAACACTTTCCATAAAACACAATTCTTTTTACACAAAATAACTCACAGTAACAACCACACGAACATAAGTGAAATGAGAACTTGAATCCTTTCATTTACCAAGAACAGTAGAAGGGTGAAAACCCCTCCTAAGTATCTTTGTTTACAGGTTTACATATTGCAATAAAAACTACTGAAAACAACAACGAAAGGGGTAACGATTTTATCCTCCCTAAGTTTTTTGACAGCTCTTAAGCTTTCGTTGAAGCTCAACCCTCAGAAGAAGATGAAGTGTCGGAAAAACACACACAAAATCTCATTAACCATCTAACTGGAGAAAAGAGGTGACCATTGAGGCTTACCAGTCTTGTTGCAGGTTGCCATCTTTCAAAGGAAACCGAAACCAGAGAACCATCGATGAGGGTACCTATCATTGTAAAACATGAGTATGGTTAAATTTAAGTATTGACCGAAATCATTACAAGAGAAAATAACAACAACTGAAACTCCCGGATTAAATCGAAAGAAATAGGGTTGAAACGAGAACTATTACCTTTAAAACTCATCACTGCGAAGAACGCCAGAGCAGCGTAACCGTAACCATTAATCCATTGTCAAATACGAAGAAGTTTGCACCAAAACCATGAAAACTATCACTTAATGAACAAGAGAAGCCGAGTATCGAGCCAACTTCCATGTAAAATCTAACGCTCATCCTGAAACTTGTTTACAGGTTATCACTTTAAGGAGAACGCCATGAGAGCCTCGACTCTAAAACTGTCAACAGGTCATGGTTTCGAACCATGGGCACTCCACTAGCACTTGCTAATGAAACCCCTGAAGGTTCTCGGTCTGTTAGCCTTACCTCGGAGCCACTACACCAAATGCCAAGGAAAAACAATAACTTTGTAGAACATGGTAGGGTTTAGGGTTAGATCCAAAAGCCAAACTTTGATCAACAGTGGAGATCATCCGAAGTGTGACACGAAATTCAAGGAAATCCACCCTAGTAAAGACACCATTAATGACTCTTTCCACCTTGGAGGATAGATCGAACAACTTCAAACTTTAATGCTACAACTCTGAGTACTATCATAGTATCTGCGCAATAGTTCTCATGGGATCAATGACCTGGACAGCCAACGGGACTTTCCACAGTCTGGGAAGTTGGGAGTATTAAAAGCCTAGCTAAGAAACGTTACCATCAACTATCGAAGGTATGTAGAGAAGTAAAGACCCGTGAATGACTATTAACGCTGCAGTGACACGTTTCACATTGTATTATCATTTCATATCACCAAGGTTTCACAATATTGCTTGGTATTGTTTCTAAAGCTTAACATTACATTATTTCCATATAGTCTCCAATATATATTACACTAACATATAGTTAGTTATAAAATGCATAGGTCGTGATTCTTATGTGAACATATAAGTAGGTGTATTATATGTAATATTTGTTAAGTGCATTTGAAGTGAAAATTCATTATAATAAACATTACATCAATTCGATAATTCTAACTATATCCATATTAATGCATTGATATAAGGACTAGTTTAGATTTTAACTAAAGAAGTATTTAGTTCACAACTGCATGATAAACAAATGTTCAACGCATATTATTTCTATTTTGACAATAGATCGCATCTATATGTAGTATGTGATATCGACATATAGGTCAAGTACATTTACGATGCACATAAAATGATATACTATTTCATCATACTCCATAGTATGTTTGCAATTCAAAGAATCATTCAAGTTCCTATATTTTCCTGTGTTTGTATCTAGATCTACCATTTGTATGATGGATGCATTATATCGAAATCTATGACAACAGTAAAATTACTTTACTTTTTGAAATGTAAAATCAAGTCTAATATACACTTGGAAACTGGCATGAAGTCTAGAGTACATAGAGTATGTATCTTTCTTGTCGCTACATTACATTTATAGTATAGATCAGATATTGAAAGTAGTAACTTCCACCAACTGTATGAATAGCTAGTTTCACACTTATTAATTTTGGAAAACTGTAGAGCTATACCATCAACAACTTCTTGTACATGAGTACTTCTATTATTTTTATTTCCTTGATAGCTAGTTATTATTTATTTCTATTTGCTTGAAGTACTTGAATCATCGAATACTTTACCTGCGAATCTGCGAACAAGAAAACAGGTTCCATGCTTTAGCTATCAAAGCTAAGTAAACCCCAGGGCACCCTGTAGGACCCCTTCATCAACATTCAAAACATAACTGTCAGTAATTATCACAAAATTGAATCACTTGAGAATTTAAGTACTATTTATAATTAAATTGTCGGTTTCATTTATTTAAGAATTACGAAGTTTCATTATTGTTGAGTTGCTGATAAATTAAGTCATTAACAAACATTTTATTTCTGCAAATCATCCTGTTTAGTATTTAATGATACTTTAAAAATTTTAAATTTTAGTGAAATTTTTCGAGATGTTACAACCAATCTTCTATAACACTTTATAAGGACCATAATACTTGGGTGCTAATTTATTATCCAAGTATTTAGTTCCTTGAGAGACATCTACTTGTAAGATTGTAGCCTCATAAATACCCAATACCTTTCTTCGAAACTCCTTTTACTGCAATTTTGATCAACTTGTTGTTTCATCATTATTTTTGACATAGTCAGGTTGTCCTTAAGTACCTAGAGAACTTCTTGCTGGTTCTCTATGTGATATTCCACGGATTGAACTTTAGATTTTGTTTTTAAGGGATATGTGATAGATGGAGGATCATACCCATAAAGTGCCATAAATGGAGACATTCTTGATGATGTATGGAAGGAATTATTGTACCACCATTCTTCCAAAGACAATCATTTCTCCCATTGTGTTTGTTTATCAGATGCAAAGCAACGAAGATGGCATTCCAAACACTTGTTCACTATCTCATTTTCCTAATTAGATTGAGGGTGATAAGATGAACTGTGACCCAATTGGGTACCCAAATAAGAAAATAATTCAGTCCAAAATTTTCCATTGAAAATCAGATCTCTATCACTTACAATAATCTTTGGATTTCAATGTAACTTCTGAACAGTTTACAGAAAGGTCGTAGCTATTGTAATTGCATTAAAAGGGTGAGAGATTTCACAATAGTGTACATACTTCGTGATTCTATCAACAACGAGCATAATAATATTCATTCCTTTGGAGTTGTGTAGACATGTGATAAAATCCGTGGAGACTTCCTCCCAGCGCTGGCAAGGTATGCCTAATGGTTGTAAAAGTTCTGGGTCTTAACTGTTTCATCCTTATTTTGTTGGAAAACCAAACATTCAGCCACAAACCTTTGAACATCAGATTTAAGACCTTCCCAAAAAAAATCCTTCTTGAACCTATGGTAATTTTTCAAGAATATGGAGTGTCCATCTATAAGAGAGTTGTACAAATCTGAGAGGACTTTCTGCTTGAGATGGGAGATTTTGCATAGATATAAACTATCCTTATACCATAATGAATCATTTTTCCACACAAAATTGAAATAGGAGCGAGAATCAACAGTGACGCTGGAAGTAGGAATAACCTAAGAAGGGATGCAAGTTTGGAGATTAGAATAATGATAAACAAAATGTTAAAGTTGAAAACCACTTAAGTTCAAAACTATAACCTTTCATAATCACATTTCCAAATTCCAATATAAGCATTTGATTAAACAAAGTTCTAAATCCATATCCCCTAATTCCAATCACTCAGCTACATTAACTATAAACCAATGAAAAAATGATAAATCGATTCTAACTCTAATTTTTTATCATCCAATGCACAATTTAACTCCATATTATGTTATTACATTCTCTATTAATACATTACTTATTTTCCTTACACATAGAATGGTTGGGATTTTTGAAGAAATAGTTGTCAAGCTACATTAAGCGTTTGAAGTATGTTGTCAGTTGATTTCAATTGTGATAGCCTGCCAAAACACAACCATCATTAATGCATTTATTTTCTACCATGATACTAGATTACCACAACAAATTGTCAATTAATGCATTATTTGCTACTAGGATACCAACTTCCTGTAGGTGATTGTCAATTAATGATTGTCTCTTAGGGTTGCATTGCGCATCATAGGTGATTATTGGTTATAATCTTATGAAAAAGAGTGGAAAGGTATCGAATCCTAGTGTTTATGGATCACATTTGTTAATATAATACAAATTTTCCATCAAATTCAACCTATGAGAAAGAGCTATCAAATCTCCTTAATTTGACAAGTTTTCTCATTCAAATCCATTCATTTTGGACAAGCTTTCTACCCAAAAATTGCAACATAGATCTATACCAAAAGAATGTGTAACTCTAGCTTCCACACATCACACACTCTCTTCTCAAAGTTTGGCAATCTTGTCGTACCATTCTCCTCCATTAATATATTTATGTACAATCTCATTCAATTTTGCTCCAAGCATCGAGACTCTTGAACTAGCCATAGTTGATGACATCGTTAATTTTAGGGGCAAAATTTAGCCCATGGGCTAATTTTTGAGGTTTTTTTCCAAAAAAATATTTTCCATTTTCTATTTTTTTCCAATATGATTTGCCCAAATTTCATAGGATTAAAATATTTTACTCTAAAAATCATCAAAATTGTCCAAAAACTATATCAAACCCTTGGAAATTTGAATATTTTTAAAAAATATCGCCAAACATTTATTGGTTTGGAATTTGATAATTAGTAAGATTCGTCAAGGTTACTACTCTTTAAGAAAATTATGGATCCTTAAAATTTTCCTTGGTTGATGAAATAATGAATCCATGGATAATAGTGCAACCACCTTACATTATAACACACATAACATCCAACAAGTGATAATTTTTGCATACAATAAACCAAACATGGATTTGGAAAACATGGTTTTGGAGCATTTGAACCCTGAAAGAAGACAAGGTCGTAGAGCAAAATTTTGAAGGCTTGCAAAATATCCTGATGGCCTCTTCCCTACAACAATGAATAAAATCCCATATACAAATCTTAGGAAGGGGATGCTATTATGAAAGGAAGAGTAGTAATGAAAATGCAACCATCCTATGTGTTAACACCCATATATTTTTCTACTATATGCAATTGAATGGAAGGAATGGAGGGTTAGAATGTACCTGGTAGTGAAACCGAGATATCCTCCATGCTCCAGTGCTAGATGCTAATGGGAAAGACTAAGGGGTCTAAGGAGAAACAAATGGGCAAAGGAGGAGAAAATGTTGAATTATAGGTAAAAATAAACGAGAAGCATACTTTATAGCCTATAGTCCGCCGGTCAAATCTTGGGAAGCTAAGCATTACAATAATCTACACCGTAGATTCAGCACAGGGATCAGATCCACGGCCCTAGGTGGAATACCGCACAACCAAGCTACGAGGGGAATAAGAAAGGGGTGGATGCGATGAGCCCTCTTCGGCAGCCTGGTGTCAGCAGTAAACGATGTCATAAGGAGAAAGACCAAAGGGCGATATATAAGAATGGGCACATGCGATGATAGGAGGTAGTGAAAAGATCTATGGCTCAGAATGTGAAAGGGATATACATCAACGGCTCTCGTAGTAGATCGCATAAAGAAGTAGCGCACCAGATAAGAAAGGGGTAGATGCGATGACATTTTCCCGCCTGCCAGATGTCATCCTCAGAGCCTATCGCATAGAAGCGGGGGATCATGGTAGGGACCATTTGGTTACATGCGAGGCCATCTTATGGAGAAATATGGATGAAAGGAAAGGCGTAGATGTAAGGTTAAACCAGATCCGACGGCAAGGAAGACTCGGTGGTCAAATCGAGAGATAAAGAAGCAGCCGATCTGACGATAGTAAAGAGGCACGTGAGAAACCAACGGCGGAGATCAAATGATAGCAAGTGAAGAAGGGCCGAGGTTATGTTGGCATGGTCATATATATAAGAAACAACTGCAAGGGTTGACATTTGTTCTCAAAGATTGTCGAAGTCTGGTGGTCCCTCGGCGTGTGGCAGACGGCGAAGGCGATAGAACCTCCAGAATCCTGCTCAAAGCTTCTAAACCGACAGGTAAGGCCTTATGACGTCCTCTCTTCTGAAAGTTGAATCTTTAAAGTCATAAAATGGGAGAGGAACAGGCTTCTACCAGCCATAAAGCTAGGGTGGCCCTGGAAGATAGGGACGTATACGTATTCGACCCACGCCTTCAGATCTCTATCCCAGAAATTAAAACAAAGTTAGATGCTTTGCATGAGCAGCGTTTGGACATACATGCGGTTTTTAGGTCGTCCTTTATTTACTTTTGCTTAGACCAGGTACCCTCTTTCCTCGAGTTTGTAACATGGTGATCCATGAATTACTCTGAATCCACAAGGATAATCATGGATGCCCCAAGGTCTAAAGTGGTCTGTGTTTTAGATGCGTCAGCTCTAAGAAATTCATTTTTTATCCTCGAGCCGTAGTACCATGAGTTAGAAAGCTTTTCAGACAAGTCGGTGGTCGCCTTTTTCTGCCAAATCGCCCCAGAAAGCTGTCAAACTTTCCTAGCCACATGCCTAAAACCCCATTTTGAAGTTGCCGAAAATCCCTACCCCTTGGACGTCAACCTTTTTGATGACGATTCCTAGTTGGTCTTCTCACTGTTGACTCAATTCTTAGGTCAAGATACTGATCAATGGGTAAAAGAGGTCCATCTTAGTCTACTCTTTAGGATTAGTATTTGTTTAGCGAGGTCCGACATAGGACTCATCCCTCCTCTTAAGTTTGATGAATTTTTGGCTAATAGAATGCATGTACAGTTGGAAAATTTCCCAAATACTAGGTTTTTCAGATACCAGATGCAACTCATGAAGATGATCATGTACAGTAACATGGAAAGCCCGAATTTTCACCCTTTGCTTGAGACAAATGCTCGGTTGGACAATGTGTTTGAGTATTTCAATTATATTTTACCCCCAGTGTACAAAGTCATTTTTGGGGAGGGACTGCCGAGAGTACAGCCCGAGATGAAGTCCCTGATGCAGTTAAAGGATGAAGTAGCCATTGGAGACTGGTTTCTTTTAGAAGATGCTATAGTCATTAGGCTGTATGGCTTTGTGAAAGAATCCTACAACTTGCCTGCCTTTCTGACATTAAGAACCTTTGCCCTGGAATTTATCAGACAAAAATTGAGTTTAGAAGAGGCACTGTTCCTACAGTTCAAAAATGGCATTGATATAAAATACCCTTGGAAGGTTGGCCCTTTTATTGTGGAGAGAAAGAAATATTTACAAGAGATAGAGGGAATGATAAGACTCTTGGGGTTCAAAAAAGACATAGCTGTTGAATATGATCCTCTGCATGTTATTTCTAGAAGAAGGAAGGAGTGCAATATGAGCTCCTTCGAACACAAGGAGCCAGAAAGGCCACTCGGGAGATGAAACTTGCTACAGTGGGAGCCCGAGGTAGAAGAAGTACCAAGCTTGTAGGAAAGGGACCCCGAGCTGTCTAATGCTGTAATAAATACCAAACAGGTGTCGGACACTGGAGAAGTGGGCCCAAAGAGAGATCTGGAGGAAATACAGGATATGGATACTGAAATGGGTAGTGAAGATAAACGACCTAGGATGATAACACCAGCTGAGGTGTTTGATGGAAATACTCAGGTCGAGTCATTGATTTCCATAGATGAAGAAGAATTGGTTGATGGGACACCTCTGGAAGAATTGATCGTTTGGATGGATAATGAGAAAGCCGAAAATGAGGGGTTCGCAACCCCCGATGTTCAAATAAAGGAATACAAGTTTCAGGATGTTAAATAAGGTGAAGGCAGCGGTAGATTCTGGTCTAAAGCTGATCTGTATGACCAGTATAAACAAACTAGACAAGCCTCAGCACAGAATCTGTTTGACCTAATGCCGAGAGCTATCATTTTGTCTAAATCTAAGACTTCCTTAGTAGCCAGTCGAGACGAGAAGGACAACACTTTAAATCTTGCCATATCAAAAGATGCAAAAGTAAAAGAGATGAAGCTCAGATGGGATACAATACCAGTACTTGACAAGATTCATTTTCACCAACATATTGGTGATCTCATCCATGTTGATCTTGCGAAAGCAGCATTGAGAGGTGATAGCTTGGAAGTTGCTATAAAGAAATTGGGGAATCAGCTAAAATAGGAAAAGAGTGAATACCGAGCCCTTCATCAACTTGTAAAAAGATTACAAATTGAACTTGTTGGAGTTGACGGGGGAGGAAAGGCCATGAAGCAGCTGTTGGCTGATAAAGAGAAGCTAATTTCGAATTTGCAGAAAAAGGATAAAGTCCCTAACATCCAGCTAATCTAGGCCCCTGAGGAAACTAGACTTGAAATACAAAAGAAGGCTTTATCTAAAGAATTGGATGATTGTAAAGCAGAAATACTGAAGCTTGTTGGAAAAAAGGACAATTGGAAATGGGAGAAAACTAGCCTAGAAAAGAAACTTGAAGACCTAAGAATTAACTTGTCCAATCTGGACATGCGGCCTATGAATGTAAGCCAAGGTGGTGATGAAGACAGTACCAATGATCTGGAATAGGCTATGTCACACGTCAGCCTGAAGGACAATGAGATCAGGGAGTTAAGATAAAGAGTGTGGAAACTAGAAGAGGAAAACAAGAAGCAAGAGGAGGAGGTAAACGGCCTCCAGGAAAAGCAGAAAGAGTCAATTGAGCAGAATAAAAAAATCACTTGCCAAGTGGTAGGACAGGCTGCGATGCAAGGGTGTAGACATTTGGTGTAAGATAAGATATATAAAGAGGATGAGAGTTTTTGGCCCTACTTGGAGTTCATAAGAGTCAAGGAAAAAACAATCAGTGATGCTTTGGCGGTATGTGTAGTTGTGAGAGAAACCTTGCCCAAAAACCCAAAGAAACAAAATTAAGTGCTGTGGCCTTTTTAAATGACTTGTCAGAAGAAGAAAGGATCCGATTAAACGTTGGAAACTAGATCGTGACAATCACCACGGCTCAAAGAATTTTAAGGAAGTATGCTCAAGTGGAAAGCATGGAGGCCGAAGCAGAAGACATGAGGAAGCAGGTAGCGAACTTCAGAAGTTCATTTGGTAAGTTAAATGAAATGGGACTGCTGTCTTTTTGGGATGACAATTTAGAGCTGCTCTCTAAAAACGCCTACAAAAAGAAGATCTCAACTATAAGAATGGATCATTCTAAGTTCAAACACATGGAGTAGCTTCTCATAGGTAAAACGTTGATGGAAAAATCCAATATGACTTTGAAATCTTGAACAGGTTAATTGCTATTGGTGAAAGGCTTCCGTCGGCCTCTTACTCTGGCCACATTGAAATATGGGTAATGGTGATGGAAATGACAAAGTACAACCTCCCTTCAGCTAAATGTTGGGCTGCTGTGCATGCATATGCAAATATGAGATACACTCTCTGGTAGCTGCAGTAACTGTCTAATTTTTTTTATAAGTTGTCAAGTATTTGTTTGAAAGGTTCGAAAGACACATAAGACATTTTTAATTTTTGATATAATTTGTAATATTCTTTGAGGCGGCTAAATAGATAGCTAGCTGGAACTTTTATCTTTACTATGTTTGTTGTTACTGTAAGGTTAATTCCATTCTGTGATAATATCGGCAATTGTAAGAAATAGTTAGACCAGCTCTACCTATTTCTGTTTTAAAGTAGTTATGACAAACAAACTTTGATGAAGTGTCATTCTGTTGCAAAACATTTTGGTTTAGACGAGTCGAGCCTAGAGCTCAAAGAGATCTATAAATATGTTTGTAATCGAAGGCACAAGGGTTGAAAATCTTATGTTGAAAGCTTTTGGTAATTTGAGGATTAGTCTGTAAGACACTTTTTGAGTAGTTTTAATAAAGTTTGCAGAGTTGAAGCCTGCATTTTGACAGGGATTCCTGTACAATTGGTCTGGTAGTCTGTATTTTCTCTCTTCCCATGTGAAATTGTATTTTCTCTCTTCGTAACCCCATTTTGTGTTATTTCTTTCATGCTTGGATCAGGGTGATGATTAAGTGGAATTCATAGAAATTATGCTCTGCTTAGTTCTTTCCAAGTATTTCAATAACATATTCTACTAAAGTTGATGTAGGATTCATCTTGGTATGCCTTACATTGATGGAATGTTTCTTTTCTCTTCTGTTCCACAAAGTTAAAATCTCTTTGACTACTAGCTGCTTGCTACCTTTCCCTTGTGAATGCGTTTGCAGAATCTTTGTGAATAATTTTTCATAGTTTGTTAAAGGTGACTCCGTTGCCCAAACTAAATTTCATACGTTTTCAACCAAATGACGCATGAATCATTTTTATTTCCAAACAAAAAACTGATCTTCTGTATAATTGTTGTAATTGAATATCTTGGTCGTGAATGCTGGTGTTTCTTTTTTATTATTGACAATCTTGATTATTCCAGTCTTTTTCACGAGATTTTACAGAGAGCCCTCTCTGTCTATGTTGGGTCAGTAGCACAGGCCAAAGATTGGTTAGTAGTTACCCATAATTACCCTCTTTTAGGCTTAGGGGTCAATTTCGGTGTTAACAAATTGGCGTCGTTGCCAGGGAACGCGATTGTTTTATCAAACCCTGCGAGAATGACATATGCATCCGAATTTCAAAGAACAAGAGAGATCCTTGCGGGCAAACAGAGGTTTCCTCATTATTCAAGAAGGTTGAGGAATTTTTCCCTGGCGACTCCACGTACAGAGATCAGACAATTCAGGAAGACTCCACTAGAGACAGATCGGTACGCCAAAACATACTACTGAATAATTTCCAAAGGCATCCTGGCCTCAAGAAAGATCCATACGAGACGTAATCCTTTCCCTGAAATCTTGCTAGGAGTAGATAATCCAGAAAGTTTACTCAGACGTAGAACTGTGAAAGATCGGGATAGTGCTCCTATAATCGAGACTGTCCCTTTTTCAGAAGATGCATTTGTTTTTCAAGAATTGGATCTAGAGATTGATATTAGCAAACCTTTGTCAAGAACAAAATATGAGTCATACCTAAGTTTAGGAGAAGAAGCCCTGAATAATTTTGAATCTTACCTTTTATATCCTGTGTGGTTTTATTCTAAAAATCTTGCCAAATTTAAGGGCGATAAACCAAATTCTCAGGCGCCCCAAGCCCACGCTACAATCCTAGCCAACGATCTTTCTTAGGATACTTCCCCACAAGCTCAGAATCCACCTAGACCTATGGCTACCAGATTTGCACCTTTGGTCCTGCCCGCTGCTTTGCATGACCTCCCTCAGAACTATGCTCAAAGAATTGTCTCTTACAATGGAGAGGGAGACTGGTCATCCAAACAGCACGTTGATAGATTTGGAGATTTTATAGACTTGGAAGAAGTGGACCATAATGACACTAAAATGAGATTGTTTGCTCAAAGCCTATTTGGAGAGCCTAAGAAATGGTTTAGACAGCTACCCAATGCTTTCATAGCAGATTTTACATCTTTTAAGGTATTGTTTCTAGAAAGATGGGAAACCATGGGCAGTCCTGCCATAGTCTTATCTCAGTATAATCACATAAAGAAAGGCGAGTTTGAATCAGTCCATGAGTTTTCTGCCAGATTCATGAAGGCTTATAATTCTATTCCCGATGACCTAAAACCCTCGGTAGGCACTGCAAAGCTCCACTATGCAGATGCCTTTGATGGGGACTTCTCATGCACATTAAGAAAAAGAAAATCCACCTCGCTGCCTGCTATGCTGAAGGATGCCATGGAGGTTGAGGCCAACATGATGGCTTCTGGGAAATTAAAGGGAAAAACTGAAACAGATAAGAAGAAGCAAGAAAACCAAGCCTCTTCTAGTGATGCCAAATTTGATACCATGATGAGAACTATGGAAAAATTGATAGATAGGTTAGCCATGGAGAATAAGCCTTCTGTTAGGGAATGGCCTGGAAATCAGATAAGGAACCCTAACTTTAGAAGGCCGCTCCCTCCAAGAAATCCAAGAAACCGAGAAGACCACCAGATAAGACCTCCCTTTCCTGAGAATTTGATAGATGAAGAGGGACCCGAGAACCCTACTACTGACCAGATACATCTCTTTGACACCCTAGAAAATGTAGTTCATTTGACTAAAAAGGAGCATGATTTTTTCACCAAACGAAATGTTGATAAAGCTGCAGAGTTTGATTCTGAACAGTATCAAATGGGTTACATGAATGCTGTGGACGATATCCAGAGAAATATGAGGTTGAGAAATAGAGAAATACCAATAACTAAAGGGAATTCTACACAGAGTCAGCCCCCTAAGACTCAACAGAATATAGATAAGTTGAAGGGGAAACAGCTAGATGATCCTGTACAGGAAATATCAGAAGATAAGGGGCAGCATTCTAAAGAAGGTAGGAAACCAGAAGTCACTGAAGTAGGGAAGCCAGCATCAATATTTAGCTTGAAGGCTGAACTGTCTAAGGTAAAGATGTCTATCCCCCTGAATGAACTGTTGAGAGTCAATGAATATAGGGAAGAGATAAATAGCCTAGTAAAGGGGTAGGCAGGAAATACACAAGATATGTTGGAAGTGACGGATGATGCCCCCACTATAATATTTGGTTCCAAAATGGAGGAACCAGATGACGAAGAAGTCCCTCCCTTCTATTTGAGTCTGAATATCCATAATAAGTTATTACACAATGCCTTGATAGATTCTAGAGCTTCGCACAACTTGATGCCAAAGTCGGTAGTGGACCAGTTGGGGTTAGAGGTCACTAGACCCTATAAAGACCTATATTCTTTTGACTCCTGAAAGGTACCTTGTTTAGGACTTATTAAAGATGTGGTGGTAACCCTCGCCCAGATTCCAGCGAAGAGCGTCATGATGGACATAGTGGTAGCTGATTTACCTGCTAAGTTTGGGATGCTATTATCTAGATCCTAGGTAAAAAATCTAAAAGGAACCATGCAGATGGACCTATCTTATGCTACTATACCACTTTTCGGAAGCAATAGAAAGTTATACAGAGAAAAAAGGATGGCTTATGTGGTCAGCAGTGATGACAAGCCTGAAAATCACCCTATATTCGCTGTGGATACAGACATGGGTTCCTCCATCCTCTTCAATGATGGTCCACATGCTGATCCTAGACCCCCATTTTTTCATAAAGTAGAAGAAGACAAAGAATTTGCAGCAAGGCATGTGGCATCAGAGAGGCGAAAAAATGAGGAAGGATTGTGGAAGATGTACTTTGATGGTTCACTAAGTAAAAATGGAGCTGGGGCTAGGGTTTGGATCATACCTCCAGACCAAGAATCTAGGGCCCTTTCCTATAAATTGACTTTTGAATGCACAAACAATGTGGCTGAATACGAAGCTCTACTTTTAGGACTAAGAGCTCTGAAAGACCTGGGAGCCAGGAGAGTACATGTATTTGGAGATTCAGAACTAGTGGTGAACCAGGTGAACAATAGTTCTCAGGCAAAGCACCCCAGGATGATAGCTTATAGAAATGAAGTTTGGGACATGTTCAGGAATTTTTTTGATGAACATAAGATCTGGGCAATTCTGAGATGTGACAATCAAGTAGCTGACTCCCTGGATACTACCCTGGAGGTTTTAAAACACCCATTTTTTCCCAAGAAAAATACGAGGTCGAAGTGATAAATAGGCCATCCAGCCCAGACAATTCCAAGTATTGGTAAGTGTTTGAAGATGACCTACAAATTAGAAGGTTTCTAGAACTCTCTCATGAGTTTGCTAATGTTCAGATCGATATAGAAAATGAGAATGTAGAAGGTATAATGGACCAAGAGCAGTCAGAAAATGAAGAGAATGAAAATAGGGTTTGGAAGAACACTCTGGGAGGCAAAGACATTGTCCAGTTAAAAAGCAACTATATTCCCAAAGGATTGATACCTTTGGAAAAGCTCTTTGACCAAAATGATGTGGCAAAGAATCCCAAATTCGAACCTCCCAAGGATACAGTAGAAGATCATAATTTGGGTTCTGTTGGGGAACCTCAGATGGTAAAGTTGTCTAAAAAATTGGAGACTAGGAGGAAAAAGCAGTATGTTGATCTGATGAAAAAGTATGCTGTCGCCTTCGCCTAGAGCTATGAAGAGTTAAAGGATTATGATAACTCAATAATACAACATTCCATCCCAATTCATCCTAGACAAAAACCTTTCAAACAAAAGTTGAGGAGAATAAATCCTAAGTTGGTACCAGTAGTAGAAAAAGAAATCAAGAGGTTGTTCGATGCAAAGATTATTGTCACTCTGAGATTCTCTCAATGGATGGAGAACCCAGTTCTTGTAAGAAAAAAGAATGGAGAAATCAGAATCTGTATAGACTTCAAGAAATTGAACAGAGCCTCCTTAAAGGACAATTACCCTCTACTAAAAATGAAACACATCTTGCAGAAGGTAGTAGGGGAAGAAAGGATTTCTACAATGGATGGTTTCTCAGGGTATAATCAGATCAAAGTCATTCCAGAAGATCAAGAAAAGACTGCCTTTACCACTCCATGGGGAACTTTCATGTATGCTAAGATGCCTTTTGGATTGATGAATGTTGGAGCTACTTTCTAGAGAGCAATGGACATTTCCTTTGCTGAAGAAAAGGATAAGTTTGTAGTGGTATACATGGATGACATAACGGTGTATTCAAAGTCTGATGATGAACATTTAAAGCACCTAGAACATGTTTTTAAGAAATGCATAAAATATGGTATCTCCCTCAACCCAAAGAAATATCATTTTGCTCTTGGAGAAGCTAAACTCCTAGGACATATCATATCCAAAGGAGGTATCAAGATTGACCCTGAGAGGGTTAATGCCATACAGAAAGTTGGAGAACCAAGAAGCAAAAGAGAGGTACAGTCTTTAATTGGCAAGTTGGTTTTCTGAGAAGATTCATTCCTAGTTTCGCTGAAATTATGATGAATATCACTAATATGCTAAGAAAGGAGAGTCAAATAAAATGAATGGAGGAAGCTAGAGATTATTTCAAAGGAATAAAGAGTGCTATCACTGAAGCCCTTGTATTAGCCAGCCCCGATTTTTCCAAATATTTTTTGATTTTTTCTTATGCTTCTGAGCATACAGTGGCTGGAGTGTTGCTACAAAAGAATGACCAGAATGCAGAACAACCAATTGCTTTGTTCAGTAGGGTGCTGAGAGATGCAGAGTTGAAATATGACATCATGGAGAAACAGGCCTATTCCTTGATCAAATCACTAAAGGATTTCAGGATTTACATACTACACTCACACATCATCGCCCATGTATCAAATAGTGTTGTGAAAGGTATTCTTACCCGAGCAAATCCTGAAGGTAGAAGGGAAAAATGGATTGTTGTATTGTTGGAATATGACTTAGAGATAATACCTACAAAACTGGTGAAAAGGCAGGGATTAGCAAAATTGATGACCAAGGCCAATTGTGATTCCTTGCAGATGAATTTTTTAGAAGAATGTCCACAGCAGCTAGACATTGAAGTACAAATAAGTCCAGAATTTGCTGCATCCCCTTGGTATGCCGACAGTGTTTATGTGTTACCGAGATTGCAAGCTCCTCCGGGATTAGGCAAGAGTAGGTCCCGGGCTGTGAAATTAAAAGCTGCGAAATACTGTATAATGAATCAATTCTTGTACTAGAAGGACCCTGAAGGGGTGTTGCTAAATTGTCTACTGGAGGAAGAAGCTAAGCATACTAAGAAAGAATTTCATAAGGGAGACTGTGGCGGACATCATTCTTGGAAAGTGATAGCGAATAAGATCTTAAGAGCTGGTTTCTATTGGCCTACCATGTTCATTGATGTGTATAAAGAAACTATTGCTTGTCACCAGTGTCAAATTTTTGAAGGAAAGAGGAAAGTTGTCTCACTACCCCTTCACCCAGTTATAGTAGAATCTCCTTTTCAACAATGGGGACTAGATTTCATTAGGGAAATAAACCCTAACTCTTCTGGGCAGCATAGGTGGATACTGACATCTACTGATTACTTTACCAAATGGATAGAAGATATACCCACCAGAAATGCAACAGAAAATGTTATTATGGACTTTCTGGAGGATAACATCCTATGTAGGTTTGGATGCCCCAAAATGATTGTGACTAATAATGCGCCTGCCTTTTGTTCAAAGAAGATGATTAATTTTTGTCACAAATACCATATCAGTCTAAACCATTCTACAACATACTACCTGCAAGGAAATGGACTAGCAAAGTCCTCGAACAAAAGCTTGGTAAGAATCATAAAGAAATTGTTGGAAGAAAATAAAAGGGCTTGGCATACTAAGCTAATATATACCCTATGGGCTGATAGAATAAGCACGAAAAGAGCCATTGGGATGTCCCCTTTTCAGTTGGTATATGGAGCCGAAGTGGTGTTTCCAGCATCTCTAGGGTTGTAGGTTATGAGGTTGCTGTAAGGAATGGAAGAAGAGCCGAACCATATGTAGAGGAGAATAAGCCAGATAATCGAACTAAATGAGCTAAGGACGAAAGCCTATGACAAAGTGCAGGGGCACCGGGAAAAGATGAAAGAAGCCTTCGACAAGAAAGATAAAGAAGATGAGTTCCAGGTAAACGATCTGGTCCTGAAATGGGACACTCCCAGAGAAGATAAACACGGGAAATTCGAACATATGTGGATGGGGCCATTTGTTATCGCAACAAATCGAGGATTAAATTCTTTTATCCTAGAAAAGTAGGATGGATCCGCCTGGTCCGGGGGATTGGTCAATGGCAGGTACCTAAAGCACTATCTATCCTAGAGGAGCCAGGCGACCCATGTACCATAGCTTGTATATATGTATATTTTTATTTGTTACATTTGTTATGAAGTTTTGTTTTGGGGTGAACTAGAGGGCTTTGAATCCCGAAAGTGAAAACCCTAAGTTCAGGAAGGAAAAGCCATGATTCTATTTTTGGGGGTTCAGCCTAGGTATGCTGCAAGGTATGGTCCTCAGTTACTAAAAAGAAGTCTTGGTCTAGGGTTTGAAGGAGTATCCCAATGCATTAGGCACTTAATCTATGGATTTCTTTGCTACCTCAACGGGAGGATAACATCCTCTTTGGAGACAGTTGTTAACATCCATATATTTTTCTCCTATATGCAGTTCAATGGAAGGAATGGAGGGTCAGAATGTACTTGGTAGTGAAACCGAGATATCCTACATGCTCCAGTGCTAGATGCTAATGGGAAAGACTAAGTGGTCTAAGGAGAAATAAATGGGAAAAGGAGGAGAAAATGTTGAAGTATAGGTAAAAATAAACGAGAAGCATACTTTATAGCCTATAGTCCGCTAGTCAAATCTTGGGAAGCTAAGCATTACACTAATCTACACCATAGATTCGGCGCGGGAATCAGATCCATGGCCCTAGGTGGGGGATAAGAAAGGGGTGGATGCGATGAGCCTTCTCCGCCAGACAGGTGTCAGCAGCAAACGATGTCGCAAGGAGAAAGACCAAAGGGCGATATATAAGAATGGGTGCATGCGATGGCAAGAGATGGTGAAAAGATCCACGGTTCGGAATGTGAAAGGGATATACATCAACGGCTCTTGCAACAGATCGCATAAATAAGTAGCGCACCAGATAAGAAAGGGGTAGATGCGATGACATTTTCCTGCTTTCCAGATGTCAGCATCAGAGCCTATCGCACAGAAGCGGGGGATCATGGTAGGGACCATTTGGTTACATGCGAGGCCATCTTATGGAGAAATATGGATGAAAGGAATAGCGTAGATGGAAGGTTAAACCGGATCCGACGGCAAAGAAGACTCAACGATCAAATCGAGAGATAAAGAAGCAGCCGATCTGACAATAGTAAAGAGGCACGTGAGAAAACCAACAGCAGAGATCAAAGGATAGCAAGTGAAGAAGGGCCAAGGTTATGTTGGCACAGTCATATATATAATAAACAACCGCGAGAGTTGACATTTTTTCTCGAAGATTTTTGAAGTCTGGTGGTCCCTCGGCGTGTGGCAGATGGTGAAGGAGACAGAACCTCCAGAATCCTGCTCAAAGCTTCTAAACCAACAAGTAAGGCCTTGTGACCGTCCTCTCTCTTGAAAGTTGAATCTTTAAAGTCATAAAATGGGAGAGGAACAGGATTCTACCATCCATAAAGCTAGGGTGGCCTTGGAAGATAGGGATGCAGATGTATTCGACCCACGCCTTCGACTCTCTGTCCTAGAAATTCAAACAAAGTTAGATGCTTTGCATGAGCAGGGTTTGGACATACACGGGGTTTTTAGGTCGTCCTTTATTTACTTTTTCTTAGACCAGGTACCCTCTTTCCTCGAGTTTGTAACATGGTGCTCCGTGAATTACTCCAAATCCACAAGGATAATCATGGATGCCCCAAGGTATAAAGTGGTTTGTGTTTTATATGCGTCAGTTGTAAGAAATTAATTTTTTATCCCCGAGCCACAGTACCAGAAGTCGGAAAGATTTTCAGAAGAGTCGGTGGTCTCCCTATTCCGCCAAATCGCCTAGAAAGCCGTCAAACTTTCCTAGCCACATGCCTAAAACCCCATTCCAAAGTTTCCGAAAATCCTTACCCCTTGGACGTCAACCTTTTTTATGACAATTTCCAGTTGGTCTTCTCACTGTTGGCTCAATTCTTAGGTCTGAATACTGATCAATGCGTAACAGAGGTCCATCTTAGTCTACTCTTTAGGATTAGTATTTGTTTAGCGAGGTCCGACACAGGACTCGTCCCTCCTCTTAAGTTTGATGAATTTTTGGCTAATAGAATGCATGTACAGTTGGAAAATTTCCCAAATACTAGGTTTTCAGATACCAGACGCAACTCATGAAGATGATCATGTATAGTAACACAGAAAGCCCTCATTTTCACCCTTTGCTTGAGACAAATGCTCGGTTGGACAATGTGTTTGAGTATTTCAATTATGTTTTACCCCCAGTGTACAAAGTCATTTTTTGGGAGGGACTACCGAGAGTACTACCTGAGATGAAGTCCATGATGCAGTTAAAGGATGAAGTAGCCGTTGGAGACTGGTTCCTTTCGGAAGATGCTACAGTCATTCAGCTGTATGGACTTGTGAAAGAACCCTACATCTTGCCTGCCTTTCAGACATTAAGAACCTTTGCCCTGGAATTTATCAGACAAAAATTGAGTTTAGAAGAGGCACTGTTCCTACAGTTCAAAAAGGGCACTGATATAAAATACCCTTGGAAGGTCGGCCCTTTTATTGTGGAGAGTAAGAAACATTTACCAGAGATAGAGGAAATGATAAGACTTCTGGGGTTCAAAAAAGACATAGATGGTTAATACGATCCCTTGCATGTTATTTCTAGAAGAAGGAAGGAGTGCAATATGAGCGCCTTCGAACACAAGGATCCAGAAAGGCCACTCGGGAGATGGAACATGCTACAATGGGAGCTCGAGGCAGAAGAAGTACCAAGCTTGCAGGAAAGGGACCCCGAACTATCTAATGCTGTAATAAATACTGAACAGGTGCCGAACACTGGAAAAGTGGGACGGAAGAGAGATCTGGAGGAAGATAAACGACCTAGGATGATAACACCAGCTGAGGTGTTTGATGGAAATACTCAGGTCGAGTCAGTGATTTCCATATATGAAGAAGAATTGGTTGATGGGACACCTCTGGAAGAATTGACCATCCGGATGGATAATGAGAAAGCCGAAAATGAGGGGTCCCCAACCCCCGATGTTCAAATAAAGGAATACAAGTTTTAGGATGTTAAAGAAGGTGAAGGCAGCGGTAGATTCTGGTCTAAAGCTGATCTGTACGAGCAGTATAAACAAACTAGACAAGCCTCAGCACAGAATCTGTTTGACCTAACACTGAGAGCTAGCAGTTTGTCTAAATCTAAGACTTCCTTAGTAGCCAGTAGAGACGAGAAGGACAACACTTTAAATATGGCCATATCAACAGATGCAAAAGAAAAAGAGATGAATCTCAGATGGGATACAATACCAATACCCGACAAGATTCATTTTCACCAACAGATTGGTGATCTCATCCATGTTGATCTTGCGAAAGCGGCATTGAGAGGTGATAACTTGGAAGTTGCTGTAAAGAAATTGGTGAATCAGCTAAAACAGGAAAAGAGTGAGAACCGATCCCTTCAACAACTTGTAAAAATATTACAAATTGAACTTTTGGGAGTTGATGGGGGAGGAAAGGCCATGAAGCAGCTGCTGGCTGATAAAGAGAAGCTAATTTCGAATTTGTAGAAAAAGGCTAAAGTCCCTAACATCCAGCTAATCCAGGACCCTGAGGAAAATAGACTTGAAATACAAAAGGAGGCTTTATCTAAAGAATTAGATGATTTTAAAGCAGAAATACTGAAGCTTGCTGGAGAAAAGGACCATTGGAAATGGGAGAAAACTAGCCTATAAAAGCAACTTGAAGACCTAAGAAGTAACTTGTCTAGTCTGGACATTCGGCCTATGAATGTAAGTCAAGGTGGTGATGAAGACAGTACCAATGATCTGGCACAGGCTATGTCACACGTCATCCTGAAGGACAATGAGATCAGGGAGTTAATATAAAGAGTGTGGAAACTAGAAGAGGAAAACAAGAAGCAAGAGGAGGAGATAAACGACCTCTGAGAAAAGCAGAAAGAGTCAGTTGAGAAGAATAAAAAACTCACTCGCCAAGTGGCAGGACAGGCTTCTATGCAAGGGTGTAGACATTTGGTGTGGGATAAGATATATAAAGAGGATGAGAGTTTTTGGCCCTACCTGGAGTTCATAAGAGTCAAGGAAAAAACAATTAGTGATGCTTTGGCGGGATGTGTAGCCACGAGAGAAACCTTGACCCAAAAACCCAAAGAAACAACATTAAGTGTTGTGGCCTTTTTAAATGACTTGTCAAAAGAAGAAAGGATCCGATTAAATGTTGGCAACTGGATTGTGACAATCACCACGGCTCGAAGAATTTTAAGGAAGTATGCTCAGGTGGAAAGCGTGGAGGCCAAAGCAGAAGACATGAGGAAGCAGGTAGCGGACTTCAGAAGTTCATTTGGTAAGTTAAATGAAATGGGACTGCCATCTTTTTGGGATGATGATTTAGAGATGCTCTCTAAAACCGCCTACAAAAAGAAGATCTCAGCTATAAGAATGGATCATTCTAAGTTTAAACACATGGAGCAACTGCTCATAAGTAAAACGTTGATGGAAAAGATCCAAGATGACTTTGAAATCCTGAACAGGTTAATTGCCATTGGCGAAAGGCTTCTGCCGGCCTTTTACTCTGACCACATTGAAATCTGGGTAATGGTGAAGGAAATGACAGAGTACGACCTCCCTTCAGCTGAACGTTGGGTTATTGTGCATGCATATGCAAATATGAGATACACTCTCCGGCAGCTACAGTAACTGTCTATGTTTTTTATAAGTTGTCAAGTATTTGTTTGAAAGGTTTGAAAGACACATAAGACATTTTTATTTTTTTATATAATTTGTAATATTCTTTGAGGTGGCTAAATAGATAGCCAGCTGGAACTTTTATCTTTACTATGCTTGTTGTTACTGTAAGGTTAATTCCATTCTGTGACAATATCGGCAATTGTAAGAATTAGTTAGACCAGCTCTACCTGTTTCTGTTTTAAAGCAGTTATGACAAACAAACTTTGATGAAGTGTCATTCTGTTGCAAAACATTTTGTTTTAGAGGAGTCGAGCCTATATCTCAAAGAGATCTATAAATATGTTTGTAATCGAAGGCACAAGGGTTGAAAATCTTATGTTGAAATATTTTGGTAATTTGAGGATTAGTTTGTAAGACATTTTTTGAGCTATTTTAATAATGTTTGCAAAGTTGAAGCCTGCGTTTTGATAGGGATTCCTGTGTAATTGGTCTGGTAGTCTGTATTTTCTCTCTTCCCATGTGAAATTGTATTTTCTCTCTTCGTAACCCCATTTTGTGTTATTTCTTTCATGCTTGGATTAGGGTGATGATTAAGTGGAATTCATAGAAATTATGCTCTGCTTAGTTCTTTCCAAGTATTTCACCAACATATTCTACTAAAGTTGATGTAGGATTCATCTTGGTATTCCTTACATTGATGGAATGTTTCTTTTCTCTTCCGTTCCACAAAATTAAAATCTCTTTGACTACTAGTTGCTTTCTACCTTGCTCTTCTGAATGCGTTTGCAGAATCTTTGTGAATAATGTTTTATAGTTTGTTAAAGGTGACTCCATTTCCTAAACTAAATTTCATGCGTTTTCAACCAAACGACACATGAGTCATTTTTATTTCCAAACAAAAAACTGGTCTTCTATATAATTGTTGTAATTGAATATCTTGGCCGTGAATGCTGGTGTTTCTTTTTCATTATTGACAATCTTGATTATTCCAGTCTTTTTCATGAGATTTTAGAGATAGCCCTCTCTGTCTGTGTTGGGTCAGTAGCACAGGCCAAAGATTGGTTAGTGGTTACCCAGAATTACCCTCTTTCATCCTTGGCGGTCAATTTCGGTGTTAACACTATGATTATGTCTTCTTGCCAAATGCGCCCATGGTATAAAATCAGAATTTATGTATTAGATCATATCAATCCTATTTTCAATAATAGCCTACATATCTGTGATCAATACTAGTGTAATCGTACAGTTACTCGGAGATCCAAACCACATAATTACAATTTTAATAAATTTTATAAAAGCAATACAACCCGTTGCAAAGTCACATCATAACAAAAGATATCAATTATTGTAGTATTGAAACAAATTAATAAACATTAAAACAAATATTTTCATTTAATGTTTTTATAAATAACTTATATTTGAATAAAATATCACAATATAAAGACATCGGTCTCTCAAGCCGAGATTCCATCCATATCTTGTAGTATATTCTTGTTCAGTTAATAATTGAAAGAGATTTCACTATTGACTTTATTAGAAGCTTAAGTTTGAGGCACAATTTTATCCACTTATGAATTTAGATACGAGTTAATCATATATGTGTCCTCAAATTATCCAGTACATTGAAATGTAAGCTCTATGTTCTAGATGTGTTCGGATTTTAGCATTGAGAAACTAGATGGAAGAAGCTACGTGTAACATGGCAATAACATTTAAAGTTAATTTTAGATATTTTAAAGTTTCATCATGATTTAAATTTTGATAAATAATCCTAGTGGAATGTCTGGAAGACTCGGTTGGAATTTTTCCTTTGTTGCTTCTTAATCATCCATTCTCAACCTTCTAAAAATTTGAGAGGCAAAAATTCAAGCATCCCTTCAATTGCAAAGTTGAAAAATAGTAGTCAATTTCATTATTGAAGGGAAAACTACAAAATTAAATTCTTTTGCATGGAAAAAAAAAATTTGTGCCCTTCTATGAAAGGTAAAATAGGCTCTGAAGGTCATTGAAGGCTTCAAATTTTAATCCTGAGTGGGGAGATGCTGTCACATCCTCGTTTCCCATACCTCGTACTGTTGCCAACAAACACCGGGAAAGAGGGAGAGTTGTTGCTGGGTTTTAACAGATTTTGAGGTTCTCCACAAAATATTATGGTGAGGTGAGATCATTTTTATTATAATCCTTATAAACTAAAATTTGTTGTATCAAAATCAAGATTTGTTTCATACTAGAAGATATATTTTTGAATCAAAGTTCCTCTCCAGTAATGTTATCACTGGTTGTGTTCTTATCTTTATTGGTTTTGGATGAAAATTGCAAGTAGCCTTCCTTCCTGTGGAGTGGACTCGATGCTTAATACCTTTAGTCAATTTGAAGAAAATGAAGATATATGGTTGTTGTGTAGCTACACCTAAAATATTTGGTTTGATGGACAACATACTACTCGCAGTGAGGTAAGCCTCTTTTGGAATGAATGAATGAATGGATGGATGACTAATATTAAACTTTTATATATATATATATATTCTCAGGCCAAGTTGGAAAGTGGTCCTAAGGTTACAAGTTTTAGAGGTTTATAAGGAAGTGTTAATCTTCCATTTTTTCAATGAATGGATCTCTTGGTGGGTTTGATGTTTAAAGCGATTTGGTTTTTATCCTGTGATTAGTGGGTTATAACTAGAAACATTGGTTAATTGTTTATTGCTTATTGGAAAACTTTACTTGAACAAATTGTGGGTTGTTGTAGTGGGTAATGTTGAGCCATCATATATCACCATGGGGTTCAAATTTGGTTCCCTTTATGTTGAGTTATACATTGATATTTTTTTGAGCCTACATATTTATCGTTTTGTATGACTGTAATGTGTAGGTTGTACATCAACAATTAAATATTGCAAATATCAATCTGGATTCCACCAAAGTTCGTTGCTTCATCTATAGAGGATAGTTCCATAAACCCTCTTTCAACATTGCTTCGATTTCTTGGCAAGGAGACAATTTAGAAGGTAAGATTAATCCGTTTTTGATATTGAAGCATTCATTTTGTCTAGGGGCATAGTTTTGTATAAATGATTTGTTATTGTATTGATTATTATGGGATTATGCATACGTTTTAATTTGTTAACAGAAATGACTGTTATATAACAGTACCAATTTGACCATGGGTCCTAGAATAGTACAAATATTGGTTATTTTTGTTGCTTGTATTTTAAAGTTGCTTCTAAGATTTAAAGTGACCATTTGAGTTTTACTTCCTTTACAGGATGATTTCACTCTAGAGGAACTTTACACGTGTAAACATTAATTAGTTCTTAAGGTACATAATTTTGTTCAAATTTCTAATTTTTTTTGTCACAAAATGGTCATTTCCTAATAATTATACAAATGGCATAATATCTAACTTAATTCGTATTTAATCCTGCTACTTGATTGTTTATTATTGCAGATCCCTTCCTATCCTCTTAGAAACATTTGGATGACTTTGTTGTAGAGGTATTTGAAGTACATCTTCATGTTTCTCTAATAGATTTTTGTTAAATACTAATTTAGATTTTCAAATTGTTTTAATTATGCAATGTTTTTTTTTAAAATTCAGTAAGAAGGCCGAGTCTACTTTTATAACCAAGGAGAATATCTTTTAAGAAAATAATCTAGAATATATAATGGCAAATTAATGCTTATCCATTGTTTTAACCAGGCTTTCTCCTTTTCTATGTTTCAGAGACAAAAGGATATTTTTTTAAATACCATGGTGAAAGACACAAACTGCTAATATGTCCTTATGTTTTGATGCCCTCCTAATTTTCCCAGTACCTAAATAGTTTTATGTTTCCATTTTTTTCCTCTAAAGAGTATTATATCATGTGACACTTTTATTCATTTACTCTTTGTTTATGAAGTAGTAAATGCACACAATCATTTTTCAATCTAGAAACATCTTGGGGTGCAAGTCCTTTAATTGATGTCTCACTCTAGTCCCAACATTACTTAAAGGTGCATGTTTGGTTTATGGGTATCCTTACTTATGATTGTTGTCTATGATGCCTTCTTAAATGAAATCTTATTGAACCATTGTGGCATATCCTATTTTTTGTAAAATATTTACTAAAATGCATTTCTTCAGAGACCTATCAGTTAAAACTTGGTCCAAGCTTGACCTGTTCCACCAAATATAATGATTTAAATGCATCTCTATTCAAATATGAAGTTATATAAAGTATTTGGACTCTAGCTTTTGTCATTACATATAGTAGAATCCTTTATTCCCACCCGACGACATTGGATACTTTATTTATTTATAGGCATTAGATACTTAATTAATTAATTTATTTCTTGGAGAAATTAAGAGGACATTGAGTGCTCCAATTTTTGGACCTCCCTAATAAAATCATCTTGGTTGGAGAATTGCAATATGTGGTTGTTTCCGTAGATAATATTTCTATGGTCATCATCCAACTATTACATTCACAATTATGCTTGCAAATTAGTGCCTTATTTAATGTGCCAATTGGAATGTAAGTGAGGGTTTTGGATCTTCTTAGTTTAACATCTCTCAACTTAAATGAAATAGGTCATTACATAATTTCTCTACACCATGGTATTGTACTAGGTCAAGAAATGGTACCATCATATGAAATGCAACTATAGTTTCATCCTTTGAGACCATTTTTATGCTCGTGAAGTCATTGCATGACATTCGGACAATGAAGAAGGATTAAAGATCAAGTGTGGGAAAGTAATAGAGGATGTGCGACCATTAGATAGTTAGGATTTGTATAGACTTAAAGTCGAAACATGTCCAAGATAAATCGAGATTATTTTTTCATCTAATGTGCTTTCATTTAGGAGTATGGAAGCAAGAATAGTATGTCTGTTGAAAATAGTGAGGCTATCATCATATATGGAAACCATCATATGTAGAGGATTCAAGATGTTAGAGAGGCTAATCCCCAAGATATTAATGCTATCATTCAAAATCATGTGAGCAGTATTTCTTAGCAATGCAGTGGCATTATTCACATAGTATTTTGATTGTATGCATATTGTTTTACTAATGTTGTTTTTGTTTAATCAGGAAAAACATACTCGCGCTGCAAGAAGAGTGCCAACATCAGAGATAATGCATGATGTTTCTAGCATGATTTATGTGGCTAGCATTCCAATGGGCCTTGAGTAGTAGTCACCTTTTCGAAAAACTCTAACTCTTTAGGAAAAATTTGCAACATCTCAAGCATCCCTTGTAGTTGAGGAGGTTAGTGGTTGTATTTGTGATATAAATGGACACTTTCAAGTTAAACAATGAAGGATGGTGCTCCACTTTATTTAAGGATGTGAAATCAAAGAAGCAACAAAGTAGAGAGAATAAATCCATTGATCTCTTCTTTAGCTTTTTCCTCTTATAAGTTCTCAACCAAAGAGCATAATATTTCAAGATAAACTTTGTTTTAGAGCTTTATCTGTTTAATTTTTCTTTCCTCATCCATTAGGATACCTCTAAGAACTTAACAATGAAATATCAATAGTAAATTAGTCTTCATGTAAATAATTTATTATTTCATAGTGGAGAAAGGATAAATTCAAAGTGAAAAATTAATAAACTCATCAATTTCATGTGAGAAAATGGTTCTAGAGGATACTTGATAATAAAATTGTTTATGGATAAATTTCCCTTTCAAAGTACTAGAGAGAGCTTAGAAAGAATAATTTTTGTACTGCTTTGTTGTCTAAAAGTGTTAAATTCTCCAAGGTTTCTCCTATCAAGGCCAACATAACAATTCAATATTGAGTTTTATACAATTTTGGATCACCTTACTATGTTTGAATAACTATCATTATCACATTGTGCTTTCCAAGCATTGCAATTCCTTACCAGCTTCAGTTTAAATTCAAGTGCAACTTCATTTCTTTTGAAACATGTCATAGTGACAAATGATGAAAATACTAGTTAGGTGTTTGTCGAGTGATGCACAGCTTTTGTATTGTGGGTTGAAAGTAAACATCGTTGCAAGCCACTCCTTATTTGCCTCCATTTTTGTTACTATTTTGATTTTTCAATTAAAAATATTTACATTATATGTTGATGACTAGAGTCTCTATAGAATATATGGATTGTAAACCAAAAGATAAGTTGTTAAAGTGCTTCAGTAGAATGTTTTGAAATTGTAATCCGATAATTGAGTCTAGTGTGAAATTTTAAATGATCCATGCCCCAACTCAACATGTGAAATATTGAATGCATAAACACTTTTTCAAGTTCATCAAACATCATGCAAATAATGCAGAAGTAAATTGTAATTTGATGGTAGGTTGTCCCTCTTGACTTCATTCTTGGTTTCCTCCATTTCTTCATATGCTAAGATGATTTTTTTTAGCCCAGCACAATTACATTCCTCTTTATTACATAGAAACCCAACATAAACCGCAATTACTCTTACTAGAATTTTCTCGTTTACTTGAATATCTAAACCATTCACCATGGTTTGGTATTCTTTCTCTCTTACATTTTATATATTCTTAGAAAATTGCATAGACAAATTGTGATCAAAACCTTGAGTGTATTAATATATTATAACTAAATGGACTCGTAATCAATTTATACTAGTTTTAGATTAGTATACAATTTGGATGTGTCTATAAATTCTATTGTATTGAAGCTTGTTCCCATTTCTGGAAATTGAATAAACTTCTATGATAATGAAAATATTATTTCTACTTGTATTTTCTATTCCCTTACTATATTACCAATCATATATGATATAGTTAAAAATTTCCTTTCACTTATTATATTACTACAAATGATATAGTTTAAAAAAAAACTTTCTTTTAGAATGGTATCATGACTCTATTTTTCTGTTCTATCCACTTTATGAAAGAAAGTAAAATTGTTTTTGGGTAACAATTTTATATGTTCTAATCACTTAATTATTTTTAAAAGGATAAATTGTCTCAAGCCACCTACCTTCCTGTATAGTTATAGTGTTGAAAGCTCCTTTAGCTTCTTCTTATTACCTTTGACCTTTGTAAATATTACCTTTCCTTAATGTCAATCCTCATATAGCGAAAAGGTAATAAAATATCATTCAATTTCTATCTCTTTGGTGACAATGTTGTGGCTGCACTCATGATATCAAATATTCTCCTATAAAAAATGCTTGAGAAAAGACATGCTTCCTTTTTCAACCATGTGGCGGGTGTTTTATTGTTGCCAATGCTATTAGTTTTCTATTTCTATCGATTTTAATCAATGTTTCATAATATAATTTATCATCTTTAATTTGTTTCATATCAGTTATTTCTTTTAATATAGTTGTTTTTTTTTTAAAGCGTATGTTTTCTAAATTGCTTATTTTTTTGACATATGTTCGAGTTAATTCCTTTGGTTTGGATTATTTTCTTCTTTTAATATAGTTGTTTTCTTTTTAAAGCATACGTTTTCTAAATTGCTTATTTTTTTGGACCTATGTTTGAGTTAATTCCTTTGGTTTGGATTTTTTTTATATAGATGTTTAAAACATATAAATATATGACAAAAGAAAAATCCAAGTTATAATTGGAGAAATAAATGGATGTACAAAATAAAAAAATTATAAGATTTAAAATGATTCAAACATTAGTTAACAAGCCCATAATACTTTATTGGAACAATAATGGTATGAAAAAATTGGAAATTTTTTCTAATAATGATCTATATGAAGAAAAAATGAAGTTGAATAACATGCTAATAATCGAAGGAAATCAGAGTGAAAACAAAAATAAAAGTTTGTATCGAATGGTTAAATAAGCTTGTTTGGTTAAATTATGTGAGAAATGATGATAAACTATCTACGAAATGTAGTTATAGTGAGAAATATAGGCTGAGTGGACCATGGGGTTTTGGGAATGGTTGTACTAGATTACAACATGATGCTCTTGTTACTCATGAAAAACCACTTGTACCTAAAGATGCTAAGGAAATATGGATTGGAGCATTAAAAGAGAAAGATGAAAGCAATTCTAAATCATATTAGATAGATAGAAGATGCCAATAATGAAAGATTATCGCTACAATTAAAATATTATATTTTGTGTGCCAAGAAGATTGATCTTGATCAAAGCACAAAAAAAATTGAAAACATTTTATAGATTTAGAAACACCATATATGCAAAAATATCAAGAGTACTCTTCTTACACCAATTGTAATTTTGCAGATTCTTTTATATATTGCATATCAAGACATCTTGAACATATTCAAATAAAAAATATTTTGAGAATTTATTGCATCTGATCAATGGTTGATAAAAGCATTGACTTAAGCTTACAATTACAACACGTTATTATGTATATAACCTATTTAGATTCAATTGTTGTTGGGCCACCTATCTCACATTTTATGAAGCTGAAGGATGTAATGGAGGGAAGAGTGAAAAAAATATATGATAGTGTCAATCAATTGATAAATGTTAGAGGCCTTCAATATAAGGATCCAATATATCTTTTTATAGATAAGGGTTCAACAATGATTGGACATCAAAATGAAATTGTTTCATTTTTCAAAAGAAACACTCCAAACCTCATTACAGTTCATTGTGTAGCTCATCATGAGTCTTTAGTAGCAGCAAATGCTTCTAATAAAGTACCCAATTTATTATATGCTAAAACAATTTCAAACATAGTGTATTCGTGGATTTAAAAGTCACCAAAGATATGTATTGAACTTAATGAATTGCTTAAAGTCATGCAAATTGATGTTATTGTTTTTTATGTTCTACAAATACACTCAACAAGAAGGCTAACTAGGGGGGATTTATTACAAGGAGTGCGGATATTATCCCAATCATTTAAACATTGTGGAAAGATGAAAATAAAACTTCATCATGGTATGGTAAGAAATAAATTTATTCAATTCAATTTTGTTTGCATATGCTTACTAAGGTATTGCGTGAATTCACGATGAGTTGAACCAATTGAACAAGACTTTCCAACAATAAAAATTAAACATTACAACTATTGGGTTGGTTCCTCAAGTAACCATAAGTACAATCTCTACATGTATTTTGAGAACATAAACATGTGCAGAAGGTACAACTTATCTTTTAAATTTTTATGTGAATCTCTATATGAAAATATTGAAATTAAAGATGAAGGGGTTGTCCTACATATAAATGAGTTACAATATATCTCAAACGAAACTATGCAGACTAATTATAATGATGCCATATGGAAACAAACTATGAAATTTCATATTGAAGGAACACAAGAAAATTGTGAGCAACTCATATAATGCTATATTGAGTCTCTCATACTATCCTTCAATGAAACATTTCTAGATCTTAATAATTTTAATTCACCAAAATTCTCCAACCCTTCACTATTATCTAGAATAACATCGTAACAATAAGAAAAATTCAATGCATTGGATTTTTAAACTTTTCCAACATTTACAACATACCATATCAAATGATATCAAAGTTGCCCCATTATTTGATACTAAACCTTGTAAAGGAAAGACACTCCCTTTTGTTGATTCATTAAATTTGACTTGGGAGGGTTTCTTAATGAATGAAGCATGGAAGGCTTTTCGTAACTCAAAACCTCATATGATGAAGTTATGGCAAGTTGTACTCACTACTCTTACAGGTACAGTGGATTATGAAAGGGGATTTTCTAGAACAAAATTCATCAAGGTTAGGATTCAATACACTAGTCACAATAATGAGAATATATTTGTCAATGGACCTTAATTATCTATTGTCGATTAGAATGTAGTGTAAGAGGTATAGAAAAAACAAAGTCATGAAGAGTTCTTGAGATTTGAGAGTTGGGATGTTAGACTTCTTAATCCCTTAAGAGAGCTATGTTTCTCTTGTAAAGTCTTGAAGTGCCTGGAATCTTCTAGGTTATGTTGAGTGAGGGATTCAAGACAAGATGTTTTTGAGTATGCTAAATTTTTTACTTTAAAACTTCAAAAGTTGAACTTTAAGTTTGAGTTTTTATTTTCAAACCAAATTTATAGATGTGTTTTTGGGATGTATGAATTAAGATATACCTATTGATGAGGTTTTGACTTTCATATGATGTGTACCTATAGTCAAGTATAATATCCTAAGAAAATACTATTTTATTTTTATTATTAATTGTTGTTATAACCTTAATTGTGGTTGAAAGGTGTTGAGTTAGATAGAACTCTGGAAACCCCTATGTGGTTATTTTTGTGTATTGAGCAAGTGAGCTCAGGAACATCTGAATTATTATGGTTAGTGTTAAGCCATGTAGGCTGTGGAAGCACTTACTGTTAGTTGAGTAAGTGTGAGCTTAGAGGCACTGGAACACTTAAACTCCTAGTGATTAATTGATGTTGAGCTGGAAGCTCTAGAGCATTAGTAATCTACTTTCATTATTTAATTAACATTTAAATACTATTATTATTTTATTCTTTCTAACTGAATAGGACTGCCACACAAAGAGGGGCTGAGCATGCAAGATTTTAGACTCGTCATTAGCTGATAACTAAATATCTAACTAGTTGTTAGGTGAGTAAAAGTCCAATTTTATTAAATACAGATTAAAATAAATTGTGAGGATTAAAATAAATTAATTTCCTAATTCAAGATAAATACAAAACTGTTAGAGTGTAAGTTAGTTAATTGAGTGTGTGAAAGACCTAACTTCCTAGCATCCTTGTTCTTAAAAATTATAAATAGCAGAGAGAGGAACTTTGCATGGGAAAGTGTTTTCCCAAGTACATTGGAGGGTCCAATCGTGAATCTGAGTGCTCAAACATCAGATTGCTAAATATATGGTGTGTCCTTGTAAAGAGGACTGTCCTAGTGAGAGGACTGTGAAGGTTATCAAGGGGAAAATTATTCAAAAGATTCACAACATACAGGCTAGTAAAGAGAACCTTGTGGCTACTCTGTTGTAGTAAAGAACATAGAAGACCATACACCTAGGCCATCTAGATTCTTGTCATGGTAAGTTCGGCTTGGGCGTGACCGGTGGAACAATCCAGGAATGGGTTTTGGTCTATGGTTGGGAGGAACGTGGCAGTTCCTAAGTCAGTCGGTCTCCAATAAAATACTGATAAGTATCTCCTTACGTTTCAGTTATTTATATTTTTGTATACTTATGATTTACACTAATGATAACGTTATCTTGTTTCCACAAAGAGGTCTTCCATTAATGTTCCTATTGTTTTGTTTCAGTGGATTTCAGGTTATTAATGCCTATATTATCTAATTTAGAAGATCTAGGTCTCACATAGCTTTATATGTTATATTTTTTCTTTATAGGCCCTGTATTAAACATCTCGATTTGGCTTGTATGTCATCTGAAAATTTGTAAATGATTCTAAAGTATGCTGTTGCTATTTTAAGTGAATTTGAATGACTGATTAATATAGGAATGTATACATTTCACTTATAATCAAGTTATTGGAGAAACTACTTAGCCATGACTTCTGGGTTAAATCTATATTAACATGGAGAAACGTCCTATAGTCCTTATATAGAGAGAGAAATTCCTAGACTTAGGATTTCTGGGCACAAGCCCTAAACTCTGTGTGGATAAATTAAATACATACTTAATGTCTGTCTACCTAGAATATTTATTTATAAATGATAAATATTACCTAAATATTAATTAGCTTTTATATGTATTGCTTCTTAAACCAGAATCGTAGGCATCTTCAACCTCTACCACAATGATATCCTCATATGCATAAAAACCAAAGTTATATACATAACTAAACTCTGGAAATTAATTAAGAATTACCACTTAAAAAATTCATAAACATGGAAATAGAGGCTTATACATTTTAGGATTTATCCACAAATAAATATGTATAAAAGCCACGTCTTATGAAGGCTCATCAAATCCCAAATGTAGGGCTTATCCTCTTTGTCTTGTATTTAAAGAAATCAAGTAAACTATACATTTTTGACATTATAAACATAAACTATAATTAACCAAATATACTAACTATAAATAATTATTCCTGTAGCAATCAAACCTTATATTGTACAACATTAGTAAAATGCATTTGAAAAGCATAACTTTAGTAAGCCTTGAAATGCCTTATAGGCTCATTTATCCCAAACAAAAGCAATTTATACTTAGGTAAATACTATCTCTACAGGATGCATCTATGCGTTAAAGATAAATTACACACAGACCCTTTTTCCATACATTTTCCAGAACTGCCATCAATTACAACAACTAACATTTTCACCCAGAAATCATCAACAGGATATCGAGAAGCTAAAATGAATTGAACCCTCGCCAATCTAAACCTTATTCCAGATTGAAATCGATATTATAAATACGATTCTTCCATGGTCAAAGAAGCAACGAAATCCATATAATTGTCAGAATGCCAAATTGATTCTTCCATCTAGCAAACCTAGGGTTTCAATTACACAACGCATAAATTAACTAAATATCACACACAGAGATTTCATAAATAGGGAAATCCTTAGAAAACAGTAAAATCACATTTATCATTTAAATTACTCAGTCTAGTTATACAAATTCCAAATGCAAAAGGTAAAACGCAGTCAAGTCTTCAACATTTCCACAGAGTACAAAATTAAAAGCTAAGCTAGAAATTGTATTACTGACAGAGCCCAAGATCCACAGAAATCTATGTAAATACATGTTTATTACCCAAGTTTCGAAAATGCCCAGATTCTCATATAATCAACAGAGTTCAATAATATTCACACAGAGCTTTACTAACATTGCCTCATGGCTCAAATTTAAATCACCATCATCCCACAGAACCAACGCTAGGGAAAAAATGCAAAACCAGAAGAGTAGTGGACAGGGTTGGCTAAACTCGTGTAACTCCCGAAGCACAACCTCTTAAACAAGATGTCCATCATTCAACATAAAATGCATACATTGCAACCAGTACAGAGTTTGATGATAGAGGAATTGGTGAGCCGAACTCTTACCAAGATATTCAAAACCATGGTAGCCTCCAAACGCTTAGCTGAAGTCTCCCAGTAACCACCAAGACTTCTGCCAACACAAGCAAAGAAAAAATGGGTAGTTAGACAGGGCAAGGAACTGAAAAATACAATCTGTCAATTACTAAAAAGAGTTATAAGAACTGATCTTACCTGCTGTATTTTTGGATTTCTACGCTACCTCCAAGGTGCCATCAGTATGCTCAGGGATTGCACAGACCAGGAGCCATGCTCCTGTCATGTGCATTTCCCATCCACCAGCATGTATTTGCAGAATAGCTCCACTCTCATACAAACCCAGCAAAACAACGAAATGAGAAATGGAAACTAATGTTAGGGTGTTTCCCACGTTTCAAATCCAAGGCCAACATGGATTTCTACTAGCTGGTGTCACATGGCCTCCCATTAATATGCCAACCACTTTCCCACTAGCTTCCAGATTTCGACCCACAACTCTAGAGTAGGGTGCTCCTCCTTTACTTCAAGATTTAGCGTTATGTATGTTAGATCACACTTAGGGTTTAGGGTTTATCCCTATCCACCTTCACATATAGTTTTTAGGGTACTTAAGTAATAAGTTGAGTATCCCCTCTAACACCTGCACAAAGATAAATATAAGACATTAGCTCATGAAGGAGCTAGGTAAGACCTAGTGTCTTCAATGTTTTCTTATCATTCTTATGGCAAGTTTAAGAGTTAAAATAAGACTTAAATCACACCACGCATTCCAAAAGTAAAGAACCAGGTGTAAGCAGTTAACAAACATAGATTCCACATAAGGTAAACAATGTATGTAAAATGGACAATAGTAGCATTTAAAACATAGCTAAACCATTTCATGATAAAAACTGACATTGTATAAACAATCAACAAGATGCTTACATTTTAATTAATGCAATCCATGCTATGCTAGTAATAAATGCAGTGTCGAAGGTATTGTCTATGCAAGTCCTAAGTCTTCTTAAGATTATTAGACCCATATAAAGTTCTTAAAAATTTTCAGCATTTGAGGGACATTACAAGTGGTATCAGAACCTAGATTCAAAAACTTAAGGCCTATGATCCTACACTACAGTTGCAAACTAATAAACTAATAAAAATTTGTTTGCTTGCACATTGAAAAACTATTTCAGGACAAAACAAGCAAACATGAATGCTGAAAGAGAAGACAGTCAACATGGCAACCTAAATTCAATGCCCAGGGAATAGGAAATAGTAAGTGAACTGAATGATAGTTTGGGAGTAGTCAAGACCTCTAACCTACTGAAAACATTGCAAATCCTACAGGAAGAACTCCGTATTTTCAAATATGACAACTTGAACAAGAGTAGAGAACAACATGAAGTAAATGAGGAATTGCTGCAAAATTTAACTGGAAAGAAAACTCATAGGAAGATAACCCATTCTGCAAACAAGCATCTAATTAAACAACGCTGCAAAAAGAGAGACAGTAGCCCAGATATTAGAAAACTTGAAGAGTCACCAGAACTATCAGACTCATCCAACTCCTATGACCCTGAATCTGAGTACTCTTCAGACTCTTATGCATCATCTCCTTGTAAAAAGAAATACAAGAAAGGAGACAGCCTTCAAGGAGAGTTTAATAAAATCAAAGTAGCAACATTCAAGGGGGACCTAGATTCAAGAGAGAAAGACGAAGAATGGCTGCTGGGAATGAACAAATATTTCCAAGTACATCAGTACTCTAGCTGTATGAAGGCCCGGTTGGCCATATGCAATCTAAATGGTAAAGCTTCCAGATGGTGGCAAGACCTAAAACATACTAAAAAGATAAAAAGAGATCAAGTTGGGTGGTCAAACTTCAGAAAACTATTCCAAGAAAAATACATGTCAGAAAGGTTCTTCAATAAGAAAATAAAAGAATTCCATGAGCTACAGTTAAATTCCCTTACCATGGATTCATTAATAAATAGATTTCTTGAACAATTACATTACATACCTTACGTAAGAGATGAGAAAGTAAAAATACAGTAGTTCCTAGTGTTGCTCCCAACTTACTACAGGGATAAAATTGAATTTGATGCACCCAAGACCCTAGAATAGGATTTATACAAAGCTAGGCCTTGTTATGAGCACAACCAACATAGGACTGAAATTATCAACAAAAAGAAGGAAAGGATGAGGGGCCCTCGCATGAAGTTGAGGGACCTTTTAGATGTAATTGGGTAAATGTAAAACGCGTGAGAATTGTGTAAATCCACAACGCTCCGAACCTACCATGTCATTTAACATGTAGGATAGGATTACAAAATGCTTGAGCATTATGGTTAATATAACAAACAAAAAAACAGTGCCACGGACCACGACACTGTTTTACCCACTGTTTTACCCAAACATGAACGCTCGAGCGATTTCTCCTTCCCAAAATGCATTGGAGAAGCTCAACCGAGGAGATTTGGAGGTTCAATAATCCCAAATTCATCTTGCAAGGACGATTGGAAAGGTAAGCATCTAAATCGTTGCCTCATCTCGTCATTAAGTTTATAAATTGTTATGTTGCCCTAATCTAAAAATATTTGTAAATGAAATGCCAAAACTTAAAATTTTAAAATTTTAATGAATTTTACATCCACCCTGTTAGACACAATGGCTCACTGATCATATCAGTCATCATTGTCACCTAAAAATATTTGTAAATGAAATGCCAAAACTTAAAATTTTAAAATTTTAATGAATTTTACATCCACCCTGTTAGACACAATGGCTCACTGATCACATCAATCATCATTGTCACCCAACATATCTGTCTATAACATCATTCTGATTATCATTAATTATCATAACCCAAGCAAGCATTATGTCCCAGTTTCATGCTGCCCTAGATCAACATTTTGTTCGTCGTATGTAGCCCCAATAATCATGAATTCATTATGTCCATACATATCATCAACATCTTAGTTTGTACACCAACAACACATCAGCATATTGTAACCCCAACTAATCCAAAGAAAAAGGTTAAACTCTAATTTCTACTGTTGCTCCATAAACACCTCATAAATTATAAATATATACATGTATATATTTATTTAGACTTTCTTTTTCCCACCTAAACGTGGTCTTCATACCCACATCATCACCATTTTTTTTGCTTTCAGCATGTCCGCACTAGCTTGTAACTCATGCCCGCAAGGGTCATATTTATGCCTTTGAACATGCCTATAGCTAGACGTCCTTCAATTGCCCGCATGGGGGTCTTTGCCATGCTTCCAAGATACTCGCAGCTTTCACAAACATGCCTGCATATGCATATTCAAGATGCCCACATGTCACCTTGTCCACATGCCCGCATGTCCATCAGCTTCATTTATGGATGCCCATGGATGCCATAAGGGATGCCCGCAATCTCCTTTCCAAGTGTCAACTTCAAGCTTCTTTGTTCATGTAAAATGTTATCTCCAAGTCATCCTTGTCTAGGGTATTAGGACCAACTCCAAATGACCAAAGTATGGGTCATTTTGCTCATTAGGTGTGCCAATTCCCATCACCTTGTCTTTTGTCTTCTCTTTTCCAAGTCCTTGTCAAGTCACCTTGTTTGCTTGTCATCATGCCATTTACACCCTTTTCATTAATGTTGTCATCAATGACAATCCCATTCGCAAGATAATTTCGTCAGCTGCAACTCACCAGGATGCACCAACACCCCAACAACCATAGATTTACAAATGATATTTCAGACTCTTCTTAAGTCTGTAGATTACATACATCATCAACCAGAAGCCCTTATTTGTTTCCAAAGCAATTCATCATTCTCATCAAGCACTCATTATTCAATATAACTCCATTCTGTCCATCAGCAAATATCACCAATTAGATCACATCTTCATTATGCCATCATTATTCATGTCATATCAATCCGTTGCCATATCTCCATTCATACACTTTACACTGTCCATATGCACATCACAACATTATGCCCATATCATTAGTCATCTCTTCATCATTCTACCAGCATGTCTTCATTCTGTCCATCAATAGGATGCCTCAGTTTAACCAATAAAAATATATATCTTTGCCACATCATCATGGTATTTATGCCCACATTGTCTCCACCCTTATGCCCTCAATGACCCACAATGTATGCCTGCAATGGTCATATGAAATGATATTTATGTTTGTAATGCATGCCTGAGATGATATTTATGTTTGTAATGTATTCGTTCTTGCACAGATTTTGTACATTTTTCATTTTTGAGAGATGTCATTATAGCACATATATACTTTTCTAATGATTTTTATTTTTATTTTTTGTTTGCAGTGACGACCATGGATTCCCACTCTGACATCCAAAGAGAAATTCAGAGGATCAGAGAAATTAGAGCCTCAATTACTATTGTTGATGACAGGCATGTTATGCTTGCATCCAATTTGGATGCAATGATAGAGACCTTTAGTAGGTCTAATGGTGCTTTGCAAGATATTGCCACATTTAGAGAAAGAAAGAGGCAACACTATGTGGATGGGCTTAGCTACAGAGAAGTCAAGAAGTTGAAAATCTCAAAAGAAAAAATCTTTTCCCTGTTTAGAAATCCACGGGATGGTGAAGTCCCTAATGCAAACAAAAGGCACATTTCTATTGAGTGGTGTACATATCAACCATTCATAGATAACTGTATGGACCGATGGTACATGGTGTTTGATGCACCATCACACAACAATAGGGAAATGTCTTTGTATTTTCTGAGAAAGATGTACGTAGAGTTTGTGCTGGGGAAGCATGTTAACTATTTTGATATCTTGGAGTACCAGGTTGTTGGAATGGGGATGCCTCAGCAACGTCCCAATGCGAGGCACATAGATCCCAATCACCCCGTAGCTCCACCTCGTAGGAGGCTACCTAGTCCAGATGTGCTGCTTGCACATCAGTTGGTGCCAGAGACACAAGATTCCTCCCTACTGTTGGCACAGGCGGTTGTTCGCCATACCACATATCTTCATGGTACGCACCAAGTAGGTCCATTAGAGCCACCATCTATGGGTGGAGTAGAGCCAACACCTGTCGGTGGGGTAGATCCACCACCTCCCGGTGGGTAGAGCCACCACCTTCCAGTGGCCGAGGAGCATCTAGTAGTGGCACTGTACCTACACAGCATGAGCACAGCCATCAACCCCACCGATGCACAGTATGCGACCATCCTTGCTTTGGTCCTATCCAAATAGATGATACCCTTACTAGGTATTTCACACAGGTAAGTAAGTGGTTAACAATTTAGTGTCATTTTTAAATTATATTTCCTTACTATACACATATATATAGATTACTAATGTTTTTAATGGTTTTAAAACGTGTAGTTACTACAAGAAGGGAACGGGGTTGAAGACCTTTGAACTGATGATGCAAAGCATAGTCCAGAGGCTCATGGACCAGCACTGCATGATGATTATGATGATGTTTCCATACTTCCAGTGACAACAACTCACAATGATGTAACTATTTCAACATGACATTATTTTAATACATGAGTAGATCCAATTAACAATTTAGTGTCATTTGTAAATTATTTTCCTTACTATACACATATATAGCTTGCTAATACTTTTAATGATTTTAAAACTTGTAGTTGCCACAAGAAGGGCATGAGGGCCAAGAGGCTCATGCAGTAGAACCTTCTGAGTTACAAGATGTTGTCATACCTTCAATGACAACATCTCATGATGAGGTAACTATTTCAACATGACATTATTTCAACACATGTTATTTTTTTATCACATGTTACTTAATCAATGCTACATGATCTAATATTTACAGTTTTCTAAATTGTAGGTTGTAGATCCCCATCAGATGGAAATGATTTCATCTAGTGAGCTCCCCCCCAGTGGGAATACAATCGATAGCGTGCCCATGGAGACACAATGGACGGCAGACCATTTCATAGAATTGATTGACGTATACAGTACATTGGTATGTATTTCATCATTTGAAATTTGTTAATACATGTTATTCTATTGACCAATGCATTTATAAATACGTCAATATTGGGGATTGTAGCCACCAACATATATACGTTCGAGACTGTCAGCAGTTCGATCTCCCCATAGTCCCAACATGCAAAAGGGACACATGTGCAAGAGAGGCTCCACCCCTGGAAAGAATGTGGATGTCCTCTATAGCAGACATATGAGAGATCCATCTACCCCTGACCTAACAAAGGTCATTGATGCTGCAGTCAATGCCGCATCTACAATAGCCACGAGTCATACGGAGGTAACTATTTGGACAATCACAATGCATAGTATTTAACCATGTTACTATATTGTTTATTCATGCATGTCTAACTATTTCTCCATTTGGTGATTGTATCCATTAGCGGTAGAAGTGCCCGACCCCTCTGCTCAATCCATGGTTCTGACCAGGTCTCCTCTTGGGGTGAGATGTTCATTAATGACCAAGTTTTTTTATTCAATTTACCCAAACACATTGATCAATGTTGAATTGTTGAATTAATTGAGATATGATCTTTTATTTGTAGAGCACAACTATAGAGATGCCTTCCATGAGCACATTGCTCACATCTATACCCCATGAGGACTTGGTGAGTTTTTGTCATAAATAATTTGGCCATAAGTTAATTTTTTAAGTTTGTTGATGGTAGGGTATTAGTGCAGTTATTTGATAAAAATAATGAATTTTTTTGCAGACTTCTAAGATGTTGAGCGATGCCAGGGAGATGGTCGATAGAGGAAAGTCGGGGAAAAACAAGAGAAAGATTGATTTTTGATGTTGCATAGTCTTGGATAGATGTATTTTTACATACATGTACACATTGTTGTACTTAGGGATACATGTACATTGACAGGCCATTTGAGGGCCGGCTACTTTCCCATATTTTGTATTACAAACATTCGACTATCAATATATTCCATATTTTCTCTTGAGTTTCTACTTGTGCTTGTGATGATTCATCTCTTCCACAAATTGATAAATTATGCTATTGAAATTTATAAAATTACATTTCAAGCAATATTTATTCTCTTACATTTATTGCATTGATCAAGTAACATCTCACCATTGTGTTATGAAAACATTATCTTAATGGCAAAAAATAATAATATCTTTCAACAGTTCAATGAACTTAGCACATGCATGGTAATTTGATATCTAATTTAAAATGGTGTTTTTTGTCAACTCCAAGGGTTCATATCCATTGATCATGATTATGGTTGCAAGGAAAAAACCTCTGTCATAATAGTAACATGCTACGCATACCATCAATGTAATCCTATGACATTTTCAGACAGTAAGAGGAAGTCCAATAGATTCTACACTTTTCATCAATGCTACTGTATTTCATCAAACTATATGTAGATGAGCATCTATGCAGTTCGATTGAATGGCAAGGAATGCATAACTAAAGTGTAATAAAATTCATTGGGCCTTCATGTACATATGGTCAAATATATGTAACAAATATACCCTAGTTTGTTAAAATATGCTAACCAATAGGTGGTCATGAATTCACTCTCATAATATCGTTGAAAATATAAACCCTATCCTTACCAAACCCTAGTATGTAAGACCCTAGTTTGTGCTTTACCTCTTTCATATGTCCATTTTCCACTGGGCATAATGCAAAAGTTATCATCTAGAATCCATGGAAAATGAAATACATAACTAGTTTAATGATATTCCTTGATAATGTTGTATTGATGAACAAAAATAAGATGTTCATGGTCCTATGTTTGTATTGATAAATTGCACAAGTTTCGTAATCATCATCATCACCCTCATCCTCATCCTCATCCTCATCCTCATCATCGTCACCCTCATCATCATCTTCATCATCGCCATCATCATCATCTTCATCATGATCATCATCTTCATCACCACCACCATCATGACCATCATCCTCATCATCCTCATCCTCACCATCATCATGATCATCATCCTCATCACCCTCATCCTCATCCCCATCCTCATCCTCCTCACCCTCATCATCATCATCACCATTTCCATCATCATCATCTTCATCATGATCATCATCTTCATCACAACCACCACCATCATCATCATATTCATCATCATCATTATCATCAACATCAACATCTTCATGGTCCTATGTTTGTTTTGATAAATTGCACAAGTTTCGTAATCATCATCATCACCCTCATCCTCATCCTCATCATCATCATCCTCACCCTAATCATCATCATCTTCATCACCACCACCACCATCATCATCATCATCATCATCACCACCACCACCACCACCACTATCATCATCATCATCATCCTCATCCTCATCCTCATCATCCTCACCCTCATCCTCATCCTCATCATCATCATGGTAAACCATTATCTTCATCATCATCATCATTGTCAACATATTCATCATCACGATCATCATGCTCATCACCCTCATCACCAACATCTTCATTATCATCATCACCACCATCATGATCATCATCCTCATCATCCTCACCCTCATCCACATCCTCACCATCATCATGATAATCATCCTCACCACCCTCATCCTCATCCCCATCCTCATCCTCCTCACCCTTATCATCATCATCATCACCATTGCCATCATCATCATCTTCATCACCACCACCATCATCATCATCATCATCATCAACATCAACATCTTCATGGTCCTATGTTTGTTTTGATAAATTGCAGAAGTTTCGTAATCATCATCATCACCCTCATCGTCATCCTCATCATCCTCACCCTCATCATCATCATCCTCACTCTAATCATCATCATCATCATCATACTCACCGTGCTCTTCCTACCCATGTTGTCACCATAACCATCCCATTTTTCACCATAAGAAGGTAAACGCTAGCCACAAGTGCCTGGTGGAGAATTTTGCAGAGTTGACCCCGGTGGGAAAAAATTGCACAGTCCCTCACTGAGAAAAACCCTAGTTTGCAGAATGCACCTACAAGATGACATGTGGACCATGGGACCAGCGGAGAGGGGCACCTCTAGCACTGTCCCTACGTCTTGAATCCAACATAGTCGACGGTTTGTCGATCGGAGCGACGGTCTTCATTCTATGGCTCGTTCCATCCGTCATCCAAAAGGCCTTCAGGGACACCTGCCAGATCCCTGCTGGGGGCATAGAAGTCCAACTATGCAGCAAAACCTAGTTTCGAGGAGTCCTGCAGGTGTGTCTAGGATGGCTCCAGCTGGGAACGCTACAAGTTCCCAGTGGATGATTTTGCAAAGTTGACCCCCGTGGGAAAAAATTGCATAGTCCCTCATTGAGCAAAACTCTAGTTTGCAGAATGAACCTAAAAGATTACACATGGGCCATGGGACCAGTGGAGAGGGGCACCCCTAGCACTGTCCCGATGTCCTAAATCCAACGGAGTCTATGGTTTGTCGATCGGAGTGATGGTCTTCATTCTATGGCTTGTTCTGTCCGGCATCCATAAGGCCTTTAGGGACACCTGCTAGATGCCTGCCGGGGGCATAGAATCCAAACCGTGCAACAAAACTGGGTTTCGGGGAGTCCTGTAGGTGTGTCGAGCATGGTTCTAGCTGGGAACGCTAGCCACAAGCGCCCAGTGGATGATTTTGCAAAGTTTACCCCCATGAGAAAAAATTGCACAGTCCCTCACTGAGCAAAACCCTAGTTTGGAGAATGCACCAACAAGGTGACACGTGGGCCATGGGACTAACGGAGAGGAGCACCCCTAGCACTCTCCCGACATCATGAATCCAACGGAGTTGACGGTTTTTCGATCAGAGCGATGGTCTTCATTCTATGGCTTGTCCCGTCCGACATCAAAAAGGCCTTCAGGGACACCTACCAGATGCCTGCCGGGGGCATAGAAGTCCAACCGTGCAGCAAAACCTAGTTCCGGGGAGTCTTGCAAGTGTGTCTAGGAAGGTTCTAGCTGGGAACGCTAGCCACAAGTGCTCGGTAAAGGATTTTGTAGAGTTGACCCCCATGGGAAAAAATTGCACAATCCCTCACTGAGCAAAACCCTAGTTTGCAGAATGCACCTACAATATGGCACATGGGCCATGAGACTAGTGGAGAGGGGCACCTGTAGCACTGTCCCTGCATCCTAAATCCAACGGAGTCGAAGGTTCATCGATTGGAGCAACGATCTTCATTCTATAGCTCGTTCTATCCAGCATCCAAAAGGCCTTCAGGGACACCTACCAGATGCTTGTCGGGGGTATAGAAGTCCAACCATGCAGCAAAACCGGGTTCCGGGGAGTCTTGCAAGTGTGTCTAGGATGGTTCCAGCTGGGAACGCTATCCACAAGTTCCCAATGGATGATTTTGCAAAGTTGACCCCTGTGGGAAAAAATTGCACGGTCCCTCACTGGGCAAAAATTGCACAGTCCCTCATTGAGCAAAACCCTAGTTTGCATAATGCACCTACAAGATGACACGTGGGCCACAGGACTGGAGGAGAGGGGCATCCTGAGCATTGTCCCAGCATCCTGAATCCAATGGATTCGATGGTTTGTCGATCGGAGCGAGTGGCTTA